>CM031240.1:1067673852-1067936451 GCA_018340775.1 Taxus wallichiana var. yunnanensis
TTGGATTTAATGTTTATATATCATTTGATGTTCTCGATATGACCACGAGGCCGGAGAGGAGGTATTTCACATTTTTTGCAAGTTAAAATCACAACAATGTCGAGGACCGAGACTAACCATATTGGAATTCAATGTGAAATCAACAAGGGTCACCATGGCAATTGTGTTTGATTTATGTGTTGGTGTGTTAGGATTTCCCATGGGGGATTTCCATTATCGTGACCATGGGGTATATGTGTGTTTTATTTGTTTTGTCCCTTTTTAAAAGTATTGTCAGATGTATTTTGTTTGTGAGGTGTTCTTTCTTTCAATTTATTTTAATGTGACAAAGATAATGTGAGAGTCATATAGTTAAATTTTAATTAAATTAATTGGGATGTGGAATGTAAATTAAATGTTGTCATGCCTTGATTATTAATTAAATTTGAATTATATTATGTATCACTATATGACAAATAAATAAATCTTATGTCAAAAGATTGAAATAAATGAATGTCATAGATATTAATGCATTTTGAAAGAGTCTGTAAGTTAACATGTAAGGATGTGTAAGAATTTGTAAGAGGTCAGTAAGGCTAATTTTGGAAGGTCAAACACTCCTTCCTCTTTGAAATTGAATTTGGCCTCAAGGACAAATTTGGAGGCTTGTGGGACAAGTTAAACTTGTCCCAAACCTCCACCAACAATGATTATTGTTTTGGAGTCAAAATATATCTATTTTATTATGTTTTGATATGATTTTGTGTAAGTATTGATTGCACTTATCTTACAAGTTTTAATGCATTCTTTTTTTTAAGTATGGGTTGAGTTTGTGTATGTAAGTAATTTTTTCATTCACATTTAGTTTGATTTAATTATATTTGATGTTGATTACATTTTGGGATGACGAAAAATGATGTGGCATCCCACTGGGAGTCCACATCATCCTCTTCCATGCTCTCCTTTAAAAATGTGAATTACCTCCTCATTTGGGGTTGTTGAAAGTTTGTGATTTCACTCTTGAGGTAGAATTTCTCTTGCATTGGGAGATTGCTTTGTGGAAGGAGCTTGGATTTTTTTGCATGTTTTTCATTTGCTATTTTGGAACTGGGTTTTTGACAACAAAGAACTCGCTGTTTTGGAAACAAGTCTCCATTATGGAGAGGTAGGCTCTCATTCTTTTATTAATTGTTTTCCCTCTTTTTGCATGCTTTTGAATGGTGTTGTGTTTACATATTTAGATGGATGTGTATAATGTGTAGGGAATGGTGTAGAGAGAGAGAAGACTATGAGGTTTTATCGAGGAGGGATAAGGGATTTTCCATTGGAACTTGTTCTTGTGGAGGGCTCATAGTTTTGGATCGACCTAGAAAAGAATATGCTTACATTTCTTACTTTCTAAGGCATAAGGGATAAATTTGGAGGGATAAGGAGGGGTGAGGAGGGATAAGGTTTATGGGATTGATATATTTTGCGGTTTCTTTTGGTCGATGCCTAATTCCAACATGGGGGCATAAGGAGACCTCCATAGATATTTCTCTCTCTTGGCTTGCTTGCTTGGAGAAGAAGCCTTTTTTTATTGAAATTGTTTATCAGTAGTTGAACTACATCTTATCATGTTTGTGTGCTTCCTCAGAATGTGAATGTATGTTATATGTGAAAGAAGCTATGTTGCCATGTGTTGTTTCATCATGCTCCATTTAAATATGGTTAGGGCTTGGGGCCAATGGGGAAATATGGATTCTCTTTTCCCATTGGTATCTTGGTTGGGTGGAGAGCGTTGCTTTTCCCCTTCCTCGTTGTGATCAAAAGATGAAATAAGAAGAAAACAACATGTTGTTGTTGGAGAACTCGCTTGACATTCATTGCTTGAGAAAACCATATGTAACCTTTCCCACCTTGAGTGGATGAATGTAATGATGTTGTAATGTGAAGTTAATGTGTTGAAGAATATAATTTATAATTGAATTGAGAAATTCACAAGAAGAATGATACTTCTCTATTTTATTTGAAATAAAAAGAAATGTGAATGATATTTTGTACTTGTATTTGAAACATGGAAATCAATTTAATTGGAAAATAGATCAGTTGTAATGTAATTTGATGTTCAATAAAAGAATGGAATTTGTTCTTGTAAATTTGTATTGTATCAAATGATAAATTTCCATTTTGAAAAGAATAAGAATCTCTGCTTTTTTTTTTAATGTTGAGAAGATGCATATGAAATGAAATGAAATGTTATTCTTTCTTGCAAAATTTTATATCAAAACTAGAAATTCAGAGATGCTTTTAGTTTTAATTACATGGATGTTTGATAAAAACTACATTGGATTAAGTTTAGGAATAATTGTTGTAGAAAAAAAAAAGACAAACCAACTTTAAAGCAACAACTTGTTGTTTTAAAGTTAAAACTGGTAATGTACATTTGAATAAATGAACAACTCACATTTATACTTCTTAATTAACTTAAAATGTCATATGTTACTATGCTAAGACTACACCAAACTCAAATTGACAAAGTAAACTCGAGGAAACAATTTAACCAATTCAAATTTTGAATCAATCCCCTTCCTAGGTCATTTTTCTGTCCCTTGTTGGAGAAAAACACAACTTGAATAAATTGATCAAATTGACACACTTAAAACATTCTAATTCTTCCCTAAGTTGATCCCCCATGTCTGATTGACATGTGGAGTGGAGGAAGGGTTCAATTTTATAAAAAAATTGCAAGTTTGAAAAATTATCGGGCTTTAAATGTGAAACCCTGCAGATTGATTTCTTAAAATTGACCTCAAAAATCACTAAATTCCAAAATTGATGTTTTTGTGTAAAGAGGACTCGATATATTTGGAAAGTCCTTGTTTTCCCAAACCGGAGTTCCTAATCAAAAGTTATGGCCATTTGAAGTTTTACTTCAAAATGGCCATCCAAAACCGTAAAATAAATTAATATTACTTAGAAAATTTTAAATTTTAGTGTTTCGCTCGAAATGCTTCGCCTCCTTATAGAAACAGATAAGGTTAGGGTTAGGAGGAATACCAGTAGAATGTCGAGATGATGTGCGCGTATCAGTAGAAAGATCAGGTGTGCTGAAGAACTCCTTTTGTCTTCGGAAGGACTACACTCGCAAATAAGAACACAAGACCACAAGATTTTGATTAGATAATAAATGAGGAATCGCTTGGGCCCAGGAAGTATGAAACTTCCTTTCGAAGGTGGTCGGGCCTTCCTAATATGAATTAACACAAAATACCAGAGAGTACTAATTAAATTGTTTCGTGAACCGGGTAGGAAAAGGTTTGTTTTCTTGGTTTTGATCAAAGGAACCGATGTCTGTTATCTATAACCGATGGCGGTCACCGATAACCGATACCGGTTGGTTCTAGGATCTTCTCGGGCTGGTTGTGGTGTTTGTAATGGCTGGTTTTTGGATAGTATTGAGAAATGGGATGGTTAAGAAGCTAAGGAATGATGGTTAGAGGCAATGGTACGTTGGGATAATGGGTTCAGAAACGGATTTGGGAAGATTACAATTCCAAAAGCACAAGCAATGTTATAATGGAGGACACACAAGATATAACTTAATGTTTTTTTTTTGAAGGTGCAAGTTGATCTCCTTTCGCCAACTCTTCTCTGGTTTCTTTACTCGTCCCCGCTTGGTCAAGTGAAGTTCTCGGACTCGCCGATCGCTTTGACTCTCCTTTGATAAAATCCTTCGACCGATCTCCAAAATGAAATTCGATCCGTTGTTTTAGTTTGGGAGCCCATTTGCAGTGGAACCGATGGCGGTTGCAGTAACCGACGGCGGTCGAGCAGAACCGCATCGGTTAGGAAAAAGTAGGCTATTTTTAGTAAAATAGCCCACCTTCCCGCTTTCTCCCGAGAGATCGGGCCAAGCGGGCTTGGTCAGGGTGGCTAGAAGGTCGGCTTTGGGTGCGAGTAAGGAGGCATTAGTTATGGATGTGAGTCTAGACCAAGTCATGGGTCCTAATTAGGTTAGTTTTAGGGTTAGGGCTAGGTCATGATGAAGTGGCAAAGTGAGGTGGTAGGTAAGGTGGTGTAGATTTATCAATTACAAGGCAATTAATAAATACTTGTGTAAGGTTTAGGTAATGAGGTTAGGTTGCGAAATGAGATGCGGGTCACAAGGGGTCGTAAGACACAATTTTGGTGTCTACATTAGCCCCTTATTGTCGTGTAGCTTGTTCTGTAAAAGTTCGCACTTTGACAATAATATGAAGTGGTTTCTCATGTTAAGGATATAGGTAATCCCCCTCAAATCTAGCACAGATTGAGCGAACGGGAAATCAGGGATAGGGTTGATAAAAGGTAAATGTTGTAGAGAGGATGGTAAGGTGGTGCGGTAGGTCCAAGGAAGCAGACGCATGTTGAAATGCAATAGTACGACTAGGGTACATGATTTGACAAGCAAACCAGCAATGTGTAGTAAAGGTCGATAGTTTATCCAAACAAGGGTGATATAATCCTGGTATCCAAGGCATAGGAAGTAGCTCCGTGGTATATAATGGTAAGGTGTGAAGCGTTTAGGCATGTTCGGCGACTAAATGGTTGGTTTGGTTGAGATAAACGCCACGGTCAGTTCTAGGCAAATTTGGTCGATGACAGATCAAGTCAAGGACCCTAATCATGCTAAAACACTAACAAGTGAGCTCGATGAAACACAAGGTACAGATGGATGGATAAAATAAAACGGTGATTGTGGGTATAGTATAGAAGTGATGCGCCTTGGGTCGGGCCAAGTTGTTGGGTGGTGGCCATGGGTCACCCAAATAAGTGGGTTGAGGCCTTGGTCGGGCCACCACCGTAGTAGGCGAGGCCTCGGGTCGGGCCACCAGTGTAGGTGCCGAGGCCTTGGGTCGGGCCAATTGGTAGGCGAGGCCTGGGTCGAGCCAAATAAGTGGGCGAGGCCTTGGGTCGGGCCAAATAGTAGGTTGAGGCCTCGGGTCGGGCCAATTGGTAGGGCGAGGCCTTGGGTCGGGCCAAATAGGTAGGTTGAGGCCTTGGGTCGGGCCAATTGGTAGGGCGAGGCCTTGGGTCGGGCCAATTAGGTAGGTTGAGGCCTTGGGTCGGGCCAATTGGTAGGGCGAGGCCTTGGGTCGGGCCAAATAGGTAGGCCGAGGCCTCGGCCCGGGCCACCGGTAGGGCGAGGCCTTGGGTCGGGCCAAATAAGTGGGGCGAGGCCTTGGGTCGGGCCAAATAGGTAGGTTGAGGCCTTGGGTCGGGCCAAATAAGTGGGGCGAGGCCTTGGGTCGGGCCAAATAAGTGGGGCGAGGCCTTGGGTCGGGCCAAATGGTAGGTTGAGGCCTTAGGTCGGGCCAATTGGTAGGGCGAGGCCTTGGGTTGGGCCGGACAGAGGCGATATTGGTGAAAAAGAGGCAAGGAATAAGGAACGGCAAAGAATGGGGTAAAAGGGGTATCAGACCGACGTCGATTCATCATGACCGATATCGGTTAAGGGACCGATACCGGTTTCCTAGGGCAGAAAGGAAACCGACATCGGTGTAGGTCGAAATACCTATAAAAAGAAACATACGGCCTGTCATTGTCACTTTTGTTATTTGTAATCCAAAATTGACTTGTCTGACGTGGAGAGTTGATTTGGAGGGGTATTGAGTGAGGTGGAGCTATTTGATTGGCGGAGAGAGTTGATAGTGGGCCCGAATAGTTGAGGAGGCAGCAGTGATCGACCAGGGATGGTCGAGCTAACCTCGGAGACCCCATGTCTCTCGAAGTGCTGCCTACATAGCCCATCGCACAAAGCAAGGAAGGGCCTCGACCGATGTAGTTCTCCGTAGGATCGTGGGAGGGGTGAATTTAGGTAATTTGGTATGGTTTAGGCAATTTGTCGTTTGGTAAAAATTTAATGTTGGTAGGGTAATGTTGTTGGTCTTTGGTAGATAATGTTGTTGTGTAGGTATAGGTAAAGCAAGGGTTAGCATACCCAAGTAGTAGGAATAGTGTCCCGATTAAGATCAACACACAATTCTAGATGCGAGGCAAAGTGGAAAGAGTGCTCCGTAGGTGAGAAGAGCTAAACAAACCACACAACGTAGAACGAGCCTCAAGCCCTAAATGCCGTGCATGTACGCAGAAGTCCATAGTTGAAAAGAGTTATATGATCACAATATATCGTGTGTAATGCATTACGTCCCTTGAATCAAACAAATGGTGAGATGAGGTGGATGATATAGCTGAGGTACAAAGAACTTGTTACAACGAAAGAGAACCTACCCTAAATAGACAAGTCCATGACCCAAAAGTTCTTTTCTGAATGAGGCTTTTATTTTATTGAATGTAGACCGATCGATGCGGAAGTCTACAAGGGATATTGATTGTTTTATTCTTGAGGTCTTCATTAAGGTTTTCGATCAATGCGAGAAGCTTCGATAAAGGTCGATCATGTATAGCTGTCTTCGGGGAGCAGCTCATTTATAGTAGCAGAGATGATTTTAGTGCATAGCTGTCCTTCAGGGGAGCAGTCTATTTATAGTAGCAGCAATAGTTTGGCATATAGCTGTCCTTCGAGGGAGCAGTCTATATTTAAATTTAGATGACTAGATGTTCTTTTGGCGTGAAGCATCTAGTTTAGTAGGAAGTTTGACTCAAGAAAATCCCATAAGAATACGGCTTATTTTAATACTTTAAAGTCATGGACTAGACTAAAAAAGGGGAAGGCATTATCAAGGGGAGGTGCGAAGTGATTTTGAGTTTATTCGGAGATATAGAAAACAAAGTGTATGTAGCGGTAAATGAGCTCAAGGGACGAGCAGTAGGTAGATAAGGAGTGATATAACACTAGATTCAACAGTAGAATGGTCGAAGATGCAAGGCATTAAGGGGTTCAGGCTCAGGTTTACCATTAAGCGAAGCTAAACGATAAGTGCCTGATCCATAGGTGTGAGTGATTATATAAGGCCCAATCCAATTGGGAGCAAATTTTCCACGTTTGCTCTTTTCTAGTTTGGTTACATGTTGATTCTCTTTGAGGACAAGATCACCAACCTTAAAGGTACGCTCATGAAGTCGCTTATCATAAGCACGTTTAATGCGTTTTTGATAGTTTTGAAGGTGATCAAGAGCTGTAAGACGGCGTTCGTCAAGAAGCTCCAATTGGGCTAACCGCTCTTGGCGGAAATCATCGTTGGTGAGAATATCCTGAAGAGATATTCTAAGGGAGGGTATTTGTATTTCGAGAGGCAAAACAGCCTCGGTGCCATATACCAATGAAAAAGGTGTGGCATTAGTGGAGGTACGAATGCTAGTACGATAAGCCCAAAGGGCAAAGGGAATGTGATCGTGCCAATTTCTTCCAGATTCATTGACAACTTTCATGAGGATTTTGGTTAGAGTTTTATTAGAAGACTCGGCTTGCCCATTGGCTTGTGGATAGTAAGGTGACGAGAAACTAAGTTTGATACCAAAGTTGTCACAAAGGTCTTGTAACAACTTATTTTTGAAAGATTTACCATTATCTGTTATTAGGCGATGAGGAATACCAAAACGACAGATAATGTGATGGTTAATGAATTCGACAATTTTTTCTTTTTTGATTGAAATGAGTGGAACGGCCTCCACCCATTTTGTGTAATATTCGGTCGCTGTGATTATCCAACGGTGACGTTGTGAAGAGGTCGGGTGAATCTCACCAATAAGGTCTAAACCCCATTGTGAGAAAGGCCAAAGATCTCGTGCGACACTGTGGGGTGGCTAGGAGTATGTTGAAGATTGGCATGTTGTTGACACATGACACAACGCTTAACATATTCGTAGCAGTCGTTATTGAGAGTAGGCCAATAATAACCTAGGCGAAGGATTCGTTTAGCCACGGCAAGGCCACTAAAGTGTCCACCACAAATCCCATCGTGTACTTGTTGGATGGTATGAGTGGCCTCCATGCTAGTTAGACAGCGAAGGAGGATACCATCAAAGCCACGTTTATAGAGGAGTCCCCCCATGACAACATAACGCGAAACACTTTTAAGAAAAGCACGTTTGCCGTTACTAGTAAGATCAGGTGGGAGGACAGAGATTGTAAGGTAGTCATGAAATTGGTGGTACCAGGTATCCTGTGAATTAGTAGACACAGTATTTATCATGCAAACTACCGGGGTTAAATAGGATGGTGCAAAAAGTTGTTGGACCACGACGAATAATTCAGAGTCAGTTGGCGCGGCGGGAATTTGCGAGGCTAAGCAAGCCATAGTATCCGCAAATTTGTTAGTGGAGCGGGGAATGGTTTGTATAGAATAGTGGGTAAATAAGGCTAGAAGTGACTCCACGTGGTGTTTGTACTTCTGAAGTTCCTCGTTTTTGCATTGGTAGACGCCCATAACTTGATTGACTACCAATTGAGAGTCGCCAAAATGTTGATAGATTTGATACCTAAGTGTAACGCAACTTGAGACCTAGAACAAGGGCCTCGTATTCCATCAGTATTATTAGTGCAAGGGAAATCAAGTCGGAATGAAAGAGGCATAGGTTCAACAAGTCAGAGGATGAGAACAATGCCGCTCCTCCGCCACGCCGGCACTTAGATCCATCGAAGAAGAGGGTCATTTGATACGACACTTCTGAGCGAAAGAGTGGCGATGAGTTCGTCTTGGAAGGTAAAATTGGTAAATTGTTCCCGAGAGAGGCCTCCGCAAGTTGATCTCGCAAGAGTTTGTCCTTTGATTGATTTCGTTGTATAAATTCAAGGTCGAGGTCGGTGAGGGAGCATGATCCATCGAGCGATGCGCTGGTTTAGGTGTGGTTTGGCGTACATATAATGAATGGGGTCTGTTTGTGATGACGAAAGTTTTGTGATTCAGAGGTAATGTCGGAGTTTGGTGGCGACGAATGATAGGGCTGAGCACAATTTTTCTACATGTGTATACCTAGTCTCGTAATCCATGAGGGTACGACTTATATAGTAAACGGCCTGCTCTCGGCGTGCCGGTCTCGATGGGCGAGCATAGCTCCTATAGCATGGTCGGTGGCGGAAAGATAAAGGTAGAAAGGACGGTCGTCCTGGGGTGGGATAAGCACAGTGGTCACAAGAGATATGTTTGAGAGCTTCAAGGCTTGGTGACACTCCTCACTCCATTGAAAGGCAACGTCCTTTTTAGAAGGTGATGAAAAGGGTGACATCGATCCGAGAGTTGGGAAATGAAACGCCGATGGATTGAAGTTTACCCCGCAAACTACGCAATTGTTTAAGGTTTTGGGTGGGGGCATTTCTAGGATAGCTTTTACTTTATATGGATCGACCTCAATGCCACGTAAAGAGACGATAAAGCCTAGAAGTTTCCCGAAGGACACCAAAGACACATTTCTTTGGTTGAAGACTACGTAATATTGTAATAAAGCGATCAAAATAATGGTTAAAACATCGAGATGTTCACCGCGATGTTTAGACTTGCCTTAAGATCATCAACGTAATCTTCGAGGATAGTGTGCATAATGTCATGGAAAATGTAGGTCATAGCCCGTTGATAGGTCGCACCAAAGCATTCTTAAGGCCAAACGGCATTACACGGTAATGCAAAAGTTCCCAAGGAGTTATGAAGCGCTTTGTGTGTTGATCGGCGAAGGGCAACCAAATTTGGTTGTAACCTCAAAAGCCATCCATGAGAGAAAGCATTTCATGACTCACAGCAATGAGATCAACAAGTTGATCAATACTTGGGAGGGGGAAGTCATCCTTAGGGCAAGCGAGGTTAAGATCCCGAAATCTGCATATCCGAAGTCCCCCGTCCGCTTTCGTGATGCAGTACGATGTTAGAAATCCATTGAGGATAGTCAATAGGCAGAATGAAGGAAACAGAAAGGAGTCGTTGGAGCTCCTCTTTGACCAAGAGAGCAATGCGTGGATGCATTTTTCTCAATTTCTGCTTGACTGGTTTGGAATCGGGGTTTAGAGTGATGTTATGGACGGCAATGGTAGGATCAATTCCTGGCATGTCAGCGTAAGACCATGCGAAAGCTTGGTTGCGAGCACGGAGAAAGGTGGTAAAGGCGGCTCGTTCTGATGTGTCAAGTGATTGTCCGATCTTCACTATGTGAGGATCTTCCTCCGTGTGGATGTTGATTTCTATAGTAGATTCGTTCAGCATGGTTTGAGTTTCAGATGGTAAGGCACGTTGAATATAAGAATCATCCGCGCCTAGGTAAGTGAGGATGGAGTCGTCATCCTGGCATTCAACAACATTAATCAAAGGTGAATCCTCTTCGATCATGTCTGGATACAGAAGGGGAAGAGAAGATGGGTCCTCATTATCGCGTTGATAAGTGAGAGGACCTATGAAGATAGCATTTATGAAAAAAAAAAGTTAGGAGGGATAGATTCAGGTCTATCGATTCTCAGGAGATGATGGCAAAGTGGGTGATGATGGTTCGTAGGGGCGACGTCCTCTTCTTCCGGATACAAATTGATGTGAGGTGTCTCTCGTAGGTGTTTCGAGAAAAACCAAGACCACTGCGATCATTATGTTTGCGTGTGGTGATGGGGATGAGAGTATGTCGGCCTTGTTCGTAAAGGCCAAAACCAAAGCCTTTCCACGCACAGCGAGTCAAGAAGGTGAGGGCAAAACGACGATTTGTCAAGTATTGAAAATCGGATTGGAAGGGAACCACACCAAGAGGAGGTTCAGGGGTAATGGAGGATGCGTCAACACCCCCATATGTTAGGTTAGTGCGACAATGGGGTGGTCCGTAAGAGATTATCTCCCCCACGCGACGGTCGTAGGTGGGGTGTGCATGTAATTGTCCGTACTCCTGCGGGGTAGGGAAAGAACTAACGTTATATAGGCGATACTCCCCCAGCGTAAGGCGATGAAAAATGTCTACTAAGGGGTCGGAGGTTGGTATGTTAGCTGCGGGAAGAGAAGTGGTTTGTGCAACGGTGGTTTCATCAGTTGTAGGTGCAGTTGAGGTGGACGGTTGAGGTATATTGGAAGAGGATGGTTGGGTTGAATGTATGGGTGTCTTAATTGGTATAAGCACATCGTTTGGGCGGTATAACATATTGCAAGTTTTGAAGGGGGGAGGATCAGCTTTTACAACAGTAGGACTTCCCCTCGTACTCAAATTTTATACATCGATGTAATGTTGAGGGACGCATCCCATGGCCCTGGATCCAAGGACGACCTAGCAATATATTATATCGGAACTCTCCTTCAAGCGACATAGAAGAGTTCGGGCAAAGTACGTGGGCCTACGCGAATGTTGAGGATCACGGTGCCTAAGGTAGAAGTAATAGCATCATTGAATGACCGCAACATGATGGGGTTGGCACACATGCAACTAGAAGGGATGTTCATTTGTTGGAAGGCTTTTGAAGAGATGATGTTTAGGCTAATACGCCCCGTCAATCATAACCCGACGTACTCGAATGTCTCGGACGTAAGCGGAAATGAAAAGGGCAGGGTCATGGTCTTCTGTACCAAAGTCGATAATTTCATCTTCCGAGAAACTAACCGCAGCGGCTTGTTGTTTTGAGACAGAAGTGGTGGGGGAGATGGATTGTTTGGTGAGAGAGGAAACGTGATTGGGTGTTAGAATGGAGGCCACGGGCAGGGGTTTCATTGGGAAAAACCTCTATCCTCAAGGATCTCAACGAGAGCTTGTCGATGAGATTGAAGTCCAAATGAGATCATATAGTGTCATTTTTACTGCGATTGATGAAGTCGTTTGATCATGGTTCGGTGGGCAACTCCATTAGAGACGGATAGGCGGGTCTCGCGAATAACCACTTTAGGTGGTGGTGTAATCGGATGGTTGAAGGAGAAAGAGATGCCGCAGTGTGTTTTCTTTCGCCTTCCCATTGTTTTTCCGTCTCCTCGAGTAGCGACACTAATCATATTAATCTCGTGAGACCCGAGATGAAGAAGATGGTTGGATAATTCATGGTCTTCAAAAGGTGGGGTTGTAATAATGATAGATCTTGGTGAGGCGGGACAGATGGTATAGTAGAGGAATTGACGCTAGAGGTCTCTCCTGCGTAAGTTATTTTCTTAATCTTTCAATCCGAAGAGGTGACCGCGAAGGATGGTTTTTAGAGCTTTGCATCCTTCTACATCATGTCCGTGTGTGCGGTGATAGCGCAGATTTTAGACTCATCATAATCCATGTGTGGGGCTTAGACGGGTCATAAGGTCGAAGTGGGGTAGAGATGGTCGCATTCTCCACCAACATAGCAAGGATTTTTGCGTAGGATCCTTTGAGTGGGTCAAAATCAAAGAAGATGAGGTATTGATTGTGTGGGTTGTGGTAATGTTTGGGCGTGTTTAGTTCGTATGGGTGGTGGTTTAGTCGAGGGGTGCTGACACATGTTTTTCACTAAACGTGGTTTCTTGGACACAGAAGTTACGTTCAGCTGGTTAGATGATGAGGCTACGATGGCATGGTAAATGCGGAAACAACCACGAGAAAGGAGGACAATGACAGAAAATAAATCCTTTGATGATGGGATTGGTTTAGGGTTGATAGGTGGACCTGGATACGCTGGGTAACGATGTTGTGATACCCTTTGATCTCTGTATAGGTGTAAAAGGCGTAGGTTGTTTTGCAGAAAACAAAGGAGGTATGATATATTGATGTAAGGTGGAGGGATGAGGTCCCAATATGGAAGGTGGGTGTGAAGATGAGGGTTTTGATAGAGGCCCGGATTGCGTTTGTCTCCTAGGTGGCGGGGCGGGTTTATTTTGGGATAAATCGAGTCGCTTAGGCGGGTGTGTTAGACTGGGCATTGGTGAGGTCCCAAGCGTAGGGGAAGATCCGGTTAAGTTGATAGAAGTGGGCGGGAATTTGGTAGAGGTGAGGGGGTAAAGGCGAGAAGGGGCATTTTAAGCTTCAGTGCACTTCGTAGATGGTGGAGACATCGGGATCAGTCATTCGCATTTGAGTAAACAGGAGTACTCAAACGTTCCCATAGGGCCTGCTCTATCTTCTCGTGGAATGACACCTCTCAGTGTAATTTGTAATTTTGGTAGTACGAGGAAAAGTGAGTTGTAATTCCAATCCATCATGCGGGTGTGACACGGGAGGCGGATGAGGCAATCGTATCGTAGATGCTAAGAGGTCGACGGGTTGTTGAAAAGATTTAGGTGATGAGGGACTAATAGGCAGAAGGGCATGTTGAGGGGTCTGTCATGACTAAAGAATTTAATGATGTCGGTGCGAGAGATTTCTCATCTAAGGATGTCAAAAGGAGTGGCGTACCCTCCTCTTGTGCGGCAAGAGTGGTAGAAGGAGACGTCTGGGAAATGGATAGATTAGACAACATCCGCTCGCAGTCTTGTAGGGATGTGGTGTAAGAAGACTCATTAATGGGAAGGGAAGCCTGGGCAGCTAACTCTTCTATGGGTAAAGGAATGATTTCGCTTTGGCTTGATGGTGGTAAAGGAGGTTCGGGCTCCTGTGTTAGTGAAGAGGCTTGATTCAAAATTTTCTCGATAGAGGCTTTTGGCTGGGTATCGAATACTGCATGGATCTCATGAACACTCTCCTCAGCTAAGATATCTTGGTTTACGTTGCTGCTGGACGAGTGATTCGGGAATGGCTTGTTGAAAATTTTCAGATTTCGGTTAGCAGGGGCGTTAGGATTATCGAGTGTTATATCCCCTGCATCAACCATTTCCTGCACTATGTTTTTCAACATCTTGCAGTTTTCATGACTATGTCCTTTTACGCGGTGAAAGTTACAAAAGTCATTTTCTTTGTACCAGGAAGGTATTGCGCGGGTGGAGTCAAACCCAGAGTGAGGTTTTACAGGGGGCAAGGTGATAGCCCCAGCTTTGAGCAATTTCTCTAGGATGACGCCATAAGTTTCTCCCAAGGGAGTGTAATTGGTGGGCTCAGCTTTGTATTTATAGGTGGTTTTTGGTGGAGTATTGGACGGTGGTTGGGATTTGACCATCACCGCGTGGACAGCTCCTTTTGATTTAGAAGAGGTTGACGCGTGAGGAGTGGTGGTATTTGGTTTATTGGTAGAATCAGGAGTTCGGAAAGTGGAGTTCTTGTTGCGCAACCGCAATTTCTCTTCCTCTAAGGCTCGAATTTCTAATTTTCGAGCCATAGTAAAGGCCTCGTCGAATGTACGGAAAGTTTGAATTTGGAGGGTAGGGGAGATGTGCTTAGCGCATGCCCGCGTAAAGAGTTCGATAAGTTCGGTTTGAGGCAAGGCATACGTAAGTTGGTTGATAAGGCCCCGCCATCGTCCAACGAAATCTGCGATAGATTCGTCTTCGAATTGTTGGATGGCATAGAGGTCAGTGATAGATACTTTCTTGGCAATGTTAATGGAGAAATGATCCAAGAAAGATTGGGCTAGTTGGTTAAAAGAGAAGATTGAGTGCTGGGTTAAAGCACTGTACCACTCCAAGGCAGGCCCTGATAAGGACATGGGAAAGGTGCGGAGTAACAAGGCATCATCATGGGCAATCAAATAACAAGCATGTCTAAATGATCACAAGTGTTGTTGAGGATCCTCTTTACTGTTAAAACGAGTAAACTTTGGCAACTCCCATTGAGGAGGATATGAATGAAGGGGGACAGAAGGGTGAATGGGCTCCCGACAAACTTGCTCGTATGTCAAGGCGCTACGACTTCCTGAAACGGAAGCCTCCGAGTGTTTTGCATTTTGTCCATCATTTGCTTGATGAAATCTGCGGTTGGATGAGGTGATGGTGCCACGTAATAGGGATGTCCCATATAAGGTGTTGAGGTTACGGATACGTGTATGGGAATGAAAAGGTACGCGGAGCTTGAGAAGGAAAGCTCGTTTGAATAGGTGGTAGAGAGTAAGTCATGAATGGAGTGGTCTCGAAAGAGAGACGAGATAGGGGCATTGTGGTGGCGATACGTGGGGTCCAAGATTAACAAAAGGAAAGCTAATCGGGGTCGTATGAACCTCTTCCGCCGCTTGGCCGGATTGGGAGACCGGCTAGTGATGCGGGAAGTAAGGTATTGTTATCGGGAGGAGTAGAGCTAAATGAGCAGCTATACTAATAGGCATGCCCATAAGGAGCTGACCATCAGGCGCACGGTCAGGGGTATGAGACAAATAGTATTGTCTACAGACAAATACCGGGATTAGCATCCGTAAATTTGGCAAAGTCCTTGTCTCCTACAGAATTTGGGGATCTCACCGGTGTCCGTAGGGTTTCCTATAGAATGTGAAGGGGTGATTCAGGCAAAGAAACAGAGCAAGCGTGTGAAACCATGGCGGCGGCTTGCTTCCGAGTGATGACAACCATAGACCAGAACACACAGGAAAGTTTCAATCTATCAAGGACAAAAACAACCTCAGAATGGTGAATTTAGCAAGTTGCTGGTTTGTCAGGGGCTGAGAGAGACAGTAACCGATATCGGTTTGGTAACCGGTGTCGGTCACAGGGCAAACGACGTCGGTCCCTTAACCGATGCCGGTGTCAAAAATCTAGAATAAGAAGATACAAAGGGGTTGCAACGTCGAGTAGTTTAGCAACTTATTGATCACAGAAGACAAAGTATGACAGAGAAAACAGGATTTGAAAACAAGCAAGAGGCACACGCAAATGCAGAGATTAACCTTAGGGTTAATTTTAATTATTGTGGGCTTATGCCTTTAGACGTAGAATGATGTCAGAATCCTAAACAACAAGACTTAGGGGAAATGTCAAGTTTGTTTTGGCTTATAAGGTTACCTCAATCGGGCGGAGGAATACCGCGGAAAAGGGGGGATGTTTGAGATGTTGTGTTAATTGTGAAGTGATTCAAGATAAAGTGCAAAGTGAAACTAAGGTTAATTTCCTGTCAATACCGTGGATATCACCCCCACGTGTACGACCTGTTACTTAATCTATGTTCACTAGAATTGAAAAACAACAGGCAGGAATGTAATGCATGTGTTTTAAAACCCAAATCGAAAGTGATATTCGATGAAGCAAAAGAGATGACTTTTACTAATGCAAGATGCAAAAACAAAGCAAGTTCTTTTACCAGAATAATAAAATACCCTGTGAATATCTCTAGAAGAAGAAAACAAACAAGTATGCTCCTATAATAAAAGCAAGCAAGAAATAAAGAAAACCCAAAATGGGTCCCACCTGGGTGCAAAAATGTTTCACTCGAAATGCTTCGCATTCCTTATAGAAACAGATAAGGTTAGGGGTTAGGAGGAATACCTCGTAGAATGTCGAGATGATGTGCGCGTACCGTAGAGAAAGATCAAATGCCGATCGCGAAGAACTCCTTTTGTCTTGGAAGGACTACCCGCAAATAAGAACACAAGACCACAAGATTTTGATTAGATAATAAATGAGGGAACTCGCTTCTTGGGCCTGTGAAGTATGAAACTTCCTTTCGAAGGTGGTTAGTTCCCTACTAATATGAATTAACACAAAATACCGTAGAGTACTAATTAAATTGTTTCGTGGAACCGGGTAGGGAAAAGGTCGCTTTTTCTTGGTTTTGATCAAAGGAACCGATGTCGGTTATCTATAACCGATGGCGGTCACCGATAACCGATACCGCTGGTTCTAGGATCTTCTCGGGCTGGTCAGGGTGTTTGTAATGGCTGGTTTTTGGATAGTATTGAGAAATGGGATGGTTAGAAGCTAAGGAATGATGGTTAGAGGCAATGGTACGTTAGATAATGGGTTCAGAACGGATTTGGGAAGATTACAATTCCAAAAGCACAAGAAATGTTATAATGGAGGACACGCAAGATATAACTTATCGCTTTTTTTTTTTTTTATGAAGGTGCAAGTTGATCTCCTTTCACGCCAACTCTTCTGTTTCTTTACTCGTCCTGCTTGGTCAAGTGAAGTTCTAGACTCACTGATCGCTTTGACTCTCCTTTGATTAAAAATCCTTCGACCGATCTCCAAAATGAAATTCCGATCCGTTGTTTTAGTTTGGGAGCCCATTTACAGTGGAACCGATGGCGGTTGCGTAACCGACGGCGGTCGAGTAGAACTGCATCGGTTAGGAAAAAGTAGGCTATTTTTAGTAAAATAGCCCACCTTCCCTACTTTTCTCCCGAGAGATCGTTGCCATGGGCTTGGTCAAAGGGCTAGAAGGTCGGCTTTGGGTGCGAGTAAGGAGGCATTAGTTATGGATGTGAGTCTAGACCAAGTCATGGGTCTTAATTAGGTTAGTTTTAGGTTAGGGCTAGGTCATGATGAAGTGGCAAAGTGAGGTGGTAGGTAAGGTGGTGTAGATTTATCAATTACAAGGCAATTAATAAATACTTGTGTAAGGTTTAGGTAATGAGGTTAGGTTGCGAAATGAGATGCGGTCACAAGGGGTCGTAAGACACAATTTTGGTGTCTACATTTAGCACGGGAAAAATTTCTTTGAAAAGTCCACCACCCCGCCACCCTCTTATCCAATCAGATGATGCCATGTGGCATCTTGAGGAGGTGGACCTTTTTGAAAACTCTATCTTTTTTTTGAAAATTTTGTCTTGGGAAATTTTTTCCAATTTTCCCTACAAACCTACGGCCCCAACCAATCACGTGATGACACATGGCAGGGAGGGTACGTGGGTTCAAATTGAAAATTTAGACTTTTTGAAAAAAATTTCCTTTGGAAAATTTTCAAAATTTTCCTATAACTCCGCTTCCCAAAGACCAATCATGTGTTGACACATGGAAGGTAGGACGCTGGCACGCACAATCCTTTTAATTGTTTAACCCCTTGGGCGTAAAATTCAAATTCTCTCCACCAAATTTTACCAATCATAAGGTGCCATGTGGCTATTTAGGCAAGTGTAGAGGCACGGAGGAAAATTTTCCTTTGAAAAAATTGAAACTTGGTTTTGGGAAAAAAATCATGTTTTTCCCATTCTCGCGACCCACCGACCCGACTCAATCACGTGATGACACATGGTATTTGGGGCATCGACTGGGGTGCAAAGGCATTTTCTCACTAACCCCGTGGACATCCAAGGGAAAATTTTCCTATAAAACTCCGTCAAAGCCATAACTTGAGTTTTACGAGGAGTTAGGAGAACTTATTTATATGGTTGGAAAGGTGAGGAAATTTACTATCCAAAGAGCCTAGTTTAGGAAAGTTTTGATAAATATAAGTTTGTGAAAAATCCAGTTGAAGTTCAGGGCTTGTTAGAGAGTACGCATGGAGATAAATTTCTCCCGAACCTTAGGAAAACTTGTAACCTCAAAATTGGAACCTTGTAAACTTGTTATAAGATAAAAATGGAAACTCTGTGTTTGGTTAATCGTGATCTATTCCGTAACCTATTTAGTTTCAAACTAACGCCTTACAACTTGTTTTTAAACTCTTCCTATAAAAAAATCATTCCATAATTTTCCTAGTTTGTTTCTTGGTCTCAAGTGGTAGTTAAAACGGGCATTACACTTGGTATTAGATTAATGGTTCAAAATCTTGGACCATTGGGAACATGTCATCACCAATCCGAACTATGATAATTCTTCACCAGAACTCCTCATGCTATGATTATTTACTAATGCATAGCCTTTAGTTTGGTGGATGTAATCTAGAAACAAAACAAAAACATAACACAAGAATACCATCGACTATGATAAGACGAAATGATAACAAATCTGAAATATCAAAGTAAATTATAATATTAACATGAAATTGTTACAATCTCACCCATGAGGTACTTCAAGTGTTATTGACTTCACTTGACTTTCACTAAGACTATGGGAGAAATTTTACAATTACACCTCTTAATGGCTTCTTCAACACACCTTTAAACCGATGGCTTCCTTCGCACACTTCCTACAATATTTCTCACTACTTCCTTCTATGCTAAATGAGGGGGTGGCCTCTCTATTTATAGAACTTCCGTGCTTATCCATCTTATCTCTAAGATAGGATAAGAAATCCACTCACGAATCATATTCCATACCTTAACTCTTATCTCGTACATGTAAGCTTATCTATTAAGATAAGATAAACCTTATCATTTTACATGGGTTCCACATTTTTAGAATTTTTACAAATAAAATACACAAAATATTTATGACCTCACTCCTTGTCTTTATTACCAATATAATATTTCTAATTCCTAATCATGTAAACCCTACTTCTCTAATTACCCAAACTTTGACATTTTAACATTACCGAACCACTTACGACAAATATTTACTTTTTACAACATTCCTATTGTACTTTGAATGTTACCGTACTCCAAATTATTGGTGGCACCAGCATCGATGGCACCGCTATCTTCTATCGACGCTACTACTAATTCTACTTAACAACATCATATTCCTAATACATACATTAATGAAATAGAAATTATGGAGGAAAATTTTAGTGTCGACATCTTCCCCTTCCTAGCTTCTACTCCGTCCTCCTGAGTAGACTCTTCTCCAGTGCTTGGAAAATCTTCAACTTGTCGTGGTTGACCCATTTCATAATGGGAGTGCCATCCAATTCCTCCAAATTACATACCATTTTCATGCACAAACTGCTATTTTGTAGGGCCCCATCCATTTTGGAAGAAATTTTCTCTGTCTTCTTTTTTTTGTATCTCGAATCATATACTAGAACCAAGTCATTCAAATGAAAAGGATACCACCGGATCTTTTGATCAAAGTATTCCTTCTCGCTTCATTTTCTTCTTATGGCTTGTATCCTTTGCTATTTCTCTCATTTCCTCCAAAGAAATGAAGATGTACCAACCTTTCTTTTATCTTGAATCACTTTCTTCCATCCTTTCATTTTTCATAACTCTCATAGTGGGAATATCAAACTCAATAGAAGAACTTGATCAATGCCATAGCCAACCGAAATGGGGAGTATCCTGCTATCGACTTTGATGTTGCCCTATATGCCCACAATGCTGCATGAATCCTTTTATCCCATTTATGTACCGCAAGGCCGCATCTTTTGCTAGAATTTGACACAACACAAAATTTGTCTGCTCCACCTCGTCCATTTGTGCTTGGCTTGTATGTTGTTGCCTTCCCCGTGCTTAATAGAAAACTTATTGACTAGGGCTTCTATCACCTCATTAATGAAGTGGCTTCCTTGATCTGTTACAATTTCTAATGGACAACCAAATCAATGACAATGTGTTCATACATGAACCTTGCCACTTCATCCATGGAAGTCAAGTTTTTCAATGGCCTAGCTTCAACCCACTTGGTTAAATAACTGGCAACTACAATATACTTATTTTGGCATGATGTAGTTGAAGTGGACCTACAATGTCTATTCCCACTTTTCAAAGGGACCAAGGGGAAGAATAGGACATAATGGAGCTGATGAAGTCTTACGGTTACCATGTGTTTGACAAATATCACATGTCTTACAATAATTATAACAATCTTTAAAAAGAGGGGGCCAAAGTGATAACTCGCATCCAAGATCCTTCTTACCGTAAGTTGTCCAGTAGAAGTGCCCTCCACATGTACCATTGTGGAATTCTTCTAGCAGTTCCTTCCTTGATCACGTCCAATCGCCTCTTCAGACTGTCCATCGTGTCCTATTCGAAATAATACTCCATGCGCAATAGAATATGGATGACCGGCTTGAGTAATCTTTCTCTTAGTATTTGCATCGCACCATCAGAAACTTGAATTCATTCGATAATTCTAAATATCTATGTATTCACTAGGGATTGTGTCAAGGGATAACAAGGTCAGATCGGGAAATCATCATCATCACAAGATGATCCTAAACCATCATAGGCTCGAGAGAGTGCATCCGCATTGACATGCTTCTTTCCTGGCCTATCTATAATATCAAATTCAAATTCTTGTAGCAAAATTATCCATCTTGCTATCCTCCCTGATGGGTTAGGCTTATTTACAATATATTTTAGAGCCTGATGATCTGTTACAACTAGAAATTTTTCCCTAGCAAGTAATTTCTAAACTTCTTTACAAAAAAAATGATAGCCAGAGCCTCTTTTTTAGTTACAATATAATTTACCTCAACACTGCTCATTTGTCTGCTCCCAAAGTAAATTGGATGTTCATTCCCATTTTCATCCTTTTGGCTTAAAGTACTTCCTAGTGCTGCATCTGAGGCATCATTGTACACAATGAATGGCTTGCTCCAATCTGGATTCTTCAAAATAGGTGAAGACACCAGGGCTTCCTTCAGTTGTCCAAAAGCTTCATGTGCCTTATTTCCTGGTTCATAAGTAACATCCTTCTTCAAGAATCAAGTTAGTGGCTATGCAATCTTTGACAAATTCTTGATGAACCTTCTATAGTAACTCACATGGCCTAAAAATGATCTCAACTTACTTCTATTAAGAGGAAATGGTAAATCTTTGATTTTTGAAACTTTATCGTGATCGCACAATACCATCTCTGATACAACATGCCCTAACAAAACGCCTTTAGAACATCCAAAGACAAACTTTGTAGGGTTTAGTGAGGCTTGTGCTTCATCTAACCTTTGAAATGTTGTCTCCATTTGGTGCAAGTGGTCCAACTTGCTCCCATAGATGCAAAAATCATCCGTAAATACTCATGAAGGTCCTGTTAGTGCAAAATCACAAAGACACCCGGATATTGATCAATTTTCTAGGTTGATCATATTAATATTCAGCAGATGATAGCATAACATTGAATCCTTTCTCCAAGTGTGGGACTTGAAGAGTGAGAAAGGAATCTCCAGAGAAAGGCTTGGTTCCTATTCCTCTGTTCAGTGCACACGAAATATGTAGAGGGTTTTCTCGAATCTAATCTAATGCCAAGGAGACAAGGTAAGAAGATGCATAAAATAAATCTAAGCTAATAGAGGTGATGCACCAAGGAATGAAGAACATATGCTTTGCCACATTAAACACGAGTACCATGTAGATATAACACAACACCATGCACGATAGCAAAAATGCAATGAAAGATCAAGAATGACAATGAATAAATATGTAAGAGGGTTTAGAAGCAACCACGTATACATATATATTGCTCAAGGATCGATTCAATACATTGTAATAGCCGAAGGCAAAAACGGTGTTACAGTTCTATATGGAGGTTTGAAAACTCCACAAATCTTCTTATGAACAGAGAGAAGGGAGGGTGCAAAGCGTAAAATGTCCAACTACGTAAAGAAACCCTCCTTACAATTTAAAGGAAGAATGGGAGAGAAAAAGAGAGGAATTCAAATCTGCCCCAACCACCTCTAGGTTACATTTAATTCATCCATCATGGCAGAAGGCACGGGTTCCGCAAAGCGGCGTTTGCCTAACGAGCGGCGAACCGCTCTCTGCATTAAAGTGGTTGTTGAAGTATTACCTCTGCTTGTTATTTCATGCCGAGGCGTTTTCTCAATTTTCTCCTCTCGACTATACCAAAATACAAGATTGACCCCGAAACGTGTAGAGAATTTCAACAGCTTTCATTGATATCAAGAACGTGCAAATCCGAGCTCGGATCGAAAGATATGTCGATCCAAGATTTAGGACACTAACAGTAAAAACGGATTTTGAAATATTTTCCGCGCACTCGCCACTTGGGCGCCACATGGCATGCTCGATTCACCGAATAATTATCTCTCCTCTGCTTTTCAAAGCTTTGTCTCTTGAATTTTGACTTTTGGTGCTCTTGGAATATTTTCCACTTTTTTTTCATGCCCCCGCACTAGGGATACGTGGCATGCATTGGTTGGTTCACGAACCTGCCGGGTCTTCCTTCACTTTTACCCCTTTTGGCTTAGATTTGGCCAAACCTTCCAACTCCTCCCGAGCTCCGCACTTCTATGCTCCATCGACACGTGTCCAATTTCTATTGGGACTCGGGCCGATGCTTCAAATTTTGCCCTTTGACCCTTCGGCTTTTCCTTGATGACACGTGGCAATTTCTCAATGGTTCTCGCCTCGCCGGTCTTCGCGCGTGCTTTCGCGTCCATTCATCCCGATGTCCTTCTTTGCTTGGGACAAAAACCTCCAATCCGCCCGAAATGGGCTTCCTTGTCCCTCATTTGGCCAAAGACACGTGGCACCTTTTGATTGGCTTTCGGCTCCTTCGGCTTCTTCGCGTATTTTGGGTCTTTTTTTTGTCCCAGGACGTCCCTATTTTGATTTTGGACCTTTTGGGACAATTTCGCCGGTTCGGCCGGTTGGGTATTTCCCGCCCGCTTGTCCCAATGCTCCCTCTAAAAGGACTTAGCCAATTTTTTTCACTTTTTCCTGGATCAATCCTATTTGCCTTTCTGCAACTTTTCACACTTTCTCAAAGCTTGCTCCTTCCTTCTTCGGCCTGGGGAGTTTAGAAAGATTCCTGAAGGGACCCTAGAAACCTGATTTTGCTCTGAATCAGTCATTTTTCTTGGAATTTGGACATCCTGATGCATGTTATCAAATTTACCCTGGGGGGTGAATTTTGGATAACAATTTGGCGACTCAGCGGGATCATCTGCCTGCTAGATGAAAGGCCAGTTTCCTGAAGCCATCCATTGGGCATGGAGTTAAGCATTAACCTGAAACAAGCCTGATACTACAACTTCCCCTCTAGCAACACTCTGAACTGTAGAAAACAACCTGAGAGCAGCAAAACCTGTGCCAAAGCACTTAGGGAAAACAAAACTAATCTACAGCAAAACAATGTGCACAAGCACTTGGAGGAAAGAAAATCTAAACTAGTATTTACAGATGTAGTGAACCTCCCTCTAGAAGCAACGCTTGAGATAGATTCCATTTACTGGAATCTGCAGTTCTTCACCATCCAATGAGGCCAATTGGAAAGCATTGTTGTTCTTGCACTTTGTGACCATGTATGGGCCACTCCAAATGGCATCAAATTTTGAATGCCTTCCTCGGTTTTGCTCATCCACATCCCATTTCAATACTAGATCTCCTATTTGAAAAGATCTATCTTTGGCCTTCTTATCAAAGGTCTTCTTGATCAAAGCCTGATCCTTTTCCATTGCTTGGAATGCCTGATCTCTGATTTCTTGCAGCTCCATCAATTCTGCATATCTCACCTCCATGGGCCCAAACTCTAGCAACTCCAGCTGTTTCATGAGTTCCAACGTTGGCAACTCAAGTGACATGGGCAAGACTGCCTCTCTTCCGTAGACAAGCCTAAATGGAGAGTTACCTGTGGATCTTTTGGGAGTTATCCTATCTGCCCATAAGGCTGATTTCAGTTTGGTATGCCAAGCCTTCGATTCTCATCAAGAGTCCTCCTAATGATCCTCAAGCAAGTTTTTGTTTGTAGACTCGGCTTGGCCATTACCTTGAGGGTAATAGTTTGATGAAGTGCTCAGGTAGATTCCGTTCTTGACAGCCCACTCAGTAACTTTAGATCCAATAAATGCCAATGCATTATCAGAGACTATTGTAGCAGGTACACCAAATCTGGTAGTTATTCCCTCGTAAAAGTCCAAGATGCTAGACTCATTCGCCTCTTTGATCAAGCACGCTTCTATCCATCTCGGTGGTTAAGTAGTCTCGGCTGTCAAAAATCCATTTGTGCCCTTGGCTCGAATTGGGATTGATGACTCCAATGAAGTCCAGACCCCATTGCATGAATGGCTGGTCAACTGAGATTGGATGTAATGGGAGGGCTGCAAGTTTCTCTTTTCCTGTGAAAAATGCACAATTCTTACACCTCTTGATCCATGCATAGCAATCACTGAATATTTTAGGCCAATAATAACCAGCCTTCATGATTTTCGTAGTCATGCTCTTGGTGCAAAATGGCCACCACTGGTCCATCATGAAACTCTTTAATACCCTCTCTGATCTCGACTCGTGTTAATGCATCTCAACAGCACTCCATTCAGGTCCTTTTTGAACAAAACTCCATCAATGATGGTATATGGAATTGCCTGCAACCTGAAGTGTCTTCTTTTTGCTTTGCTCATTTCTAGAGGGCACATACCCGTCTGTAGGAAATGTATCATATTCTGAGTCCAACAGGGAGTGGACACATCATCATTTTCCTGTTTTTTATCATCTTGTAATAGCAGGACAGCGTCCTCTTCATCTTCTGGGCTGTCTGGTCGTTTGGAAGCGAGTTGCTCGCACAAACCTTTGCCTCTTACCAGCTTGGTGATTTTGATCTCAATGTCATACTCCATGACACGGGTGATCCATCCTGCCCTTTTCTCATTCAAATCCTTGTTGAGGAGGAAGTCCTTAACCCCAGCATGTGAGACCAGCAACTGGACCTTGTTGTTTGAGACCAAATGCTTGAATTTCTTCAAGCTCCTGATTACTGCAAGCACATGTTTTTCAATAAAAGAGTACCTCAATTCGCAGTCATTTAGGCTTTGGCTGAAGAAGGCAATCGGCTGCTCATCATTATCTTTATTCTGTTGCACCAAAATGGCAGAAATAGTGTCATCACCCCCAAATGCATAGAGGATGAAATCCTTGGAAAAGTCCGGGTTGATGAGAGTGGGTGCCTGGGAGATGGCTTCTTTGATTGCTTCAAAGCTCTCCTTGCCTTCTGCCGTCCATTTGAAAGCCATGCTTTTCCTTAACATTTTGGTGATGGGCTTGACAAGGGTCAGTAAAGTTTGGGACAAACCTTCAAACAAAGTTTATCCTTCCCAGAAACTCAAGAGCTTTCTTGTGACTTGGCAATGGTAGAGCCCTTATGGCTTCAACCCTCTTTGGATCAATTGCTAATCCTTCCTCGGAGACAATGTGGCCAAGGAGTTTCCTTCATGTGCAAGAAAGATGCACTTCTTAGGGTTTAAAGACACTCCAAACTTTCTACATCTTTGAAACACTTGCTCGAGGTGAAAGAGATGGTCTCAGCATTTTTGAGAAGACAAAGAATGTCATCTAAGTATATCAAGATCGCCTTGTTGATCAAGCCTTTGAATGTCATATCCATAGCTCACCGGAATGTTTCTCCGGCATTTTGATCCAAATGGCATCTTCTTGTAAGCATACGTGCCCCATTTGGTCATGGAAGGCTATCTTGAACTGGTCTTCCTCCACCATAATTTGATTGAAGCCTCGAGTAACCATCAAGTAGCGAAAACCTTTCTCGACCCAAATATGACCTGCAATAATTGCTCCATGGAAGGGAGTGGATAATGGTCCTTGAGAGATGCCCTATTGAGGTCTCTAAGTCAACACATAGCCCGATCTCTCCACTTTTCTTTCTCGACCGAACCAAGTTCGCAACCCAAATTTGAGTGCTTGATAGGGAATATAATTGCTGACTCAATCAGCTTGTCCAGCTCCTTTCTCATGAGAGGCTCCATGTGTGGATTGACTGGTCTCTGCTTTCTCCCGACAGTGCTTAGTATTTGATCCAACTCGATGGTATGCCGAGCTAAGTTGGGATCAATCCCTTCAAGTCTTCATAGCTCCAAGCAAACACGTCAGTGGAATTCTTGACAAAGTCGTATGAACTCATATCTCTCTTCTCGGTTGTCATTTTTCCAATTTGCAATGGCTTGTTCTCTTTTCTCTACCAAGATGGATACCGAATCTTCCTCTTGACCAATATTTTCTTTCTCTTTCTAAACCGATCATCAAGGGGTTAAACATGGACTCCAAGGTGACAAGTCCCTTGGGCAGCTTGTCGCTTCTTAGCTTCAGTATCACCCGGTCACCATATTGCTGTTCCAACTTCTTCTTGATTATTAGCCGAGAACTCACTTCTTCTTGCAAGAAGTGGATGATTTGCAGTCATTCTCAAATACTTGCCAATTGACATTGTTATCCGGCATCGAAGGCCTCACAATCACGTGGATGTTTGGTCAGACTTATCTTGTTGAATGTTTTCTACAATGTCAAAGGCTGCCCCTCATCGCTGCAAGCCCACAAGAGCCTTGATTCTCTTTTCTCGGGAATGGCCTTGATGCCGAAACCTTAAAATCCTCCATGAGGTCCCACACCCTGTTCTCAGTAGCATCTCGAGTAGATCATTTTTGGCAAATGCTGTCCCTTGACCTGATTTACAATCAGCTCACTATCCCCAAAAACTTGTAAGTTATTTATTTTTCTTTTATATTGCCCAATGCATCCCCGCACCAAGGCTTCATATTCAGCAGTGTTATTGGAGCATGCAAATTGAAATCTAAAAGCTGAATAATACTTTACTCCTTACGGTGAAATAAGCATGGCTCCACCTCCTGCGCCTTGTCTACTCCTTGATCCATCAAAAAATAGTTGCCATACCTCGTTGTCATCCTTGTGGTTTGGCTTGGTGATGCTAGGAATAGGCCGACTTTCTTCGTGTATACAATAGACCCCAAATTTCTCGATTCTTCTACTTCGATAAGGATCAAAAGCATGCACCTTGCTTGCCCATTCATCAAGAGTCAAATCTGGGATACTTCCAACCTTAGTGTCGGCTTCATCAGTGCCGAGGTGATCTTCTTGATCAAATGCTGAGCAATTGGTATTAATATGACTTGGAGTATAGGGTTCAATGTGGAAATCTGCAATAGGTTCTGACCTAATTGTAGCTTTAGTTCCATACCTCGTTCTGAACAGCATGTGTGACCAATCAGTGGACAAATATCCCCCAATCCTGGCAGTAAAGTCCCTTGACAAGCATAGGGCAAAGAGTGGTGGAAGGTCTATGACTGAGACGTCTTGCAAAACAACCACGTTGGGACATGCATGCAAGGTAAGACTCAAGTTTTTTATAACTCCAACTGTGGCTACTGCTGTCCCATCTAATTGCACTACTCCCTTAGTTGTTATTTCATACTGGAGCCCTAGCTGATCAGCTATCTGTTTAGGCATTACTGAACTACTTGCCCCAGAGTCAATCATGCAATTATGTACCAACTTGTCTCCTATGATCAATGAAACATAAAATGGAGGGGGCTTCAGCATTTTACCTTGTTGTGCTCCATGATTACTTTCAGGCTGGGCAGCATTTGTAAGCACTTTGTCTTGCCTCTGAACCTGCTGATTCGAAGTTGGCCAGTCCTTCATAGCAGCTTGCAGCAAATCTCTTTTGGCCTCGGGATGGATAGGGATTCCCACATAGATATATTGACGTTTTTTTTCTTCATCCGATCAATGATACTTTGAATGGTGATGAAGGATCTCTCTCTGTCCCTTGATTTGCACATTTGCTCCTTGAATATGGGCAAGAACATAACTGGCATTTGATTTGGCCAAGGAGTTGTTCTTGGCTGCCTCGTGCATTTGAAACCGGGTTTTGCTTGCCAATCATTTGTGGAGTCAGGAAGGTTGTGGACTGGTCACTAACGGCCGTTCTCACCCAAATTTCTCCTTTTTGACCTTGTGTTGGCTGCAACACCTTGAGAGACTACCTGATTCATACCACAGAAATCCTCTCGCCCGCCAATTTACCAATGTGGTGTCATTTGGGGCAGGATTGTTTGTTGGAATGTTTCTTGTTGTTGGCTGTTTTCTTGACTACTTTCACCCTCCACACCAAAGACTTGTTACCATTAAAGCTTGGGTTAAAGCACCATTATAGCACATGGATTGATTATGGGGTTCATTACATGGAAAACACCATTCATACTCCCGGGCAATGTTGTTTTGTGTCTTTGGTACTAATGCCTTAGAGGCAGATATGTAATTTGGATTATAGGGTGGAATGGTCTATCGACAGGAGGCCTTGTTTGATTCATATTTGCAGCTGGATTAGGTGGCCTTTGAGGCTGATATGGCTGCCTATTAGGTTGAGCTTGAGGCTGATACGAAGGTCTAAAGCCTTGAGTTTGCTGTCTCTTAAGTGTGACCAGCTCATTACCTAAATTTTGCAGCTGCTTCATGACTTCTTGAAGCTCATTTGGGGCACTTGGAGATGAAGTGGAAGCTTCATTTGAACTCTGATTTCTAGGAGTGGGAGAAGGAGCTAAGACAGTGCCCGACTAGTACTTAGGCTCTCTAAACTTGGATATAATGGCATTGAGGCCTAGGAGCTAGCTTGCCACTTGAATCGCATAATTTTCAGCTCTAATGGCAATACTATAAGCAGCAGGATAGTTGTGCCTCCCATGGATTGAATCAACATAGAAATATCAGAATTTAAAGCTTTAAGGTAGTATAGAAAAGCACCTTCGGGCTGTTGGTCCGATCACTACTGAATTCTATCCCAAGATCTTTGAAATCAAGTTGAAGTTAGTTAGTGCTCATTGGAAGCTCTCTTGATGGTTGTCACTGCTCCAAAAGAGACAAGTTGTCTCCCTTCTCTCCAAATTGATTATGAAGTGCAATACAAAGCTGATTCCAGGCTTCGTGATAGAAGCTTCTTCAGGCTCCTAAACCATCGCAATGCTTTTCCTTTGAATGAAGATGCCAAAGAATTGACAAATACTTGCATCTCATTAATCTCATGGATTGCACAAATGTTAGCAATGTCCTCGACATGATCACTGTGAGTGGTCCGGTTTTCTCCAAGAAAATATGGAATGTTCTTCAATGCCGCAACCGGGATTGATTTTTGTGCATTGAGGGCAAGTGGGCATACTGTGAAGTTGATATAGGGGTTTACCGGTTGTGCCATTCTCGAGTGGTCTTAAAACCCTTGTATATTGAAAGAAAGGCCTCGCTGTGGAGGAGTTGAGAGAGTTCTGTTTGGTGGAGATGGAGACCTTTGAATCCTTCTTCCTCTTTGCCTTCTTCGAGAGAGATAGTCAGGTATTCAAACGGCACTTCCTCTTCTCCAGCTCTTGACCTTGTGATTCTTCTCATAAGCTTTTAGGCCTGACTGCTGAAACTTAGTTGATTCTTCCCTTTGGAGTCGCCAGATATGCAAATAATAGCTCTTCTTAAGCAAGAAAATTGCAGCAGATGCACATCAACCTTGCTGCAATAAAAAATGAGACCTCTGTCCCACCGGGCGTGCCAAAACTGTTAGTGCAAAATCACAGCACCCCTGGATATTGATCAATTTTCTAGGTTGATCATATTAATATCCAGTGTGATAGCATAACATTGAATCCTTTCTCCAAGTGTGGGACTTGAAGAGTGAGAAAGGAATCTCTAGAGAAAGGCTGGTTCCTATTCCTCTGTTCAGGTGCACACGAAATATGTAGAGGGTTTTCTCAGAATCTAATCTAATCTGCCAAGGAGACAAGGTAAGAAGATGCATAAAATAAATCTAAGCTAATAGAGGTGATGCACCAAGGAATGAAGAACATATGCTTTGCCACATTAAACACAGACCATGTAGATATAACACAACACCATGCACAGATAGCAAAATGCAATGAAAGATCAAGAATGACAAGAAATAAATATGTAAGAGGGTTTAGAAGCAACCAAAGACACATATATATTGCTCAAGGATCGATTCAATACATTGCAATAGCCGAAGGCAAAAACGGTGTTACAGGTCTATATGGGAGGTTTGAAAACTCCACAAATCTTCTTATGAACAGAGAGAAGGGAGGGTGCAAAGCGTAAAATGTCCAACTACGAGAAAGAAACCCTCCTTTACAATTTAAAGGAAGAATGGGAGAGAAAAAGAGAGGAATTCGAAATCGCCCCAACCACCTCTAGGTTGCATTTAATTCATCCATCATGGCAGAAGCGGCGGGTTCTGGCAAAGCGGCGGTTTGCCTAACAGAAGCGGCGAACTGTCTGCTGCATTAAAGTGGTTGTTGAAGTATTACCTCTGCTTGTTATTTCGTGCCAGAGGCATTTTCTCAATTTTCTCCCTCTGACTATACCAAAATGCAAGATTGACCCTGGAAACGTGTAGAGAATTTCAACAGCTTTCCATTGATATCAAGAACGTGTAAATCCGAGCTCTGGATCGAAAGATATGTCGATCTGAAGATTTAGGACACGGAACAGGCGAAAACGGATTTTGAAATATTTTCCCGCGCACTGCCACTTGGACGCCACGTGGCATGCTCTGATTCGCTGAATAATTATCTCTCCTCTGCTTTTCGGCGGGCTGTCTCTTGAATTTTGACTTTTGGTGCTCTTGGAATATTTTCCACATTTTTTTTTTCATGCCCCGCCACTAGGGATACGTGGCATGCATTGGTTGGTTCACGAACCTGCCGGGTCTTCCTTCACTTTTACCCCTTTTGGCTTAGATTTGGCCAAACCTTCCAACTCCTCCCCGAGCTCCGCACTTCTATGCTCCATTGGACATGTGTCCAATTTCTATCGCTCGGGCCAGCGCTTCAAATCTTGCCCTTTGACCCTTTGGCTTTTCCTTGATGACACGTAGCAATTTCTCAATGGTTCTCGCGCCTGCCGGGTCTTCCGTGTACTTCGCGTCCATTCGTCCCGGATGTCCCAGTCTTGCGCTTGGGACAAAACCTCCAATCCGCCCGAAATGGGCTTCCTTGTCCCTCATTTGGCCAAAGACACGTGGCACCTTTTGATTGGCTTTCGCTCCTTCGGCTTCTTCGCGTATTTTGGGTCTTTTTGTCCTGGATGTCCTATTTTGATTTTGGACCTTTTGGAACAATTTTGACCGGTTCAAATGGTTCGGGTATTTCGCCCGCTTGTCCCAATTGCTCCCTCTAAAAGGACTTAGCCAATTTTTCACTTTTTCTGGATCAATCCTATTTGCCTTTCTCGCAACTTTTCACACTTTCTCAAAGCTTGCTCCTTCCTTCTTCACTGGGAGTTTAGAAAGATTCTGAAGGGACCCTAGAAACCTGATTTTGCTCAATCACCATTTTTCTTGGAATTTGGACATCTCCGATGCATGTTATCAAATTTACCTTGGGGGTGAATTTTGGATAACAGTCCCAATGTAGGGTTCGAACACCCTATTCATCAAACACTGGAATGTTGCTGGAGCATTACACAACCCAAAAGGCATAACTCTATAAGCAAACGTTCCCCAAGGAGTGGTGAATGTGGTATTTAGCTGATCTTTCTCTGCTATACGAACTTGGTTGTAGCCGCTATATCCATCAGCAAAACTATAGCACTCCTGGCCAGCTACTTCGTCCAAGATCTGATCTGAAAATGGAAGAGGGTAATGATCCTTCTTTGTTGCCTTATTGAGCTTCCTGTAATCAACACAAATGCGTAGCTTCCCATTATTTTTTATTGAGATCACAATGGGAGAAACCCATTCTGAATTCTCCATAGCAAATATGAATCCTGCATCAAGCAACTTATCTATTTCTTCTTTTACAGTCTTGGAAAAATTAGGATTCATTCTATATGGCATTTGCTTTATGGGCTTGGCAAGATCTACCACTCAATACAATGTTCTATCCAACTTACTTGATGGAGTTCCTTGTAATCAAAAGTGAATAGGTGTATGTACCTTCGAAAGAGCCGGAGCTAGGATTCCTTCTCGGTCTCCATCACAACATCACCAATCTTTATTTGTTGGAGATGATCATCAACTTCTTTCTTTAGATAATTTTATGTGGTCATGAATTGGTGTGACTAGAAGGATATTCATGACTGAAACATCCACCTCGCTTTCTTCATCTTCGTGTCCACTTCACCGGTACTAGAGTAATCGAGAGGATGTCCAATCATCGCCATCACTTGAATCCACAGTTCTCGCCTTATGATGTTGAGGGATCACATTTATCTTCACCCTCTCTACCACGTCCAAGTTTCATGAAACCTTCATTCCAGAGTTTCTTGTATGAACTCTCCTTAGCCATGGTCTTCCCAACAAGACTGGGTACGCAATAAAGCACCATTTTTCATCACCCGAAAGTCTACCACACATACCACACCCATAATAGATATTGCCACATTTAAAACTACACCTTCTCGGTTTAGTTTTTCCTTTATTTAATGACCTTAACATAAGTGTTGAAGGGTGATCAATTTGTAAACCCAACATATTCATTACGGACTCGGTCATTACATTAATCCAGCAGCACCTCCATCAACTAAGACATCATGAATTGAAATACCATTACATAATACCTCAGCTTGTGGAGCATAGGATCCGCCTCTTCCTCCAAAACAGGGACCTCAACCTCCTTCTTTCGTCGAGCATTGAGTCCACTTCGCAACTCCCGCCTCTTCTCGAAGACATAGCCAAGAGTTGACCATATGTAATATTTGCAGTGCCTTTGGATAGATCTTCCAAGATGGAGTATGGTCCTTGCCCTATGAAATCAAAAATCCCGCACACCCAACTTTCTTCTCCTATGTTTCTTACTAGTTTCTTCTTTCATCTTCTTAGGATCATTTCCATCTTGATTATCTTTTTTTCTTTCTTTTTTTTGTTACAAACACATCTACTTCATTATTTCTGCTCTTATCTACTACATCAAAAAAATTCACAGTGTGCTTTTCCTTTATCATTATCTCCTTTACTGATTTAGAAGCTCTATCTCGACAATTATACTTATAATGACCCTTTTATAACAACCATAACAAACACTTTAGAAATATTTGTTTTGGACCTCTATCTCCTCCCCGAGAACTAAATTCCTTTCCTCAAGAAGATTAATAGTTAATCGAGCCATTTTTTTGAGCAGATCTTCATACTCGGTAGATGTACTAGGAGAAATATTTGTGCTCACTAGGAGTAGTTGTGGATTCTGACCAAAGGTGCCGGTGTAGGCTCTACTTTAGCAACAATTTCTTTGGGCTCCTCTTCCATGCTTTCTTCTTGCCTTCTTGCAATCTCCTTTGCTTGTTCAATGGTAGTTGGGTGGTCATACTTCACTCGTTGTCCGATCTCCTCGCTTCATCCCAAGAATGAAGTGCTTACAAAGGATATTATCCACGCCATTCATCAACCCATTCACTAGTCCTTCCTTCCGATCCGGGCATCGAGCTTCCTCCTTAGCTCTAGAACACGAGCATGATAATCTCTCATCTTCTCCTTCTCTCCTTGGGATAGCTTTGTGATCTCGATCATGAGATCTACATATTTCTGTTGTTCACCAAATTCTTCAAGAAAAATTTCAGTTAATAAATCCCATGAATTTTTCACATTATCACCTAGTGTTTCAAACCACCTAAGTGCTGAACCATCCAAAAAGGTAGGAAAAAATTCAGTCCATTGTTCCCTTCTTATAAGGCCATTACAAATACAAGATCGCTTAAACTCTTGAATGAAAGAAGAAGCATCTTCATTAGATTGAGTTGAAAAAATAGGAATCTTTCCCATTTTCAAAAGTAACCACCGTGAAATACCAACTCACAAGTACAATCAACAAGACTTATGTGTACAAATAATTGGAATCACTATACTAGAAAGTGACTTTACACCTTTCTACAGTAAAATAGAAATGACCACGGTAAACTATGGTAAAACTTGACTTACTGCGGTAAAAACTGACTTTACTGTGGTAAACACTATTCATGGTAAAAAGTGAAGTTACTGTGGTAAATACTATTCACGGTAAAAAGTGACTTTACTATGATAAATACTATTCACAGCAAAAATGACTTTATCATGGTAACTACTATTCACGGTAAAAATGACTTTACCATGGTAACTACTATGCACAGTAAAAACAAGGTTACCCTCCAATTGATTTTTGACTAAGTGGGAATATCTCTCCAGAAAATCCACCAACGAGGAATGGTCCTGGCAATGGAACCAAAATGTCATCACCAATCTGCACTATGATAATTCTTCACCAGAACTCCTCGTGCTATGATTATTTACTAATGCACACCTTTAGTTTGGTGGATGTAACTGGAAACAAAACAACAACATAACACAAGAATACCATCGACTATGATAAGATGGAATGATGACAAATCTAAAATATCAAAGTAAGTTATAATATTAACATGAAATTGTTACAATCTCACCCATGAGGTACTTCAAGTGTTATTGACTTCACTTGACTTTCACCAATACTATGGGAGAAACTTTACAATTACACCTCTTAATGGCTTCTTCAACACACCTTTAAACCGATGGCTTCCTTCGCACACTTCCTACAATATTTCTCACTACTTCCTTCTATGCTAAATGAGGGGGTGGCCTCTATTTATAGAACTTCCAGGATTATCCATCTTATCTCTAAGATAGGATAAGAAATCCACTCTGACGAATCATATTCCATACCTTAACTCTTATATGTACATGTAAGCTTATCTATTAAGATAAGATAAACCTTATCATTTTACATGGGTTCCACATTTTTAGACTTTTTACAAATAAAATACACAAAATATTTATGACCTCACTCCTTGTCTTTATTACCAATATAATATTTCTAATTCCTAATCATGTAGACCCTACTTCTCTAATTACCCAAACTTTGACATTTTAACATTACCGGACCACTTACGAAAAATATTTACTTTTTACAACATTCCTATTGTACTTTTGACATTCACCGTACTCCACATTATTGGCGGCACCGTATTGACGGCACCGTTATCTTCTATCAGACGCTACTACTAATTATACTTAACAACATCCTATTCCTAATACATACATTAATGAAATAGAAATTATGGAGGAAAATTTTAGTGTCGACAAACACTAAAAACATTGAGACTTGAAACCTAGAACTAGCAAATTGATAATCTAGAAAACAAAACTGATTAAAAATTGAACATGTTAGTAAACTTATAAAACTAAAAGGAAACTCAAGGTAATGAACTAAATCCCACTGCATTGCATGCAGGAGCTTAGATGGAGTAGGAAAATGTTCCCAAAGACTCGAGTCACCACAACCACCTCCACCACCGGCACCACCACCACCAGATCAGGTTTTAGCAATTATCCTACCATAGATTTTTCTGACCCTCCGGATGTTAATGCTACCGCACGTGGAGGATCGGTAGGAGGGCACTTAGCATACATGACAAAGATATTTCCATAGAGGGACATGCACCCCCTCCACTTAGTGAGGAGGATGGAGGAGAGAATTTTCATGCGCCGAGTCGGGTCAAAGCAGATTCACCACCTGGGGAGGTAGGGTGACAGAGTTCGGAGCATAAAGAGAGGTCTCGAAGCCCTAGGCTTAGGTATGAGCTTATGGAGAGACGTAGAGGCCGTCGGACCATAGCTATGGATCAAATCGGAGATCCTAATGCTTAATCCCTCATATTATTTAGGTGACATAGGGGATTCTAGGTAGAGGCTTGGCTAGTTAGCTTGAAGGGTTGTTTCAAGATTTTCCGTTGTTCTAGAACACAAAAGCTCATGTTGTGATCCATCTATCAAGGATGGAGCTGAATTATGGTGGAGGACAGAGAGGAGAAGAAGCTCCATATAGATTTAGAGATAGTCACTTAGGAGCTGTTTGAGGAGAGATTCAGAGCAGATACTTACCATGGAGATTCATACAGAGGGATCGATGAGTTCCATGATCTTTGACAGATTCCCTTACAAAGTGGCCGAGTATGAGAGTAGGTTCTGGACATGCTTCAGATATCATTGATTACATGCGGGATGAGCAGGTGTGGATCCACGTGTTCATTCGGGGCCTTAATATAGACATTGGAGGTGTAGTTCGGATCCATTGCCCATAGACATTAGCAGAGGTAGCTGAGAAGGCCTACATTGCAGAGGAGACTCAAGATAAAACCCAAGAGCAGGCTAGAGACCGGGTCGAGCCGTATTGAATAGTTGCAGGATAGTAGATCAAAGGGGTTAGCTCCTCCTCCTCGTGGTGGCCGGTATTCTTCACAGGTCATTTTTCGACCACCGCAAAGAGTAATAAAAGTCCCACCCACCTTTAGGCCTCCTCGAGAGCCGATGCACAAAGAGGTTAGAGCATGGGCCTCCTGGGGTCCCACTAGGACACAGGTAGAGCTAGAGCTCGGTCCGGTAGGAGTTCGACCACGAGGCCACAACAGACTATGGATGGATCATTAGGTCCACAACACCTACCTCTAGGGCACCTTCCGCACCGCCGTAGTTTGGAGGACTTCGTGTGGTTGTTTCGTGTGCATGGAGTAGAGGGACACTTTTAGAGAGATTGCCCCTAGAACCCTAATAAGGGTAAGGCACCCATCTTGGAGCCTACAATGAGACATGGGATGGAGTCACAAGATTTACACAAAGTGGTTAAGAACCGTTAGATGAGCACCAGAGCACGGCCACTAAGAGCACAGTAGTATTGAGGTGTTCCTACCTCCATATTGTTTAACTTTGGTTCTTCCGATTCATTTATTACACCATCCTTAGTAGAGCGATGTAGGCTGGTGGCTATTAAACAGGTCATAATTGGGATGTCGAGATGGCTTCGGAAGCCAAGGTCTCATAGACTCCTTAGTAAAGGAGTGTGTTGTTAACTTGATACCTTTCACCACCACTTCAGATCTTCATGTACTTCCTTTGGGCTCGTATGGAGTCATTTTAGGCATGGATTGGTTATCTCGCACATAGGGGCTAGATGGATTGCTATCATAAGACTATATCTTATGCAGACATCTTGGAGTTGAGTCGGTGATTTCGGGGTCGGGAGACCCGCTTCATTTGCACACTATCTCTGCTATGCAACTCAAGTGGTGTGTGCGATGGGGTTGTTAAATGTATGCGATCCACGCCAGTGACAAGGTAGAGGATGGGTCTAGTGGGCCATCACTAGATGACCATCCCATTTTGAGAGAGTATGCAAATGTTTTTCCAGGGGAGCTACCAAGGATGCCACCCCCACGTGAGATTGATTTCCATATTGATTTGGTTCCAGGAGCAGAGCCTATCTCATGAGCTCCTTATCGATGACCACCCCAGAGCTCTGCGAGCTCAAGTTACAGCTAGAGGGCCTTCTAGAGAAAGGCCTTATCTGTCCTAGTGTATCCCCTTGGGGTGCACCGGTCATTTTTGTAAAGAAGAAGGATGGATCATTGTGGTTGTGTATCGACTATCACTAGTTGAATAAGGTAACGATCAAGAATCATTATCCCCTACCTCGCATTGATGACTTGTTTGATCAAATGAGGGGAGCCACGGTGTTCTCTAAGATTGATCTCAAGTCAAGGTACCATCAGTTGAGGATTACAGAGGCAGACATTCATAAGACTACTTTTTCATACGAGGTATGGGCACTATGAGTTCATAGTGGTGCCCTTTGGTTTGATGAATGCCCCCGCATTATTCATGAGTTTGATGAATGGGGTATTCAGGACCTTTCTAGATCACTTCATGCTCATCTTTCTTGATGACATTCTGATTTACTCACGTACGTGTGAGGAGCATGAGAGGCACCTTCGTCAGGTTCTTTAGTGTCTTTGTGAGCAACAACTTTACGGGAACTTAGAGAAGTGTGCTTTCTTTCAGTCAGAGATTTAGTACTTGGGTCATATCATCTCAGGGGAAGGTATCACAGTTGATCCTTCCAATATTAGAGCCATTATGGATTGGCCAGCACCCACTATAGTGACAGAGGTGTGTAGCTTCATGGAGTTAGCAGGTTACTATCAGAGATTTGTTTAGGACTTCTCTCAAATTACGCACCCTATCACTTCCCTTCGGGAAAGGAAGAAGTTTGTTTGGATAGAAAATGTGAGTAGGCCTTCAGACACTCAAGGAGTGCCTCACTACAACACCCATTCTTACAAAGTGCTGCATCCACAGGTGAGTTCTTTGTTTTCATAGATGCTTCTATAGTAGGGCTTGGAGGTGTGTTGATGTAGGGGTAGCAGGGATTGTAGCTTTTGAGTCTCGCAAACTCAAGGATCACGAGCTTAACTATCTCGACCCATGATCTTGAGCATGTGGTGGTTGTGCATGCTTTAGTTCATTGGAGACACTTCCTTCTTGGTCGAGATTCATACTCGTGATGTAGATCATTTAAGTCTTTTCCACCTCTTCACGCAACCCAATCTAAACGCTCGTCGAGATCTTGATGGAGTTGCTTTGTGAGTATGACATGGAGATAGAGCATGTGAAAGGGAAGGAGAATTTGGTTGTAGATTCTCTCGGTAGATGGAGGCATTTGAGCATGGCTACTTCAAAGTGAGCACAATTTGTGGAGCAGATCCTTTAACAACTTCCTCTTGACAGCTTTCTACATTATAGCTCAAGCGTAAATTGAGTCCCAGAGACCCCTTGAGGGGAAATTTGATGGTTTCTCTCTAGAGGTAGATGGTCTTCTCAGGCAAAAAGGTCAGATATATGTTCCTAGAGATGAAGGCTTGAGGTAGGACATCTTGAAAGAGGCACATCGTGCACCCTATTCAGCCCATCCTGGAGTGAAGAAGATGCACGCCACTTTGAGATAGCTATATCACCTGAGAGGTCTTCATAGTAGGTCGTGGATCAGTTTGTTTCATACTATTTAGAGTGCCATAAAGTGAAGTCTGAGCATCAAAATCTAGTTGGCCTTCTCTATCCTCATGTTATACCAGAGTGGAAATGGGACACCATTTCCATGAATTTCATTATTGGGTTACCGATGTCAAGATATCACCACGATTCCATCATGTTCATGGTTGATAAATTGACAAAAGTAGCTCACTTTTCTCTCGGTAAATACCACCTATAAATCTAGTGTGGTGGCACATGTTTACTTGGATGAGATTGTCAGGTTGCATGGGATTCCACAGAAGATCATTTGTGACCGTGATCCTTTGTACACTTCCCATTTCTGGACTACCATGCAAAGATGTTCTCGAAATGAAGATTAACTTCAGCACATAGCTTATCACCCTAGACAGATGGATAGACCAAGAGGGTGAATCAAATTTTTAGAGGACATGCTTAGGATGTATGTGATGGATCACCAAGCAAGATGGGAGGAGTATCTATACCTTGTGGAGTTTGCCTACAATAATAGCTTTCAGATTTCTATAGGCATGGCTTCTTTCCAGGCCTTATATGGTAGGGCGTGCAGGACACCCCTTAGCCTAGGACAAGTTGGAGGATAGAGTATCTCTCGGACAACTCTTTTCAGGACATGGAGCAAAGTAGTGTTGATCAGTAGAGATTGAGGAGGCACATGATAGGCGGAAGAAGTATGCTAATCAACATAGAACCGAGCATAATTTTGATGTGGTTATGAATGTTTTCCTTCATGTTAGGCCACATAAGAGACCGATCTATTATGGAAAAGGTTCTAAGTTACCTCCTCGGTTCATTGGACCCTTTGAGATCTTGGAGCGTATCGGCCGTTGGCCTACCATCTAGCATTGCCACCTAGCTTGTCTCACATACATGATGTGTTTCATGTTTCGTTCTTAGGAGATACATCACAGACCCTTCTCACGTGCTTGGAATAGACATCATTAAAGGTAAAAGATTAGGGGCAGGTTATGGTGGATCCCATTCATATCATCGATCTCGTGACCATAGGCCTTCAAGGTAGAGAGATTGATCGGTGACGGGTGCAAAGGGGGACAGATATGATGAGACCGTAGCCACTTAGGAGAATGCTACTACTTTATGAGTGTAGTTTCCACATTTGTTCCAGTGACTTCCAGAGGAAGTCAAGTCTAAGGGGTGGGGATGTAGTGCCCACTTCCCTTTGATACGACACTATTGATCATATTTTGATATTATTATGTTTTTGATGTAGTATGATGGGTATATGCTAGATCATGGATTACTATGGACATTATTATATTTTTCTCAAGATGATGATTAGATGTTAGACTATGGATTAACATTGATCTAGATTCAATTATTATGCTTGATGATCATGGAGACATTATTATTATTATGTGGATGATGACATCTTTGATTGACATGGACAAGTTATTGATGCTGATTTTAGACATGTGACATTGGTATTATGAATAACTCTAGTATAGAGATCTATTGATGATGATATAGTTGCAAATTAAATTTTAATTGATAAATGTTAAAATCTTGATATTGTTGTGATTTGGATTTAATGTTTATATATCATTTGGATGTTCTAATATGGCCACGAGGCCGAAGGAGTTATTTTTCATTTTGCAGGTTAAAATCACAACAATGTCAAGGGACTAGAGACTGACCATAATGGAATTCAGTGTGAAATCAACAAGGGTCACCATGGCAACTGTGTTTGATTTGTGTGTTGTGTTGTGTTAGGATTTCCCATGGGGGGGATTTCCATTACTATGACCATGGGGTATATGTGTGCTTTATTTGTTGAGTCCCTTTTTAAAATTATTGTTGTATGTATTTCATTTGTGAGGTGTTCTTTCTTTTAATTTATTTTAATGTGACAAAGATAATGTGAGAGTCATATAGTTAAATTTTAATTAAATTAATTGGGATGTGGAATGTAAATTAAATGTTGTTTCCTTGATTATTAATTAAATTTTAATTATATTATGTATCACTATATGATAAATAAATAAATATTATGTCAAAAGATTGAAATAAATGAATGTCATAGATATTAATACATTTTGAAACAGTGTGTAAGTTACCATGTAAGGATGTGTAATAATTTGTAAGAGGATGTACGGCTAATTTTGGAAGGTCAAACACTCCTTCCTCTTTGAAATTCAAATTTGGCCTTGAAGGACAAATTTGAGGCTTGTGGGACAAGTTAAACTTGTCCCACACCTCTCAAAACCTCCACCAACCATGATTATTGTTTTGGAGTCAAAATATATCTATTTTATTATGTTTTGATATGATTTTGTGTAAGTATTGATTGCACTTATCTTAAAAATTTTAATGCATTCTTTTTTTTGAAGTATGGCTTGAGTTTTGTATGTAAGTAATTTTTCATTCACATTTATTTTGATTTAATTGTATTTTATGTTGATTGGATTTTGGGATGAGGAAAAATGATGTGGCATCCCACTTGGAGTCCACATCATCCTCTTCCACCCTCTCCTTTAAAAATGTGAATTGCCTCCTCATTTGGGGTTGTTGAAAGTTTGTGATTTCACTCTTGAGGTAGAATTTCCTCTTGCATTGGGAGCTTGCTTTGTGGAAGGAGATTGGATTGTTTTTCATGTTCTTCATTTGCTATTTTGGAAGTGGTTTTCTTACAACAAAGAACTATTTTTTAGTAAACAAGTCTCCATTATGGAGAGGTAGGCTCTCATTCTTTATTTGTTGTTTTTCCCTCTTTCTTGCATGCTTTGTCGAATGTTGTTGTGTTTGCATATTTAGATGGATGGGTAGAATGCGTAGTGCATGGTGTAGAGAGAGAAGACTATGAGGTTTTATCGGAGGAGTGATAATGGATTTTCCATTGGCACTTGTTCTTGTGGAGGGTGTGTTGGTTTGGGATCCACCTAGGAAAAGAATATGCTTGCATTTCTTACTTTGGGAAGGCATAAGGGATAAATTTGGAGGAGTGATAAGGAGGGGTGAGGAGGGATAAGGTTTATGGGATTGATATGTTTTGGCGGTTTGTTTTTGGTGGACTCCTAATTCCAACATGGGGGCATAAGGAGAACTCCATAGATCTTACTCTTGCTTGGCTTGATTTCTTGGAGAAGAAGCCTTTTTTTTAATTGAAATTGTTTGTTGTAGTTGAGAACTGCATCTTATTTTTGTGTGTTTCCTTGTGAATGTGAATGTATGTTATATGTGAAAGAAGCTATGTTGCCATGTGTTGTTTCATCATGCTCCATTTCAATATGGTTAGGGCTCAGGGGCCAATGGGGAAAGATGGCTTCTCTTTTCCAATTGGTATCTTGGTTGGGTGGAGACCGTTGCTTTTCCCCCTTCCTTGTTGTGATCAAAAGATGAAATAAGAAGAAAACAACATGTTGCTATTTGGAGAACTTAGTTTGACAGTCATTGCTTGAGAAAATCCTATGTAACCTTTCCCACCTTGAGTGGATGAATGTAATGATGTTGTAATGTGAAGTTAATGTGTTGAATATAAGTTCTAATTGAATTGAGAAATGCATAAGAAGAATGATACTTCTCTGCTTTTATTTGAAAAAAAAAGAAATGTGAATGATATTTTGTACTTGTATTTGAAATGTGGAAATCAATTCAATTGAAAAGAGATCATTTGTAATGTTATTTGATGTTCAATAAAAGAATGGCATTGGTTCTTGTAAATTTTATTGCATTGTCAAAGGATATATTTCCATTTTGAAAAGAATAAGAATCTCTGTTTTTTTTTTTTTTAATGTTGAGAAGATGCATATGAAATGAAATGAAATGTTATTCTTTCTTGCAAAATTGTATATCAAAACTAGAAATTCAGAGATGCTTTTAGTTTGAATTACATGGATGTTTGATAAGAAACTACATTGGATTAAGTTTAGGAATCATTGTTGTTTGAAAAAAAAAAAAAAAGACAAACCAACTTTAAAGCAACAACTTGTTGTTTTAAAGTTAAAACTGGTAATGTACATTTGAATAAATGAACAGCTCACATTTATACTTCCTAATTAACATAAAATGTCATATGTTACTATGCTAGGACTACACCAAAACTCAAATTGACAAAGAGAACTCGGAGAAACAATTTAACCATTCCAATTTTAAATTAATTCCCTTCCTAAGTCATTTTTCTGTCCCTTGTTGGAGAAAAACACAACTTGAATAAATTGATCAAATTGACACACTTAAAACATTCTAATTCTTCCCTAAGCTGATCCCCCATGTTTGATTGACATGTTGGGTGGAGGAAGAGTTCAATTTTATAAAAATCAAGTTTGAAAAATTGTCAGCTTTAAATGTGAAACCTCTGCAGATTGATTTCTTAAAATTGACCCTCAAAATCACTAAATTCCAAAATTGATGTTTTTGTGTAAAGAGGACTCCGATAGATTTCTGAAAGTCCTTGTTTTCCCAAAATGGAGTTCCCAATCAAAAGTTATGGCCATTTGAAGTTTTACTTCAAAATGGCCATCCAAAACCAAAAATAAATTAATATAACTTAGAAAATTTTAAATTTTAGCGCGGGAAAAATTTCCATGAAAATTCCACCGCCCCACCACCCTCTTATCCAATCAGATGATGCCATGTGGCATCTTGGGAGGGTAGACCTTTTTGAAAACTCTATCTTTTTTTGAAAATTTTGCCTTGGGAAAATTTTCCCAATTTTCCCCGCAACCCCGCGGCCCCAACCAATCACGTGCTGACACGTGGCAGGGAGGGTACACGGGTTCAAATTGAAAATTTAGACTTTTTGAAAATTTTGCCTTTGGAAAATTTTTAAAATTTCCCCGCAACTCTACTTCCCTCGCACCAATCACGTGCTGACACGTGGCATGGTAAGGATGGTGTGTGTGATCACAAATCCTTTTAACCATTTAACCCCTTGGGCATAAAATCAAAATTCTCTCCACTAGCCCACGACGAATCACAAGGTGCCACGTGGCCATTTGGACAAGCGGAGGCACGGAGGAAAATTTTCCTTCAAAAAATTGAAACTTGGTTTTGGGAAAAATTTCATGTTTTTCCCCGTGACTCCGCCCTAGCCCCGGACCAATCACGTGATGACATGTGGCATTTGGGGGTGTCGGTGGGGGTGTGAAGGCATTTTCTCCCCTAACCCCGTGGACCTCCAAGGGAAATTTTTCCCTCAAAACTCCACCCGACCATAACTTGAGTTTTACGAGGAGTTAGGAGGACTTCTTTAAATGGTTGGTAAGGTGAGGAAATTTCCTATCCAATGAAGACTAGTTTAGGAAAGTTTTGATAACTATAAGTGTGTGAAAAATCTAGTTGAAGTTCAGGGGCTTGTTAGAGAGCAGGCATGGAGATAAATTTCTCCTAACCTTAGTAAAACTTATAACCTTAAAATTGGAACCTTGTAAACTTGTTATAAGATAAAAATGGAAACTTGGTGTTTGGTTAATCAAAATCTTTTCTGAACCTATTTAGTTTCAAACTAGCATCTCTGCAACTTGTTCAGACTCTTTTCATATCAAAAAAATTATTCCATAATTTTCCTAGTTTGTTTCTTGGTCTCAAGTGGTAGTTGAAGCGGCATTACACCCAGTAAGTGGCCCTTGCCCTTCTCATGGATTTTTTGTGGTTTTTATGATGGTTTAGGTGATTAGGATTGATAATAAACAATGAACCCAAGTACTCAACTCCAAAACCCCTTCTCCTCCTTCCAGATCTACAAATCTGGAAGACTATGCCACAAAACCACTCAAACTCATTTGTCCCTTATTCCTTGCTTTGCTAAGTTTTCCCTCCTAGACATCAAAATCTGAACCAAAAGAGTGAAAATCATAATTTTTTTTGCAAACAACCCATTGTTTTCCTTCGGCGCAAGCTTCATTATTGTTACATCAAACACAATCGTGCCATAGGCACACTATCCCTGTGTGTGGCATAAGCCTTCTCCACGCCTTATAAACATTGTTGCAAAATTCCCTAGGCATAAGCACTGGTGCCAAAACAACTACAACAACATCTGAATGTTGTGCAAACCTTTCCCATGCCGCGCAAACTAAACCACTTGGCACACCTCACTCTAATACAAGAATCTACCACATCTCGCACCAATGGCACATCCTCGGGACCTCATTACACCAATCATATTTGTGCCCCACTCAAAAATAATTCTAATGGCACAAGCGCACTTCCTCGACACCAACATCTGAATTTTGTGTGAAGCCTTTCCACCTCTCGCGCCCCTTTTGGCATTGTTTTCTCCCATACGTAGCACTTTCCCAAATTGCACCTTACTTTTCTAAGTCCCCGCAACATGCAATAAAGTTGCACCTTATGCCCAGAGGCTCATAAATTACTAAATTTTCATTCTCAGTAAACTTTTATGGATGACTTAATGGCTAATATGGCTCTTCCTGAGGACTTTCCCCGATTCTTCTTGCAGATCAATAGCTTGAACTCAAATCCACACATGTCTTCATCGAGTAAGAAGCCAACAAAGTCCAAGGGTAAAGCCGAAGCTAATGTAAGAAGAAATGAAATATAAATACCAAAGGGTCGATGCCCGAATATCTTATAGAGTGTGATCTTGATATCAAAGATTTAGAACTCGAACACATTGACATGGAGGAATTTTGGGCTAGAACAAGAATGTCACAGAAGCCCATGGATGGATAAATTGGTTGGCAAAGTGGTTTCACTTTGTCACAGGAGTCCCAATGAGTGTAATCAACAATGAGTTCATGATATTGGTGGGTCGTTGTTACAATAAGGACACAAGATGTGTCGAAAATGAGAAGGGTGAGGTAATAATTAGCCTCACGACCTAAAGCATTTTGAGATCATGTTGGGTATCCTCACCACTAACATTTTGTAGTAGTAATCCAGGAGGACTACATGAAGACATGGACTAAAAACAAAGAAAAATGTATGCAATGATGAATGAGGTGTACCTCAAACATAAGAAGGTGACAAGCAGGTGGCCACATGTCATTCATCATTGTGACTTTTTAGAGGATCTGAGTGACACTATCACCTTCCTAAGTAGGGTGTTTGGGCTTCCCGATGCTCATTACTTTCACAAGTGGATGCTAAAGTATTTGGAAAATGAATAAAAATGTTCCCGATCAGCATTTTTAATGGGGAGAGATTATCAACAGCACAATCTTGGAGCAGCTTCAACAACTTTCAACAATTGGGAGGTTCTATATGAACTCCTATGTGGTATATGTTGTTGCCTCAGAGAGGGACTACCCAACATTGAATCAATATGGGGTATGGCCCAGGTCAAGATATATGAGTATTATCTAGAGTTTATACTGGAGAACAACATAGCCCAATTCAATAAAGTCAACGACGTCTTCTTCTATGGTGTCATCTACCTATTGAGGCCCAACATGACTTACGGCTAGATGAACAAAAGTGTGGTCACCACCACGAGAGTGGGGAGCATTATTCACGCAATTCCCCACTTTCACATATCTCGTAGCCCCTAACTTATCGGGAGAGCCCAACAAATTTCTAAGGTATGCAGGACCCAAACCGATCTTGTTGGAGCTATCTAGACAACTCATCACATACCATGAGAAGTGTTTGAAAAGGAAGAAGGGTAGAACTCCATTCCCCTCACAAAGGGGTAGTACACCTACACTTCACGAGAAAAGCCTAGGAGATGTTTTAAATCTTGAATTGCTCAATTTTAAGCATAATTTCCCAAAGGCCAACCTTTGATCCTCCCGATTGCCTTCAAGGGAAAAGATGATCCAATTCAGTCCCTCGGATCAAATATATCTACATCAATCTATATCACGAAGTTGAGCTTAGATGAAAGGATCACTCCCGACTAGCCCTCCGAACAAAGATCATTCAATATGGTGTGGCTATCATCCCAAAGGATTTTCAAGCAACCAATCAAGAAGTTGATCAGGTTTATCTAGAAACGAATGGGGATAATTGGCTATTTGAAAAATTGATAGAAACAAGGCCCCTTAAACTATTAAGGAAAGGGTCAAGGGCACTCTACAGGGCACCGAGCATTGGTGCAAGAAAAATGGTATCATCTACCTTGGGGTAGACTTTACCATGTCTCCCTTAGGTGATGCACCATCCAGGCCGAAACACTTGCCTAAAGGTAAAGGAAAAGACATAGAAGGAGAGGTAAGCACTACTAAAAAGAACTCCCTAAAATCCCTCCTTCTATCGACGAGGAACAAGTTGTGGACTTAGTGTCCCCAAGAAGAGAAGAAGCAGCCACTACTCCAATAGACACATTCACTTAGGATTTTTCACATCTATAGCTAGTGAGGTCCCAACCATCCCCTCTCTCACTCCTCCTTCCCCTCATCATGTCACTCAACCAACAGCTCCTTTGGTTGTGTCTTCTCCCCGTCTTCTACCGCTTCCCCCCCTCTTCCACCATTTTCTCTTCCCTCATGGATTTGCCCCCAACATTTCTTCCCTCATCTCATAGATCCCTTCCCCCCATAGTTTCCTCCTTCAGTCACTCCTAACCCCATGAGCATTGGAGTGTTGGCTTCTTTCTCAATGCCACCACCAAGTCTCTCGACACATTTCCTCGTGTCCACCGCAGCTTACTCCTTCTTCCACCCCCGCTTTCCTCCTTTTCCTCCCGTCCCACTCCCTTAAGTCCGTAATGGATCTCCACACATGAGCCAAAGACAAGAGGAAATTCCCTATTACACCCATGGAATTCTCCATTATTCCAGCTAAAGGGCCTAAGAAGCAAAAGGCTATAACCCGCTTCTCTCAAAGTGCTTCAGGTGAAAGGGTTATGGAGATCGCATACCCTAATCTCACAAAGAAGAAAGAAGATCTGTCTCCTATAGATTTTATAGTGACTCAGGTCATGATGGGAACATCATCAAAGAGCCTGTAAGGAGAGGCCTTATCTCATGGTGTATGCCCTTTGCAAGAAGCTTCAAGAAGCAAAGGAAGAGAAGAGAATATTAAAAGAACAAAACAAACATCTTCTCCAAGCCCTGCAAAATATGGGCAATGCCCCTCCTATGAATGTCGCCAACCCTCCCAAGTCCTTAGTCAAGAGAAGATAAATGAGTATGCCAAGATCGGTGAGCAAGGTGTAGCAGTGTCCTCCTGGAGAGAGCAGATCCTCAAAGATAGTGAGGAAGTGATTACAAAGTTCACAGAGCTCTATCAAAATATAGATCAAGCTAATAAGGAACTCTAGGCAATAGTGGGGCCTATCTCTGAAGAGTTGGACCATGCCAGTCAGAACACAAGATGTTTCAAAAGATGCTCAACTTCCTAGTTGATAGCTTGGTGAAATTTGGCATCTTTGATCACCCGAGCACCCAACAAAGTCATTGCTTTTTAGACTATCGGTTGACCAAATGGAGTTTGTCTTGGAAAAGATAGACAAAATCAAGGAGGAATCCTCGATTCCATGCATCAAATAGAGAGAGATCGTCTTAAGAATGTCTCCGTGGTTACTCGATGCATCGTACGCCTTGAGGAAGGTAGATGATACAATTTGGTTTTTCAAGGAAATTACATTGCAGGGGTTTAGTGTCGAGGCCACTTTTGATATAGAATTTATCAACAACCTTCTGGCCTACCGCAACTTTTTTTTGATACCCGATGGAGGCAGGAAATAAATATTTCAAACTCCCGGAAAGACTCAGAGATGAATGGGAAACTTGCGAAGTCATCGGGGATCACACCAAAGGTCCCTCTCAGGATCAACTTCAAGCGATGGTAAGCAATTTCATGGAGTATTGAGCTCAATTTCACATTACCTCTCCCGAGTGAAGCAAGACACTCCTTTCAAGCCAAGGGATGACGACGAAGGCTCCTTCCTCCTTGGATTAATCCCATTTTTGTAAAATTATTTTAAAGTATGTTTTTACAAATGATGACATCATCCATGTTGCACCATGGGAAGTTTTCATCCACCAAATTGCCCTAAAGTCAACATTTGACTTTAGATATTTTGTAAATAGTTGTTGGCTCTCCTTTTTGTCTTCTTTCTCATTTTCCTTCTATAAATACTTGGATACTTGTAGTATTCAAGGGTGAGAAAATTTGTATGAAAAGTAGAAGTGAGGAGAGAAATACTTTGAGCTTTCTTGTAACATAACAACTTATTAATACAAAAATTGAGACTTTGTGATGAATTCTCGTGTTATGTGTTAGATCTTTCTTAAGTTAGATCTACATGATTATTATGTTGGATTCACCTATGATTTTGTCATTAGTTTTATAGTATTTCTTTGTTTGTTTATGTGATTAAGTTTTTCTTTGTTTACTACTAGCCCAAAACATAAAATCTCTAACCTTTCTATTTTGGAAATCATTTCTTTTCTCCCTTCAATCCATCTTTCTTCTATTCCTTCCTTCATTCCTTTCTTTTTGTCGTAACTAACTCTACCGGGATGAGATCCCAAAGCCCCCGAAGGTAGAATACTCGTAAGACTTACACAAATTCCCGCTGGTAGAATAGCAATAAAACAATTTCACTTTGGTATCTCAAAGAGGGGCTATGCCCTGCACATTGTTTGCCTGTTTATCCATAGATCTACCCACTCGATAGATTTTCACCAACAGACCTTCACTACTCTAATGTTCCTATTTGAATAGATCCCTTGCTTATAATGGGAAGTTTTTAAAGGAAAAGTTTCATTAGATACCTTCTTACTTTAAGGTGTTCTTGTTCTTCCTTGGGAATTCTTATATGAACTTGAACTATATATATGTTGAAGAAGGGACTTTGTTAATTAAGTTGAAGGAAATGACTATGGGTTAGGATCATTTCTGTTAAGCTTCTTTTCTAATACAGTTGGAAATAAGTTCATTTGTTTGGAATCTTTTGTTGATTATTCTATAGGAAAAGTTAATCGTTAATTGGCTAACCTTCTCTTACTTGTCATTAACGGAAATGAAATAGAAGGAGAGTGATGACTGGTTTGTTAAAAAGAGAATGTATCATGCTGGTTGGTTGATGTTTCATCCTTCCATCTGGGATCTTTATTTATTCCTGTTCTGATGAATATCTTAAATGTTTGATTTGAGATAGTTAATCTTAAGATGAAACAACTTAGGTTATCATATGAACCTGTTTCTACCTTGTGGATATTATGTACTTTAGCATAATGAAAATGGTTTCTCTTCTTCTTACTAGAAAGTTAGATGAAACATCCTAGTAAGAACATACTGAAAACACTTCTTGTATCTTATAGTTAAGATAAGTGTTGTATTCTGTTGGTAGAATGGAAACAATAAGATGTTATGTTCTATTGATTAAGATGATTGATAGGACCAATCATACTTTAATTTGTAAGACAGATATTATAGATTATATTTTGTTCTTCTTTTAGAAGTGAACTCTAGTTCATTAATGCTCTTCTTTTTGGTTGTTATTACTTATGTTTAGAGTATGAAATACTAATTGTTCATTAAAGTAGGGTTGTTTTTATTGGAACAATTAGTGGAATGCACTTCATTTTAAGGCTTAGTGCTTATCATGCTTAGTTCATTGAACTCGACCCGCTTAGCAGAATTTTTGCAGATGGACTTCGTAAGTGATAAAAGATGGAAAAATCTTATATGATGCATTGGCTGATCTAAGTTTGATTATAGTGAAGAATTCTGATTCATTCTTGAGTTGTATTGAAAAAAAAGTTATATTCCTTTTTGAATGAAGACTGTTGTCATGCAGTAAGCCCAAAAATGCATAAGTTTGTAAATGCATAAGTTTGTAAAGGTATAAGTTTGAAAATGAAATTGAAGGATGAGAACTTACTTGCATGAGTTGTGTAAATTATCTTGTACCTTTGTAAAAGAAATGGAATCTTATCTTGTTGATATTCTTTATATTATTTATATGATTAAATGAGGATTCTTGAATAAGTAGGATAAAAGGGAATTAGAGTAATTTCCCTAATTAAGATGCAACTAGATAAGTTGTAGAATTCAATGTTCTTATATAAACAATTTAATATAGTAAGATGATGTGTAATGAACATACAATGAAAACTATAGATTATGTAAAGAACAAAAAGGGTGTGTTAAACCCTAGAACTTAACCATGAAGAGGAAGACTCTTCCTCACTCATGAAAAAGTAAACAAGAAAACAAGGAAGATATGATTTATACTCATTAGACCTCATTTAATAAAGTCTATTAAGTTACGATCTAGGTAGTTGTTACACTTCCTTGAATGGTTAAGTCATTAAACGAAACTTATGAGATTGTTGTCCCCTCTTTTTGGTAATTGCTTATTAAGCCAAAACTAACAAACAACGAAAGCAATCTAGAGTTAAGGAAGTTCTCCAAGGATTAATGGAACCTGATTTGGAAAGGAACTTAGGAAGAGTTGGATTAGGGTTTAGACAAGGTTGCTAAAATTTACTTTTAATTATCCAAATTAATTAAATATATTAATAATCTCCTTGGGTTATGTACATCTCGATGAGGTTGTTCTATAGGATGTTGGCACACACCAACTACAGGGTTGTACCTTCAAGAAGATTAGGATCTTCTTGAGGATACAACATTGTAGTTGACATGTGGCAACACCCTTCTACATTGATCGTCTAGATCTACACAGTTATGGACTTGAACTTAGTTTTTCTTTAGGACTCTAGGTACCTTGGCACATTGGGTTAACCTAGGTTGATCCAAAGATGCCAATATATCCCGAGTCTTTTTGAGTCTCTTCCTATCATAACCTATGTTGTTAACCTAAACTAGGGTTAAAACTTGGGCAAATGGACTGACGGAAGTCAGTAAAGGATATTCTAGATAACAATTGAGTGAGGTGAAGGAAGTATTCTAGATTGATGAGTATTTCATCAAGGAATGAGTAATACGAATAGTATGTTAGAAAAATTTGGCCAAAGTATCGCAAGTTGTTGATTGTGTTGTCCTATGTCACCTAGTCTAAGGTTTGAGATGCAGATGAATATTGGTAGAAAATATTCAAATAGGTTCCCAGATAGATCACTCAATACCCCAAAGGGTAAGAAAACTAAGTATACTAAGTATACAAAAAGTATTTAATACTAAATGTTAAACATGAATAGATCGGTAGTTCACCGAGTCATGAAATGAATAGATCGGTGGCACACCGAGTCATTACAGCTACATATGGTTATTTGTTATAAGAATGGATGTTATGGAATGTGTGTTCTAAATTATGTATTTAGAATAGAGAACGTTACTTAAAAAAAAATCCCCTTGTTTCTAAAGTCTTAAAATGGGAATGTTACAGAAGGTTTGATAGTTGAGGATATCGCTTAACATCAAAAAGTGTGTATTTTCTACCCCGTTTGGGACCCTATTGGGACACATCATATGAAAAGTAGGCTTATTGGTGGATCCTACCAAAATTGTAGTGATTGTGGGATTGGGGGAGGCAACTAGTCAAAGCACAAAAGTCCATCTTGCGGGTTTCTTGGACACGTGGGAACTATCAGCTGCTATCAAAATTTCATTAAGGGGTATGCCAAGATCGTCAAAGCCTTTAGAAGAGTTTCTCGGACATAAAAGTGCCTTTCATTAGGGAGAGGCATAGTAGAAGGTGTTTGACACATTGATGGATAGGCTTGTCACCGTGCCTATATTAAATTTCCCGCTTGGGATAATCCCTTCCATGTTCATGTAGATGCCTCTAGAATGGCCATTGGGGAAATGCTTACATATCCTAGTGAGGGAATTGTTGATCACCCCTATGCTTTGTAAGTAGGAAGTTGACACCGGCTTAACCGAGAGTAGAATTATACTTCATGTAACTGTGACCAAGTGCGAGGCATTTTCTATGATCTACGTGCTTCATAAGTTTAGGAAGTATCTGCTGGAAACTCCCTTTATCTTCTACACTGACCACATGGTATTGAAATATTTGGTGAACAAGCCCATCCTACAAGGGAACATATATTGGTGGGTGTTATTATTCCAAGAGTTTGAGTTCACCGTAGTGGTCAAACCTAGAAAGAGTAATTCTGGACCTAACCATTTGTCTAGGATTGATTCAGGGGAGGACACATAGAGCATTAAAGATACCATGCCAAAGGCACAATTGTTTAGGTCGGCGCACACCCTCGAACTTGAAGGATATTGCTATGCTCCTTAAAACAAGTAAGGTGCTAGAAGGGATGAAGACATTAGAGAAAATGTAACTAGTCATACGTGTTACACCCTACATGTTGATCAGTGGGGACTTATACAAACTAGGGTGTGATGAATTTTTACACACGTGTGTACTAGAGCATGAGAACCTCACCATCATAGAGGAAAACACAGAGGAATTTCAGGTGGAAATTATGTAGGTGACGCCACTACACATAAAATATTAATGACAAGATTGTGGTGGGAAACTCTGTATAAGGATTACAAGTAGTATTGTAAAGTTTGTGATCATTGTCAGTGCGTTGACAAGCTAGGACAGAGAGATGAAATGCCTTTGTGCCTTTTCCCTAATGCTTAACCTTTTGAGAAATGGGCAATAGATTTTGCAGGCCCTATTGCACCAGCAGCACGTAGGACTAGATCACGCTATGTAATCACTTGAACATACTATTTGACAAGGTAGGCAGAGGCAGCCCTAACTAAATACTATACAACTACAACAACAAGATTTTTTTGGGAGAACATTATCATGAGGTATGGATTCCCTTTAATTTTAACCAGTGATAGGGGTACACATTTCTTGAATGAGACCTTGAGTATCCTGTTAGTAGAGTTCATGGTGGCTCATCAAAAAACTACACCTTATCACCCACAAGCAAATGGAACCTATGAAAGCATTTAACAAGATACTAAGTCATACCTTGACAAATATTTGTGATGTCGAATACAAGATTAGGATGACAAGGTATCGGTCAGTATTATGGGATTATAGGACAACTTATAAAAGGTTAAACAAAGCCACACCATTTCAATTGGTGTTTGGCACATAGTTGTTATACCGGTTGAGTTCATGTTACCTTAGACAAGAGTAATTTTGCACCTCAAACTTCTTTGCAAATAACGTGAAAAAGAGGGTTGGATGATGAGAAAGCATTGAAAGAAAGGATTGATAAATTGATGAATTTGGATGAAAGAAGATCACTCACTAGGTTGAGCCAAATAGCAGAAAAGTAAAGCAAAAACATGGCATGATCACCACATTAGGATCAAGAAGTTTGAGGTTGGCCAGATGGTCTTACTATATGATTCTAAGTTTATGTGCCATCCTGGGAAGTTAAAAGTGCATTGGTTGGGTCCCTACACTATCTCATACATCCTTGATTAGGGCACATGTCATCCACAAGTGCTTTGGATGGGATGAGATTGGTAGGAAATTTCAATGGGAGTAGGTTAAAGCCCTATTATAAATAAGTATTCTTGGTGTTTGTAAATAAAGCAAAGATTGCCAGTTAGTTTAGGATTGTCTTAAATGCATTTTCCTTTCTTGTTTTTCCTTTCTAGTTATTTTGTATTGCGCCTTGGGCACCAAAGAATCTCAATCTCATTACTTTTTAAAGTTTTAATCGCATGAGAGGACCACACATCATTTTAGTGTGGGGTGGAGTAAGGTGGAAGAAATTGAAGTGTGAAGCACCAAGAAGGATTGCATTGGAAATCCCAGTTGAATGGCCCTATGAAGAAAGTACATGCAAGGAAAGGTGAAAAAGGATGGTTGGTGTTAGGATAAGGCTACATTGGGGATCCACGTACAAGAGAAGAAGAATCACATAAGTAACATGAGGTAGGCGAGAGAAAAAATCATGATAGAAGAAGTGCCTTCGGTGTTGGTTATGTGTGCGCAAGAGTCTCCTATCAAGATGGATTGGTTACATGCCAGAAGGTTGGAGAATTTTCCACGCAAGGTTGGGCGCATGAGTTAAAGTGCTAAAGTTGGGTTTGTTTGAAAAAGCCACATTAAGTGTTAAATTATGGTGGTAGGTAAGGAAGCATTTAATGTTACAAAGTGGGAAAAACTATAAATAGAAGGTTGAGGCATTTTATTATTTACTTTGAGTATATGAAGAAAGAAGCACTTTGCATCACTGTAAACTAGGGCTTCCAGGCTCGATTCGAGTGAAGAAAAATTTGAAGAGTTCGAATGTGAGTAACTAGTTTAGATTTGCAAACCGGAAGGAAGGGATTTCACGGGTGTAAGAGAAGTTGTGAGAAGGCTTTGTCTTGTGAAAGTATTATCCCGAGGGTTTGATATGGGTGTAAGAGGTTTTCTTCCCAAGTTTGAGATCTTATGGTTGGAATAAGTGGAAGAGCAGAGTAACAAGAAGAGATTGAAGTGATAAGAGGACCTAGAAAATGGCACCCAAGAAACCAACCGTGTCACCCAAGAATCCAAAGGGAAAGGGCAAGGGCAAGGGAAGAGAGCTAGCAACAACCACCACAAGCATGAATGAGGAGTGGTATGTAGAAATGTAGTACCGGATGGGGTTTTGCTTGGGAAGGAGTGGGAATCCCATTTGAGAAAGATGGCGGTGAGTGATTATAACCATCACACAAGCACAATAGAGAAGGAAATTGCGCTGGAGTTAGTGTGCCCAATGATCAAAAGGGTGCAAGAGGGTTTGCCCATCTATAACGATGAGGTAAAAGTGAAGTTAGAGAAGGAATGCTTATTATAACTCTATGAGTTGCCATACTTTGGAAATCCTCGAGCACCTTTATCGCTGGTTGATGTCACACATGCATGAGGAAGAATTTTACATCAGTAGGTCATAAGATGCACATAACCCCTCAGCTAATTTCAAAGTTTACATGCCTCATCTATGCGAAGACAACATAGATGATGACCTGAGTGATAAGGATGCCATCAAAGCAACTATCGCTACATCTTATTACAAGAAGGGGTAAAAATATTTTGATATTGCGTAAATCCTAGATCCATTCATGAGAATGGTCACACGCCCGATCATAAAGTTAAATGATCAAGAAAGGTGGATATAGGTAAATAAGGCTTGGTTAAATGTATGTAGGAAAATATCATAGGGCACAATCTATAATTTATCAGCCTTCATTACAGATGAGATAATCAATAGCACACAGGAAGGAGACAAGATACTCTTTGGAAATGTCCTCCTGAAAATTGTATTTTTGGAGATAGGAGTGCCTAACATGGTAGACAAGTTTGTTTGGGAGTATCTAGCTAAAGATCCCTCGCCCATGAAAATATTTTCAAAGTATACATGTGAAACAATGATAGCCTCCCACAAGGCACACTTGGACAAGTGGTATAAGCACTTAAGGGATGCGTTCAGGGAAGAGTGGAGAATCCCAAAGAAACTACCAGTGCTTACAATGGGAGAAGCTAAGTTTTCTATGTACCAGCACTTCTGCATAGGTAGATTCAAGTTGGTGGATGAAACCATGAGCCCATGGTGTAAACTCCCATTCTCCTTCACTACCCAATACTTCCAAGCAGGAGTTAACAAGTTCAAAGAAGAAAAGAGACTAAGGTTTGACCTTAGTGAAGTTGATCAGGACCACAGGAGATGCACAGGATGCTAGTCTACCCTAAGAAGCACGCATACATGGAAAATTACGTAGCACATGAAATCAGAATGATGAAACCCTAACTCTAACAATTACAGAAAGTCCACAAAGGTATGTATATCTCCACATTAGGCTGAAATTTGAGAAAGGAGCATACCTGGAGAATGATGTCTCCATACTTGAAGATCCCATGGGTAGAAGAAATCTTGTACTCCAAGAAAAGGGAGAGAGAAGAAGAAAAATAACCAAGTGTGTAGACTACCCAACCATTAAAAATCTGGTGGCAAGTACCAAACCTAACACCTATATGCGTGGGAAGAAATCCCTAGTAAAGGAAAAGACCCCAGAAGAAGAGGCGCTGGAGAAAACCCTTGCCAAGGAGAAGTCGCTAGAGGAAGCAGAGAAGGATGGATCCCTTGCAAAGAGTCACCTCTCAGAAAGAAGTAGAGGATAGAAGAGGAAGCTAACTCGGAGGAGATGGAGAGCTTGGAGAGATACATAGGTGAAAAGGATGATGATGATGAAGAAGATGATCCTAAAAGAGATCAAGAGCCACCTGTCTTCAGTGTGCATGATTCAGATGAAGAGGGTGGAGAATAAGAACATGGGTTCCTTTTCATGTGGTGAAAGGGTATCCAGGATGAGGAAGGCACCCAGGAAATGGGAAGAAGAGAGGAGGTTGGCATGTAGAAGTAGAAGAATATAAGCCTTATGTAGGAGAAAGCAAATGAGGCGTAAAAAAGAGAAGTAATGAAAATAATCAAGGCCTTAGTAGAACAATAATTAGAGCACAATGTTGACATACCGATGGAAGAGGGTAAGGAGGAAAGCATTGAAAAAGAACAAGTCGCAGTGGGAGGAGGTCCCAGTCTAATGGTGAGCTTCCCCAAAGCCACGTGCTCGGGAAGGAAGATCCTTGATACAGAACAAGGAAAGGTCATGGGCTATGTTGATTACCAAAGGAAGGTGTTACACACATGTTTCTAGAGCACCGTATCCCATAGACTAAGTTCTAGCTATGGAGTCATTTTACGAGGAGGGCATGTACCATAGGACAAGGAAGATGCTCTCTTGGGTGTTTGAGTCCCATATTAATGAGCCAAAGTTTGAAGTATACCAAGGGGATATCATGCCGATCCGAGTCTAAGGGAGCCAACCCCTTGGTAAATGCCTAGCAACTCTCTCGATGAGTAGTTATGTAATGTGCTGAACAAGGTCACGATAAAGACCGAGGCTAGGCTATTTGGAAGAAATGAAAAAGTAATATTTCTATAGGAAAATATCCAAAAGAAGGAAGAGGATCTATTTGAGAAGACTAAGGGATTTAAACAAGAAGAGTTTATCAACTCATAGTTGAAGCATGAATTAAGGGATGAGAAGGTGAAGGTGCGTGAAATATACAAAAAGATGGAGTCTATCACAAGTGCTATTATATTGAAGCATCCAAACCTAACGTCGGCTGCACAGAAGTATGGATCCACTCTTGAATGCTTAGATTATCTAACACACATCCTCACCATGGAGAGACAATCATTGACCCTGGAGTCCATGGAAGAAGTGGCAAAGACACTTAGAGAGGGAGGAAAAATTGAAAGTGGTAGCAATCATTGTTGAGTATAGCAAGGTACTTGTAGATGTCAAGATTGCTACCCAATTTGCTAAGGCCACGTATGATAATTACATAGACAAGGATAGAGTGGCGAGCATCTTGGTCGCCACTCACAAAGTATAGCTGAAGGATTTTAAGAGAAGAATAAGGGAAATAGGGTAGAAAGGGATAGAATCCTCACAGAGGTCAAAAATAAATTAGAGGCCATTAAAACCTTAAGGGGTTCAATCAAAAATTGGTTGAAGGAACTGCATACAATAGATTACTAGAAGGATGGATGCACTCGAAGACATGAGCAAGGAGTTAGAGAAAATTATTGACACTATGAACACTCAAGGAGATGGACTAATTTTTGGGTAGGTAAGTGCCCTAGTCGGAAATCTCTATCAGAGAGCACAAAATGAAGTCGATACCTAAAACAAGTTGAAGGCCGACTTGTAAAAATATTTTCATAGCTTGTTGCGGTAATGCCAACACTTCCCCTTTCTTTCTTCTTTCCCAAATTCTTCATCCCCTTATTCTTTTTCCAAGACGTAAGTCTATTATAATTCTTTATTCATTGGAGAAGTGTTCCCGCAGATAGAGAATAGGTGTAGTGTGGGTGATTTTGGGACCCCAAAATATTGGCTAAGTACAAAAAGGCGCGTAGGTGTGTAAGGTATTTTTGAAGAAGGGTGTGTAAGGAGAAAACACGTAGGATGGCATTAAAGGGAGGGTTTAAGAAAACCCATGGCACACACAAGGACAGAGCCAAGGTTTTAGGACTTAGCCATATTGGGCATTTTGGGTAGGACATGAGAAAACGTGACTTGAATGTACATGCAGAGTGGATAAGGTGTCATCCTGGCAACGTGATGCCCATGAAAGGAATATTCCCTATGATAGAAGGTTCTAGAAGACATCATGGAAAAAGTGGAGAGCTCAGGCCTGGAGGAGCATGCTCCCATGGAGGACCACATTCAGACACTTGGCATCAAATTTGAGGCCGTAGAAGGATGAGTTGGCACTTTGGGATGCCTATATATGTGAGCACCCGTAGGAGAAAAAGATATAGATTGGATAGAAATGAGAGGATAATATAGAGAGCAGAGCTCTATAGAAATACTTGTGAGAACTCTATGGGATTGGGTAGAGGCTATATAAGGGAGTAATGTATTAAGGGGCTGGGATATAAATTTTTTCTTCGTATGGATGTAGGACATGATCCTGTTGTGATGTATGACTTCGGTTTGATCAATCTATGGTAGTCTAATGGATCCATTGAATGTAATGAGTTTATAAAAATGAATGAGTATGAATGTAATTGATTCATTTCATATCTATATATTTTCATTTTTGTTCATAGATGTTATGGAATAGATGTAAATCCTTATGTATTTTCCTTTCTATTGTATTTCTATCTGTTATCTATAAATACCCTCTGTTTGGAATGAATACATTTTATAGAGGCCATTCTGAGTCATATGTTGATCAGTATGTCTCATTTCCACCTTTATTCATTAATTTCATGACATAGATGATGGTTTCCCACTTAACTCACATAAAAGAGAGACTCGACACCCATGCATGCCTCAGGTGAGCACCTAGCACCTACTAGGTGATAGGCCGATGCACATGGGATTTATGTCCTTTATGATGGGTGTAAAAATGAATACTATGGTGCCCATTCATCCATCCACTTTGCACTCCTAGCATCCATGTAAGCATTCAAACTAGTGATTGACCTCCATGATCCCCTCGGTTAAGTGATTTGTTCATTGTCGATCCAACTCAGTGTGATTCCCCTCGATTTGATTGTTTCATAAATCTTTGATCTCACAAAGAGATTTCCCTCTAGTTCAACTTGTTGGGTTTGCACCAAGCATGCTCATTGAGTTAGCCCAACTAGCTTGCTAAGTAGTTCATCTAAGCTTCCTTCTATCTCACCACCCTTTTCGCTCCAGACCCCCTCTCCCTTTTTTATTTTTTTTTGTTGTTCCCACTTTTTCTCGATTATCCTTATCTAGTTAAAGGGAAATGCATTAAAATTCAACATTGATAGGGGAGAGTATATTTTTTGGGCCTTTGTATAGGTTTATTGGGCTTTTTGGGAAAGTTTTGTGCTTATCAGACCGTGGTTCTCCTCTTCGCATGTGGCTAATGAGCATGCCCTCCATATCCTTGTGGCAAGAAAGCATTCTTTTTGCAATGTGAGATGCCTTATTTCACACTGAGCAATGTTTTCACCCTTGTTTTGATTATGTCCTTTTTTATTGATTGTGTGTCATTCCTTTTCTTTTGAATAGGACTTATTGTTGGCTCCACTCTTGCGTGAATCATTTTCTACTGCAAGGTGAGTGGTCAAATGTACAATGTCACACAAACATACCTTTTTATAATCATGAACTCCTTATAAAGTTCTCAGTAAACAATGGGTTATCATTATTTCTTGGGTGTTTTATTTCACATAGACACATTCTTGGCTGAATCCAATGTCTTGCCACCTTGCTTGTATTCACACACCTCTTCTTGTGCACCTTTCACTTCTTACTTCCCCATCGGGGAGTATTGTCTTTCCAGATTAAGCATCACATGATCACTTTACAACTCCCGCCACTTCTTCTTTCCATAGATAACTACACATCATGGTGTGATTTTATGGAATGCCACTTTTCCTACAAGGGTCTTTCAAACTTTATAAATGGATATGTTCCTACACCCACCGATCATTTTCATCATGAGGAATATCTTGAAACATGCAAACATTTCATCAGTCACTTGATGTTACATGTCACTAGACCTATCTACCTTCATGTAGCAGACTCTGAGATCCTCCCCACACTATCTGGAGCATCTTTCAAGAATTGTTTGGATACCCTTCACATACTATTGCTACTATTGTTGATTCAATTAAATCCTCTTCCGATTCATGTGACGATAATTTCTCTAACATAGAATCACTTTGTTCCATCCCTAATGATGAGGATTTTAATTCTAATTCTAATGAGGAGAGTGCTCCATAGGAATCTTATCCTCCTTCTCTCACATTTCTAGAGTATGTTGGCACTCCTCCCTTCCCATCAGACATTGAGTAGTCCCATTCTCAGCCTCATATAATCATTGCATCTGCCTCATTTCCACTTCAAGTGTGTGAGGCCCTTTCCACTCCTCTTCCTTTGGTTTATGATTCATACTATCATACAACACTCTTATTTTTTTCGATCCCCTTATTGGGATGAGTATCTTCAAGACATTCATTGTACTTTTGTGTTACCTACCCGTGATGTATTACATGTTCATGATCCTTCTACATGTGATTCAGAGGATTTCTTCATCTCCTTTATCGTAGTGCCCCTTTCTAAACTCTTATCACTTCCACTTTTTTAGAGATATTCACCGATCCACCCTTTCTTATGGATCCTCTTTTTTATTAAGGTGTTATTGAGTTTACCTTAATTCACTTTGGGAATTCTTTTGGTGGATGTTTCTCTCATACACTTTGACAATTATAGTCTTGTGGCATTACCTTCACTTCCATGGACTAGATTCAGATTTCTTCATACTACCGCATTCAAATTCATTCGCAGAGTGGTATGACTTCTAATACTCCATTTATGTCCTTATAAAGGGTAGGCATATATTTCATCTAGGTGTCTCTTCTTTATTTCTAGATGTAAAGGACCACGTCATCGACACTCTTCTTAGAGACTTCCTATAGTTATAGAGTTTAGATCCATCTATGGCATCTTATGCATTCCTCTTGTCTCCTTCTTCTCCTCTCTTCTTCTTCTTCTAAAGAGATTTCCATTTTGTACATGGGTACCTTATCAAGATCCTTAGTTGTCGTGACTCATTTATGGAATCTTTCTAGATTAGAGAGTGTTGTTCTTCTCTTTTGGTGGATGTATTTCCCACTAGGTTTTCATCTATTTCTTGACATCCTTGTTGTTCATGGGTACCTTATAACACTTTTTTTTCCAGACCCATATCTCATTTCATAATTTCTACCTCATCCTAAGTGACCTTGAATGTTATTTATTTATAGTAATTATGTATTATTGTATGTTGTTGAGATTTGTATCACCACTACACAATAAATAAGAGTTGTATTTCTTCAATTCCCTTTTCTTATGTTTTCTTTTATCCTCTCCCTATTATGAAAATTTATTAGCATGGTAATATTGAATAACCAAAAAGGGACTTTGTGTATTTTATTGAATAATCTAAATAATTGCATGTCTCTAGTTTGTAATTCTTACTAATTTCGTACATTGTTGTTCCCCTCTAATTAAATGTGAACCTACACTAGTTATTGTGTGTGAAATCTGCTAGAACTTCTCACAACAATAACAACCAAATTTTCATTAAATCTAAACATATGGCTAAAAATATACATTTATAGTACCATCATGTCTGGTTTTATAATTATTGAAATCAAATTCCAAAATTTCCATCATTGGTTTTTATCTAGTGTGATATCAGATTGTAATATTTCTATTATTAGTTTTTAAGTAGTGTAATATCAGATTCCAATATTTACACTATGTACAAAACTAAATACAAAACTTTTTTATTAATAAATGATCCAATTGTACCCCTGAAAATGTTGTACTTTATATAGATAATATTAGAACATTATTATCTAAGATAATTTAAAATGGGCATTTTCCCATTCTAAACAAGTAACTTATGAATATTTTTATTTGAAAGGTTTTGTGGCTTCATTTATTAAGGTTTATCAATGTCCAAACTTAATTAATGGGTAATTATGTATATAAATTTTGTAGTTCTTAATTCAAGAATTAGGGATTCTAAGCATATAATTTAGTATCTAGACTTCAATAAGGTTTGCATTTTATAAAGTTATTAGAAAAATTAAAAATAAATTAATTGTGAATGGGTATTTTCCCATTCTAAACAAGTAACTTAGGAATATTTTTAATAGAAGAATTGATATGGAGGGAACATATGCATTATGAAAACTTAATAATGTTTAATTCACCAAGTATAATACATCAATGGTTAGAGCACGATTGGTGTTTTTAGAATTATAAGTCTTGTGGCTTCATTTATTAGAAGGTTTATTACTATCAAATCTTAATTAATGGGTTATGCACATAAATTTAGGAAAATACCATATAATTTTGTGGTTGTAATGAAATCATAAATCAAGGCCAATTCCTTGAAAAAACCAAAGCATGAAATTTTAAAACGAATTCCTTGTAAATCATATCCAATTCCCTATAAATCACAACCAGCTCCCTATAAACTTACTTAGAGCATAATAAAGGATTTTTATGCTTTTTCAAGTTAAATTAATTACATAGTGGAAATTTTTAATAAGACATTAATAAGATTCAATTGTTCCATAAATGACTCCATTTTTATAGAATTATATGGAAAAATATTCCAAAATAATACAATACTCAATCTTCCATTTAATTATCAAATAATAGTACAAATGTAAAGTTTTATTAGAATAAACTTTGGAATAATTGTTTAAAAAAACCCACATCCTAGACAAAGTGATATAATATACATATTTATGAGCTTCAATAGTTTCTCCAAGTTAACATTCATTATCATGTTTAAGTTGTTCAACTATGATATAATGGCCGCATGTCCTTAATCAAATATCTTTATGAATCTGTTGTACCATTTTTTTGTTGTTTTCCATGCCTAGATGATTATATCAACATCAATATCTTATTTTAGTTTGTATGAGATGGTCCATGTTTTATTTGGTCTTAAAAATTCCGATACAATGTTGCACCTTCTCCTCTCCCTGTAGGTTTCCAATATTAAACTCTCAACTTTTTATTTACATCATTTCCTTCCCATTTAAGGAAAATATCCCCATCTACTCTCCCCATCCATATATTTTCATTATCATTTCTTGTCATATAAGAATCATTTTTCCCTTGAACACATCCTTTAATGGATTGAAATCTTGTTTAAATCTTCCACAAACATGTCCAACGTAAATATCATTATTACTTGGGATATGTTGACTAATGTAGTCTTCTCTGTGAATATGTGTGGATCCTATTATTTGGTCATATATGTCTTTTTATTATACTATTCATGGAAAAAACAAGAATCTAAACTCTGTTATAATTTAAAAATGGCCTATCTAAAGAACGCAAAACATTTTTCCAATACATAATCTTTGGAAGCCAATATTCACTACCTTCACCTGTTACACTTTTCCCCAATGTTCAATATATGATTTTATTCCCTTTTTCAGATATTCCATTTATTTGAGTTCTTTGAAAGGTGTCAAAGGAGGTTTCACTTGAGGAAGGTTTGTTCACCATTATCATTTGTACACCATATATGTATTGGACAAGACCAATGTTCATCCATTATTGTAGCTTTATACTCCATCACTGGTATTTCATCCATGACATGAAATCTAAACATCCTAGGTTTCCTTATACCCACTATCTTATTGTTTATTGTTTCGCTTTTCGGAATGTTTCCGCTTCTTAATAGAGTTGCTTTTATCCTTTCATTCCTTTTAAAACCAGGGCTAGGAGGAATACTTGTTGAATGTCGAGATGATGTGCGCGTACCGTAGAGAAAGATCAGGCCATGACCGTGAAGAACTCCTTTTTGTCTTAGAAGGACTACTGCAAATAAGAACACAAGACCACAAGATTTTGATTAAACAATAAATGAGGAAATCGCTCCCAAGAAATATAAAACTTCCTTTCGAAGGTGGTTAGTTTTCCCGCTAATATGAATTAACACCAAAGACTGTAAAATATCAATTAAGTTGCTTTGTTGAAGCTTGGTAGGGGAAAGGCTGATTTCTAGTTTTGAACCACAATAACCGATGCCTTCTTGATAACCGATATCGGTAGGGTCTAGGATCCGTGGGTTAGTTGTGTTGTGGGGTGGTTGTTGTTGTAGGGTATTGTGTTGTTTCTAAGGCTAGTATATGGGTGATATTAGGTAATGAGGTGATGAGAAGTAAATGAAGGATAGTTAGATGCAATATGTTCTTTGGGTAGTGGATCTAGGAATGGATTTGTGAGGACTATGATTCAAAAGTCTAAGAAGTATTATTAAAAGGACATGCAAGATGTAACTTACTAGTTATTGACAAAGATGCAGGTCCAAGAACTCTGATGACAAAGGCAGAACTGAGGTAGGATGGCCTGACACACAGAAGATGAGATATCTCCCTCCCGATGATCAGCTGAGTATCACAGGGCTCTGGTATCCAGTTGCAGTCTTGGGCTTGATCTCCTTTGCTGCAAACTCTTCTTGTCTCTTCACTTGTCTCTGCTCAGCCAAGTAAAGATCCAGATTCTCTTGATCGCTCCTGATGCTCTCTCTCGATCCAAAAATCCTTCGACCTCTGTTTTTGGTTTAGGGAGCCCATTTACAGGGAACCGATGGTGGTTACGTAACCGACGGTCGAGTAGGAACCGGTATCGGTAAGGAAAAAGTAGGCTATTTTTAGTAAAATAGCCCACTTTCCACCTTTTCTCCCAAGAGATTAGTTGCAGGCTTGGTCAAGTGACTAGAAGGTCGGTTTTGGGTGCGAAAGGGGTCATTAGTCATGGGTGTAGGTGTGCACCAAGTTATAGGTCTTAATTAGGTTAGTTTAGGGTTAGGACTAGGTCATGATGAGGTGGCAAAATGAGGTGGCGGAGTAAGGTGATGTGGATTTATCAATTACAAGGTAATTACTAAATAATTGTGTAAGGTTTAGGTGATGAGGTTAGGTTGCGAAATGAGATGCGGGTCACAAGGGGTCGTGAGACACAAATTTGGTGTCTACATTTATATCAAACAAGAATGGATCCACAAAGTTCTTTAAGTTGTAAACTTCCTTAATAAGGTAAGGAGTGAATATACTTGACCCTTCTTAGCACAATCTATGTAACAATCTTGATAATATTCCAATAGTCCTTTTTATATCCTCATGATGTCCCACTTTGAAAGGAATATTAGATAAAAAAATGAATACCTTTTTTTGTCAACAATGATGAAAATGTAAATAAGGTACAATTTTTGTTATCACATGAAGTATTATCTAATTTCAAGTAGAGGAACAATGATTTATTTTTTAATTAAGTATTTGCGCTAGAACACTAACTAATTTTGAATGGTCAAATATTTCCTTATACATTTTGAATTTGTATGTACGTCATTTTATAATCGTGCATCATCATGAAATGACTATTTGGATGATACAAAACTATACGATAAATTTCCATACTCATCAATTACAAGTTATTCAAACTTCTTGAGACACAAAGCTAATGATGTGACTATGTATTTTGCTTCATATTCAACAAATGGAAGGCCAAAGTGGCAAGAACCCTTGTATTATGTCCACGTGTGAGTATACTAGTCAAATTAACCTAAATGCGTTCATAAAATTACTTATGGAATTAGACTTTTTTCCTATCCTTGGTAAGGAAGTTTCCATTTTTTCCATTTTAAATGTTTAGGAATCCATGAATTTTTTATTCTAATTGTAATCTATGGGAATATTAAGATTCATAACAACTTTGAATATATTCATTGTGTCATGTTTGTTCCTCTTAATTATTTGTGGGTTATTTTGGGAATGTGGTGGCTCTACATTTTCTGTAAAATTTGTATACTCATCACACTTGGAAAATAAATTTTTTTGAAATGGAAACATGTTGAAATATTTTGGTCATTATTTTTTTGAATCTTGATTATGACACATGAGGAAGTTTTAATAATTCAAGCTCATCATTACACTTTTTCACAATATATTATGGGTATAAATGAAGGAAGAAACCTCTGAGGAAATTTTACTCCATCCTAACCTATAGACCGATAAAATTTGGAGATGTATCTGAATTTATCTCAATAATTATTGATATGAAGAAAATTTTTGTGACAATATTTGAACTTTGTTTCTCTTTTCCAGTGTTACCATTCACTGCATGCCTATCACTACTTATCCAATCAGATTTATGATTATAGAAGGTACTCCTTGGGTACCCATAAAATTTGTGTCATGCATTCTAAAAACATCCATCTCATCAAATTTCATTGTATGTACAACCATAAATTGGTTTCCCACAATGAAGAACTCATTTGATGTTAATGCATCAAACACAAAATTATTTTTATTGATTTCATTTAGGGATATAATGTTTTGATGCATATTTTTAACTATAATTGTAGCAAGAGGAATTTTTTGGAGATAATTAGATTTGTAACAATTAAATTTCACATTTTTTGGAAATTAAGACAATGGAAGGGGGGTGAATCATTCTGTACTTAAACTTTGACCCAAACTTTAATTTTTGTAACTTAGATATAATGAAATCACAAATACCATTCACTAGTTATAAGTGAAAGAACACACATAAGAGACACATAATTTATTGCAAGAAACCATTCAAGGGAGAAAAACCCATTGAAACCAGAGAACTAACTTGGAAAAATTGTCATATCAAAGTTACAATAATTTCACAATTGATCTATAACTAAACATGGAGCTAGAACTCCAAAATTTAACCAAGTTATAACATGATATTTAACAAGATTAAACTTGCATGGAAGCCTCAACTCCCAAATTTAGTCGCATTTTCCTTCCAAGATTCAACTTACAAGGATGCTTCAACTCCATTATTTGTTGAGCATCTACCTAGTTTTCTTCACAAATATTTGTGATCACTTTCTTGTTTTGTATTGTACAAATGATTGTGATCACTTATTTACTCATATTTATCCTCCTTTCTCCTCTCTTAATTTTCTAAAGGTTCATAATGAAAGACACCTTTTCATGCCCTCTCAAATATTTACTCTTTCATGTCCATTACTTGATGAAAAATTTTAGTCCTTAACATACTAGATGCATACTCACATTCATGGTCCCACTACACCTTGAAAATAAAATTTTTGCAACAAAAAAACAATTAAAAACTTAGATGTTTTTCAAAACTCCAATTAAAAATTCTTGAAGGTTTCTTCACTTTCTCCTTACCTCAAAATTCTCTATATTCTCATGTCAACTCAAAATAGGAGATCAAATAACTACATAATGAAAGTATCATTTTGTCATAATTGTATCCACAATTGACATCAACATTTTGTTAGTTTCACAAACTTCTTTCTTCTAACCAAACATGAAGGAACTCGGGAAAAGTAAGGTTATTCTCTAAATTTTTAACTCCTCTTCAGGTTATGACATCTCTAGCCTTTTGAAAAATTGATTTGTAATAGTTGTCATAGTTATGACTTGTAACTGACATGCAAGATCTGTCTTCTTCTTCATTCCAACGTATAATATTTATATTTTAGTCATTTTTCATAAAGGAAAAAACATTCCAATCATGTATGTATGTTACTAAACTCTTCTCATATTTTTATAACTCCTTGAATACCTCTTAACTCGCCATTCTTATTTGGAGCTTCACACAGAGCCATAAGGACAAAGAATTTGCAGTCACGGAGGATCTTCATTTTCAAGGAATAAATGTACCTTAAAATAATTCTAGCACTTGGATCAAGTCATGTACTACCTATGGTTCCTCATCAAAGGTAATAAAACACTTCAATCATCTTCATTCATGCATGAGGTAATGATTTTGAAAAAGATAAAACATGCTTCCAAACTCATAGTTTTTGTCTTCACAAAGATAGAAATTTCATGCATTCAAACACATATTCATGAATTCCAAAGAACTTCTGTAGTAGGTATTCATACTTATTAAACTTTAAAAACTAGCAAATAGATTCATCACATGCCATATATGCCAAAACATATTGCATTTCATAGACATACAAAGATGGTTTCAAAACACCCAAAAAGGTCTTGAACTATATGCCTTCAAACACTTAAAATGCACTTTCATTCTCAAATAATTCATGAAAAACTTGTAAAAGGAAAATTAATTCACTTTCAACCATAATTTACAATCACTATATTGGAAAGAATTACATTTACCTATTAAACACAAATACTAGTTTTTGCATGTTTATCCTTCTCAACGTTAGGACTGAAGATGCACCTAAAACCACATATTTATCCAAATAACTGACCAAGGTAACATCATGAATAGAAATAACACACTCCCAACATCCTCTAGTGAAAATTTGAACATAATTTCCTTTACAAGATTTGTCTATACACTAAAAACTTCACAAAAAAACTAATTTGTTGTGGGGTCCACTAGGTTTCATGAGCTCAAATATTCATTAAAATAAAATTCAATGAATTATATACGTGATCATATTCATCAGAAAATAAAACAAATTCATTTGGAGACCTAACCGAGATAATTATCTTTATACCGATTTATTTGAGTTTGAGGAAGGCTTATGACAGGTCTACAAAAATAGATAGAACTTTCTTGTTTCTCATCCATTTGACCTCAGACACTATGCACCATATTTTTTTTTCCCAATTCTCTTAAAATTTATCTCTTATGATTTATCTGATGAAATCTCCATAATATTTCTTGACTGCTAAGAATTTAGGGTGTTATTTTAACATACCTTGTTTTACTTGGTGTTATTGAAAATGCAATTTCTTGCACAAAACAACTCTTGAAGTCATTAAATTTGGATCACACATTCATTCCTACATCCTCCATGATCTCAAATGGCCATTTTTTCATGGTTCATTTAGAAAATTCCAATCCAATATCATTTGTGCATGTTAAACCTACTTGTCCTAAAATGAAGTTATAATAATGACCCTAAATATGCCTATAACTATTGAATTATGACTTGATAATTCATCTAAGGACTCTTGGAAATTTCCCTACACACTTACCATGCATGTGATTTTACTATTTATCTTGTTTATTCAATATCTCATGTTAGGTTCTTGAAATAAGCCAATTTAGGCTAGTTTACACTGCAACTCACCATCTTTGAATTGTTCTTCATCCTATATCCACTTGAACATGTCCCATCATGTGTTTTATGAATTTACCATGTTTTACCATCATCATCATACTTCATTTCACCTTTCCAAGTCACTTTTTACCTAGGACTTGGGATTTGACATCTTGAATTGAGCTAGTTTGAAAAATTCACTCATGTTCTCTTGTATTCATCCTTATGACCTTGCTTCCACATCATATACATGTTATAAAATTTCATACATCATCATGGTAGGTTCTCATGAAATCACCCTCCTTGTACCTATCACTAGCTGCTTAAGAAGTCATTGCTTACTTAGGTGTTCTCAAGAAACTTTCCTATTCTACATTTTCTCACTTAATCCAAGCATCCCACTTTTTCATTAATATGCCTTTGAAATCAATGATAACTTAGTGTACACCTACAAAAATCTCCACCTTTATCATTGATGCAAAAACCTTTGAATTCTTCTCTCCTTTTCTATTAATGAAAAAGTTTCTAGTTTGAGTTCATGATCTACACCTACATCGGATTACTTGACCCCATCTTGGTTGGAAACATCAACAAAAATCATCACCCAAGCTCTCTCTCTTGTTTCTCCTTGCTTTTCCTCTGATTTTGGTCTTCAACATGAATTGCATTCACTATCCCCCTAAGAAAATTCGTCCATGACACATACACATGCCAAAAGTATGACATTATTGTGAAAAACATCATCCTAGCACACACGAGTGTCTATCTCATCTCATAAAATTCAATTCTAGGCTTAATTCCTCATTATAGGAAAATTGGAAATGAGTTCCCTAAAGAAATTTTTCAATGCATTTTTGGCCAACTTTGTCCATCTGTAACTTACTATACATTACTTGAAATATCTCCTTGATTCTCCCCTTCATTTTTATTATCACCAATTACATGCCTATGTATGATTTAACCTTCATTTCATGTCCTCATGTCATGTAGAAGAGTTTTTCATATTATCTCAATCCTAAAATTCTTTATCGAGTTCTTTTGTCTCAATTATGTTGATTGAGTTATGAGTTTTATACCCCTTCAAGTATATCATTCCACATTCATTTTTTTGTCTTACTAGGCTTATTAACACCTAAAACATCTTCTTGAAGATTATGTTTAGATCCCCATATATTGAACATCAATATTAGATTTGTAGTTAACTATTTCCCACTCTAATAAACCATCTTTACCCAATAATCATCATTTAGCATAAGTGGCAAAATCTTGCTCAAATGTGAAAAATACATTAAAAAAATTCTCCAAACCTCAAATCATCTTTTAACCTTCGAGAACCATCTAATTATCATGACCGAACCATCCAAGAAGTTTCATTAATCCATTTTCAACTATTGGCATAGTGTCCTAAAAGGTGTTTTCATTGATGTAAAACCAAATTAATGAGATATTGAGTGTTGTATGATGATTTCATGATATTTTCATGGAGCTAACATGATGTTTCAAATGTATATAAGCTGCTTTCAATGTGATTTTGTGAGGTTTGCTTCCTCTAGCAAGCCTATACAGGTGCCTAGGAGGTGTAGCTTGGCAATGTGAGCTTATTGGATGCTTGGGAAACATTTTTACATGATGTATACCATGTTTTAAGGGTTCTTGAGTACTCACAATAGTGGCATAGTATAGGTACATGTGTTTCACTATGTTACAAGTGCTCATTAGGAGTAGGTATACTTGCTTGAGGTGTGACAGAGTGGTTTGGAGCTATATGAGATCATGAAAGCATGAATCAGGTATATCATTATGTATCAAGCATTTTTGGGTCATTTATAGATGTTTTATGATCATTTATTGCATTCTTTTTTTGACCCTAACACCTACAATGAGAATCCCTAAGTTGAAGCTATGAAAATGAGATAGGTTTGACATATTTAGGTATGGAATTGACATTATGATGATTGGATATGTAAGAGGGATGTTTAATAGTGCCTTTATAAAAACTTCTAGTGCTCATGATGTGTCTTTTGTCATATATGACTAATTTTATGAGACAAGGTGAAAATCAAGTCAAATTCCTACTCAAGTTCAACTTCGGATGCTTGTTTTAAATAGTGTTCTTTACATGGGACCTTGTGGCTTTGATGGACCCTTCTATAGTGATTTATGAGGTTTTAAAAATTTAATGACATTATTTGATCATCAAGTTTTTATGAACAAATGTTAAGAAGGATAAGTGATTTAAAACCTAGTTAAACCCTAGGAGGAGCGGTTGGTAGAAAGTGAAGTATTGTGACCCGGTTTTGATTTTTTCATCAAAATTTAATGTTTTAGAGGAATCCTAAATATTTCTAGAAATGTATGGTTGAGGTCATAATGATGAGTGAGCCCCACCTAAAAATACTAGTTTCTAGAGAAGAAGGTTTTAGGAAAGATGGTCTAAAGGAGTAGAATCAAAAATTGATGGTGGATGATGATTGAGAGTTTTTATTGATTTTAATAGATATTTTAGGACATGTACATATAGGTACATGGTGGTTTGAGGTCCAAACAGGTTGACTAGTCAAAGGGTAGTTTTGGGGTCTTAAATAGCAGGGTCTAATAAAATGAGCATAACTTTAGCTATAGGTGGATTTTTGAGGTGATTCAAGTTGCATTGAAAAAAAATATCAAGAGATATTTGTAGTGATATATTTAATTACTCAAGATGAGGTCATTTTATAGGGTTTATATATCATTCTTTGAGTGGGAATATTTTTGGTAGTTTAAGACAACATGTGTTTTGATGGAAGTGTAGTCATTTTTATGCCCGTATAACAACAATCTAATCCCATGCGCATCGGCCTATCACCCGGCGGTGCCTTTGGAACTCACCCGAGGCACACATGGGTGTTGAGCCCCTCCTTTATGTGATTTTTGTGAGAATACATCCCCTACTAATAGAAGCTTATATGCAAGAAGGGAAAGAACCATGCATTCATTCTGAGGGTCTTAGGATGAGTTACTATATAAATGCATCTATTTAGATAACAAGGAAATATAAAAATATTATAGATTTGATAATATAGAGAAAAGGAACTAGGGTTTATACCATGAACAATGCATATATTTTAAAATAAATCCATATATTCATATTACTCTCAGTAACCACATTACATTCCTCAAGGCCATTACAAACCAAATGTCTTAATGTAGATAAGACTTATACATCAAAATCCTAAACTATGCTTTCCAGATTACAAATATGTTCATAGACCCATCCCTCTAGATAAGTCATCTCTCCTATAGCCTCCCTAATGAGAATCCCTAGAACCCATCACTATTTTTGTAGAGCTTCACCTCTCCTCTTCTTCTTTTCTGCCTCTCTTGATATCTCTCTTGATGCCCTCTTCCCAAAGATCTATCCCTTCCTTCAACCCGAGCATCTCTATATATAGATTTTTCATCCACCACCATGCCTTCCTGAAGTAGTAGATCGGTTGCCAAGTTTCCATGTGGTCCTTCAATGGAGCATTATTCTTCCCATTTAAGATCTCCACTTTCTATAATGATGTCTTTTTGGATCCTTCCATCGCATGGAATATTCCTTCCTTGACCATCAAGCTACCAGGATGGCACCTTATCCACTCTACATGCTCATTCAGGTCATGCTTTTCTCATGTGCCTCCTAGGATGCCAAGTATGGCTAAGTCAAAAAAACCCCTTCCTTTTCCTTATACGTGTGCCTTGGGTTATGATAAAATCTTTGAAAACCCTATCCCGATGTCTTCACCCCGCGAACCCTTCTTCATATAGGTCCTGCATGCGCCAACGTGCCTTCTTGTACTTAGCCAATATTTTGAGTCCCAACATCAACCCACACTGCACATGTTCTCCATCCTCGAAACACTTCTCTTCAATAAATAAAGAATGATGGGTTCTAAATATTTGGAAAATAATGAAGGAATGAAGAATTGGGTGAAAGAATGAAAGAATGGGGAAATAAAGGAGAACATGTTCATTGTTGGAGGAGGAGAGAGAAATCCTTCCCTATATCTACCTCTAAATTCTCCTAGACATTAACCTCACTCTACACTTGCTGAAAGAGGTCACCTACACAGGTGGTTACCTCTTCAAAGCTTAGACATTCCCCCTTAGAACTCATCATTTAAAAAATTCCTTCTAGTTATTTTCCCAAATCTTCGAGGATGTCCATCCTACGAGTGATCTTGGGGTATAAATACTTCAACTAGTTTTTGATCAATCCCCGTAAGGTATCGATAGCCTCTAATTTCTTCTCCACCTTGGCTAGGATTCTATCACTCTCCGCTTTGTTCCCATTATTCTTCTCCTATAACTCATTGAGTTCTTTCAATTTTATTGACCAAAATTCTTGCTACTCTATCTCTATCTCTATCTAAATAATTATCATAGGCAACTTCATAATCTTGCACAGCAACAACCTTCACATTGGCAAGGAGTTTGGTATACTGATCCACAATCCCTATGACCTTCATCTTGTATTCTCTCTCTTGGCATGCCAACAATTCTTCTATGGACTCTAATGCATGTTGTGGATTCCTCTCCATAGTGAGGGTGCGAGTTGAGTCCTTCTAGGGACTGTAATTGATTCATATTTTTTTCTCAAAGCGGTCTAGGCCGGCTTTAAAATAATAGATTTGTAATCATTTTAATTTTCTTATGTAATCCATGCACCATTTCCTTCTCCTCTTTAAGTTCATGCCTTAACTATGTGCTGATCGGTTGTTCTTTTTCAGGCCCTTGATTTTCTTGAGAAGCTCCTCCTCCTTATTATCTAACTCCACCTCTAGGAATATCACCCTATCATTCCTCCCAAAGATTTTAGCTTCAACCTCAATTAAAATTTTTTTGAGTGCACTACATACTTTCTCATCTGAGAACCATTTAAAATTCACCAACATATTTACTCCTTTTCACCTCTGGCACCTTCATCAACATCCTTTGGCTTACCTTAAACTTAGGTTCATTGACATGGGATTCAAATTCCCAAGATAACATTTTCTTGGTTTGTGGGTATGTGCCTTCTACATCAAATGAGGGCATGGCCAGGAGTTCTATTGGCATAGTGTTATGGAAGTGCACGCATAGCACCTTACTTGGATTTTCATGTAACCCATTTCTTTCCCTTTGGTTGCCACCACTCTCTCCCCTATTCGTAGCCTTTGGAAAGCTCACTGCTAGGCTGGGATCTCCACCCATGTTGCCATACTCATTTCCAATGTTTTCTTCCTCAATATCCTTCATCACTTCATCTCGCACTGCATTCTACTTCTTGTTCCAAAAACTTTTTGATTATTCCTATCACTTCTCTCTCCACATCATCCTCTATCATCTCCATGGTGAGGCTTGGGTCCTTTGATCTTTTAAGTTCACTTCTTTTCTCACCCATTTTCCTTGAGCATCTTCTTCTTCCTCACCATTCTTCCCTTCACTTCCTTATTCTTCCGAATCATGTATATTATACATGGGAGGATTTTGAAATTATTTTCCTCATTTTTGTCCTTCTCACCCCTATATGCCTCCAAGTCCTCCATTTCTTCTCGAGTCTGCCTTCTCCGCCACCTTCTGTTTCTTCCTAACTAGTGATTTTAGTAAAGGAGACTCTTCCTCTCTTTCTCTCTAGTGGTGACTCCTTCCTTGGTGACTCTTCTCTTGTGATGGGATCCTCTTGCTCTAGAGCCTCTTCTTCTAGGGTCTTCTCCTTGAATGATGACTTCTTCCTTTGCACTTAAGTACTTGGCTTAGCGCTTGTTTCTAGCATGCCCATAGGTTGTGTTGTCTACACACTTGGTACCTTATTCTCCTGTGCCTCTTCTCTCTCCCTCTTTTTTTGCACGACTTTCTTACTTCCCGTGGGGTATTTTGGAATGGAGAAATCATTCTCTAGGTAGGCATCCTTCTAAAACTTTGGCCTTATGCGTAGATATACCCTTGTTGTATCCCTTCCGTGATTTGGTAGTGTTATTGGTTTCATCATCTACACTTTATGGGAGACATATTTCTCCACATATGTGTGCTTCTTTGGGTATATGAGCTTCTGCATAGCTCATGGTGGTCCTAGTTTACCTCACTAAGGTCAAACCTTAGTCTCTTGGCCTCCTTAAAATGGTTGACCCCCATTTGGAAGTATTGTGTGGTGAAAGAAAACAATAGCTTGCACCATGGAATCTTAGTCCCATCTGTCAAAGTGAATATTCTAATGTAGAAGTGCTTGATATATAGCAAACTCATCCTCTTTATCTATGAGTGTGAGAAAATGCTTAGGTATCCTATAATCTACCCCAAATGCATTGTGCATCCACTTGTACCATTTTTCTAGGTGTGCCTTGTGAGTGGCTATCATGGTATCATAAGTATATTTCTCAAACCTTTTCATGGGCAAGGGATTTTCTTCTAGATACTCCCATACAAAATTCTCTGGCCCATTAGGAACTCCAATCTCTAAGAAGACGATGGTGAGGAGAATGTTTTTGAATAATATCTTCTCTCCTTCATGCGTGTTGCTAATGATCTCATCTGCAATGTAGGTAGATAAGTTATAAATGGTGCCTTCAGAGATCTTTTGGCATACATTCAGCCATGCCTTGTTCACTTGTGTCCACCTTTCTTGATCATTCATCTTGGTAACCAAGCACGCAGCCATTCTCATAACAGGGTTAGGGATATTTAAGATATCAAAGTAGCATGAACCCTTATTGTATTCATAGGCCTCCATAGTTTCCTTGATGGCCTCCTTATTATCCAAGTCATCATATATGGAGTCTTGTTCACAAATTAGGCCAATGAACTTTGATATGAGTTAAGGAGTTATGTGCATTTTGTAGCCTATAAAATAGAAGTGGTATTCATGTATGCATGACATCAACCACTGGTATAACTACTCGGGCTTGCCAAAATAGGGAAACTCATAAAGTTGCAGCAACCCAACCTTCTCCAACTTCACCTTCACTTTGTCATTATAGATCGACATTCCTTCTGGTGTCCTCTTATTAGTTGATGAACCAGTTCCAACTTCATCTCTTTTTCTATAATTATTGTGTGATGATTGTAGTCGCTTATGGTCATCTTCCTCAAGTGTGATTCCCATTATTTCCCTAGAAACACTCCATCTAGGTACTTCATTTCTGCATACCACTCTTCATTGGAACTAGTGATGGTAGTGATTTTTTCCTTTTCCCTTTCCCTTTTGTTTCTTTGGAGAGATGGTTTCCTTCTTTGGTTCCATTCTACTTGTCGGGTTAAAACTTAAATGCCTCCTTGCTTTGCTCTACTACTTTGCTCAACTCTAAGGCTCAACTTTGTGAAGAATCCTCCTACCTCCATGCCCTAGCTATCAAACCCTAACTAGGAAAACCCTTCCACAAGATGACATACTTCAAAATAACTCTCCCCATGCCCATGTACTCCTTCCACTCTGGTTTATAGATCAACCCTAGTCACACACTTAGATCTCTATGATTCTTCTTCCTTTGCACAAATCTCTCTGGATGCCCTAGTTTGTAAGATCTCTTACACTTTATAATCGCAAGGTAAAATAATGATTCACCTGACCTCATACTTATATATTTTTCCTCCTTTCCAAAAATAAATGTTATGCCACCTACTAACGTACTTAGCATTAAATGCAACTTTTTCCACTAAATTCGACCTTAAGCACCCTTACCCATGCGCCCAATCCTACACAAAAAAATTTTACAACCTTCTGGCATGCAAAAATCCTTACTAACCGAAGACTCTTACACATGCGTCTATGGCGCTAAAGGCACCTCTTTATCCTTTGCCCTATTTCTTCCCTCATCTACCTCATGTTTTTCTTATGCTTTTCCTTCTCTCGTACATGGTATTTATAAAGCCTTATCCCGATACCAATCATTCTCATCCACCTTTTTCCACACACATTCTTCTATTTTTTTCACCTTTAATCCTTTCATCCGGGGCTTACAAATTTTCTTGTCACTTATACTTTACTTCACACCGCTCTACCCCACACTAAAATAGATGTGCTTTCTTATGCGCATGTACAACCTTTTGATAATAATGTGGTTACTAGCATACAAGGCACAAAAAAACACAAAGAAAGGAACAAGAAATGAGAAAGGGAAACAAAAGAAAATAAAATGCATAAAGGGAAATCCTAAGCTAATAGAAATATTGTCTCAATTACAAACACCGGAAGGCTTATCTATAGTAGGGCTTTAGCCTACTCCCATTGAAATGGAAAGGTAACTTCATCCCATCTAGCAATTATAACTAACATGCACCTAAATCAAGGATGTACGAGATGACATAAGGGCCCAACCAATGGAATTTAAAATTCCTAGGATAGCGCAAATACTTGGAATCATATAATAGAACCATCTGCCCAACCTCAAACTACTTGTTTTTGATATGATGATCATGTCATGCCTTTTTTTTGGATTTTTCATTCTTTTGACTCCATTTAGCAAGTGATTGCATTTCATCTAACTATATCAATTTTTCAAACCTTTCATCAAGGACTTGTTCATCATATAAACCTCCACACATGCTCTACACAAAGTGATGGTAAAATGAATTCAACTGGAAAAATATCCTCCGTGCCAAACACCAACTAAAATGGTGTGGCCTTATTCAACCTATTATAGGTTGTCTTGTATGCCCATATAATGACTAATAATATGTCATCCCAATCCTATCTTCGACATCACAAATCTTCTTCAATGTGTGACTTAGTATCATGTTAAATGCCTCAACAATTTTGTTTTCCTATGGATGATAGGGGGTAGTCTTGTGATGGGCCACCATAAACTATGCTAGTATAATCTTGACTGTTTCATTTAGAAAATGTGTACCCCTATCACTAGTCAAGCTCAAAGGACATCCATACCTACTGATTATGTTTTCCCATAAGAACCTAGTAGCTATCACTGCAGTGTAATCCTTTGTAGGCACTACCTCTACCCATCTTGTCAAGTAATCAATGCAAGTAATGATATACCGTGAACTAGTCCTTCACGTGATAGGTGAAATGGGTCCTACAAATTCAATTTCCCACTTTTCAAATGGATTTGCACTAGCTATTAGCCTTAATGGCATCTCATCCCATTTTCTAGGTTTTCTCGGGCATTGAAAATAGTTGCCATGTTGCGAGTCCTTGCAAATTCAATAAAATCTCGGTAGATGGTTTCTCACTACAACTCTACCATTAGAATCTTCCACGTGGTAGCATTTCCTACATAGTGTCCTCCTGTAATCCCACCATCCACATCCTCCATAATTTCCATGAACTCATGTTCCAATACGCATCTGCACAGAACCTCATCACGTCCTAACTTATACAAATCTCCACTAATCAACATGTAGGGTGTGGCACATATTGTTAAATTTTTCTCTCCAAATCCTTCATCTCATTTGATGCCACACCTATTTTTAAAATGTCACATATCTTCTAAGTCCAAGGGCACATGCCCCAACCTAAACAGTTGCACATCTGAGATGGTATCCTCAATGATTTTCCCATCCTCCCCTGAGTCAATCTTTGATAAGTGGTCAGGTCCTAAATTACTTTTTCCTAGTTTTACAACCATCGTCAATTAAACACAACACTATTTATGATGTAATAAAGATGGTTAACTAGACCTATGCTAATATTTCATGGGATTATGGAGAGAGAGAATGCAAAGAAATAAAATCTATTCTAGAAGTGGTGATGCACTAAGAAAAGGGGTGTTCAACTTCGGAAGGGTTAATGTGGGTATGATGCTTGCATTATTAGCCACCTTCACCTATTGCAACTTGGAAAGGATATAAAATACCACAGACTAGAAGCACACGTTCCTTTGCTAAACTTAAAACATACACAATATAAAGATCAACTTTGATTTGATACACAAATAATCTATCAAGATAATAATCACAAGCACATGTCAAGTATCCACTTGAGTGAAAATAATAATGTAACTCTTAATCAATAGAAGGAAAATAGTTTCTCACAACTGATGAAAAGTAACCCCACTATCCTTTTCACAATATGAAACAAATAATCTAAAATAAAGGTAAACTAATCAATAATGCCAAGGAATTGCATTCACAAAGCATACAATGACTAATAATTTAAGATAATAATAAAATCTTGAGGTTTAAGAAAAATTAAATATAATTAAAAGGTTTAAACAAAACTCGAAAGAACTCTTCCAAGCTTGAAGAGTAATTTCACCCAAAATCTCTAAAAATGTATATCTCAAATAATGGAAGCATTCAAATATTAATAAGCTCCTAGGATGAGCCATTAAAACTGGGCCTTTAACTAACCTTTAACTAAAAATAGTAATGCCATTAATAAAAGGGAACATGCTCTCATAAAAATAGCAATTTTTTACAAAAAGTTGAACAATTCAACCCCGAACGTTGATTCTGGAGCTTGAACTTGTCCTTTCATGGCCACTCAACTTTGGCCTGATTCACCTGCTTCTCCTTTCTCTATAATTTTTTTGTCCTTCCTCCCATATAGCCATTCGATGTTTGTATTCAAAGAAGTGCTTGACAACACCCTGATTTTCTTTGTCTCCAGGTCCACACACATAGTGATTTACTATGTCCATTGTCTCAATTTCTTTCGTGATCCTGGCTGGAAACCTTCAAAGCTTATTTGTGACTTTCTTTAGTCTCCCTATGAAATTCTACATAGAACCAATCGATCAATGGAGTCACTATTGAAAGTATTCACAACATCGTCGTCCCGCTTCACCAAATCTTTGAAATTTTCCTTAATTTGGTCCTTGGGAAGAGCATCGATATTTTCATTGAAGAACTTGCAGTTGCATTGTCAAACTCCTCCGAGATATCATTAAGGGCATCTATAATCTCCACTCACTTCTCCTCCAATTTCTTGATCAGATCTTGTAGCACCTGACACCAAAATTCCATAGCCTTTTAATATTCGAACAATTTAGAAACATCATCATATACCTCTTCCTGAAGAAGCAAGTCAGAATCTTCTTTGATAATGTCACTCCATGTTGCCAAAGTTAAATTTAAGTTATTATTATCTTCAGAGAAATATTCATCCATCTTAGCAATAGTGGTTTTTACTACCTGTAAATCATTATAAATCTCAATGGCTTCCTTAATCAAAGGATTGGCCTCCTGTAAGATCCTTTTTCTCCATCCATTCACTATTCTCCCTTTCTAGCCTAGATTCTCAAGCTCATGATAGGAAATATCATCAATTATAGATGAAATTTTCATGGCCGTAGTAGTTAAGATGTCGGTGGATGGAGTGGGTTGGGTTACTCTACGCAATAATGCAATGAGTTGCTTGAATTTGGAAGCTCATCCTTGGTGGCCTTTTCTTTATCGTATTTCTCTAAAAGGGCCCCAAGAGAAGTGTGTACATCCTATTTGGCTCCTTCATGGGTAGCCTTCCCCAATGATAGCTTTGAGATCTGGTAGTCTACTACTATGATGGTTTCTTTAGTTTTCCCCTCAATAGGGGCAACCACTTCTATTACATGCTCTCCAGATGGATTAACCATCAGACTTGATACGGTTCTCGATCTCTTGGTTTGTATTTTGGGCTTGGATTCCAATATACTGAGATCTATCACATGTCCCATAGGAACCTTTTTCTTTTTCTTAGGAGTCTGTCTAAATAGCCACTCTGGTATGGCTAGAGCCGAGGAAGATGGGGTAGCAGACCCGATACCTAAAGTATCAGTTAGATAAAGATCACTAGAATTTCAAACTAATATCCTAGCAGAGGTAGCAATGATGGGAGTTGTGGGTGTGAGGAAAGTCATAGGAATTGAAAAATCAATTTTGGGGGTTGAAATTGAAGAAAATGGGAGTGTCAAAGGAAGTGAAGAGGAAATGGGTGACCCAATATTTTCCCCAGCTGATAGAATTGGAAGTGAAAAAAATACCTGGGCCATAGAAGGGGATGGGAAGGAAGAAATGATGGTAGAAGTGGAAGGAAGTAATTATGGAGGAAGGGGAAGATGGGATGGATCCTAAATGACACTAGGGAGTCACTCACTTCAACTACTTCTATGACTAGCACTATAGATGTTGTAATCTTTGGAGTAGTAGACCTAGAAAGAGATGAGCCACCAACCATAAATGAGATCTTCTTTTGAATGATAGGAACCCTTTGAGTTGACCTCTTTCCTTTTGTGGGTGTTGGTTGGTTTACTTGTTGATGTAGACCCTATATTTGTAGGTTGATTTTCCCCTTTGGGTGAGATTCCCAAGGTGGCCAACCAACTATAAGTTCTCTTTAGAATGGGTCCTACCCTTTCTTTAGTATTACTGCATTCTTCCACATACCAATCAATCCATGGCAGTGGTTGATTGGAAATATTATCACTCTTGTATGATGAATCTAGGACCTCATCACTATCCTACAAGTCCTTTGGCACATCAGCCAATCCAAACTGCCGCACTTCATCAAGAGTTAACCTCTCATAATCCCTTTGTTGCATGATGTACTCGTCTCGACAATGAATCCATATATCTTCTAATTGGGGCACATGAGCACTGGACTTACCTGTCTCCCTGAACTTACCCCAATAGTCAAAATTAGTTCGGATGGAAGGTCTACAGGGTTACTTCATCCATTTCTGCATCCATGTTCTTTTCCTTATGGATAATTGGGTGAAGAATAGCTACCTATTGAAACAAATAAATGCATTCCCACCTTGTGACACTTGTTTTTGATTTTATAGTAATCCAAAACTACTTGAACCAATTCCGTAGAAGAACCCATTTTCAAGAGGGCACCTTGGTAACTTGCTTTGGGGTGCCTATGAAACCTGGAATCTAAATGTAGGTGAATGTGGGAAATTAAAAGTATATTTCTCCCCATTCTCATACCTCTTGGAAAGCCTCATCGAAACCCTCCGATTATATAGCTCTTTGTTGAAGCGATAGAGGACAACAATGAAGAAAGTGTCATTGATTCTTCAAAAGTGCTTGCTCCCCTTGTCTAGAGTAAGTTGGGGATAAAACTCATATATTTGGGATGTGTTATAAACTCCCCTGGTATTCAATCCTACAAAATCTCCCATAGCAGCAGCGCATATACTAGAAAATATGTCATGTAGAAAGTTTTAGTTTCTGACACTTTTCCCAACTGATAGCGAATGTTGCTACTAATATGTTCACCCCATTAGATAAACTCATCATTCTTCTTGATAGTCGCTATGTACAAGAACATCCATTCTTGGAATTCCTTTGTAGAAGGAAGACCTGAAACTCTGCTTAAAAGCACAATGAGATCATTGAATTCCTGAATGAAATCTGATCGATGTATAGTTTTGGGCAACTTGGTGAAATTCTTAGTCAGGTAGGATTTCATCATAACTTTCAAGCATACTTATTTTTTATCCCAGTGTTCAACTACTATTTCAGGTGAGATTTTGGCGTAATCTTGAATGTTTGGAAGTTTAAACAAGTCTTTGAAGAAATTTGGGTGCAGACGGATCACCACCTTATCATCACTATCTCTTATCGACATAGAGTCCTCGTTGTAGTGGGATATAAAACTAGGAAAACTCTAGGCATTGCATGGATGTGGTAAAACCAAAGTGGCAAGGAAAGACCACTATCATAGATGTCCCGCATCCATGTCTTTTGTTCGGGTTTTTAATCTTTCCTAAAATTTGGGAAGATCAATCTATCCTAGATTAGTGTCCTCGATACTTCTGCAGTAGACACACGTAGTTTGACCAATGCATTATTACTCCTAATATTACACTCCCTAGTCTTCCCTTTGTAAATTAACGACACACTTCCAGTTACACCTATCTAACTCCCTTCTCATGACATCCTTTTGGTCATATTTCCTCTTATAAACCACTTAAACAGATTGTCATAGCCTTGTTATAACTACATTAGCTTCTTATTCACTTCTAGCTTATTTATATTAGCTCCTAGAATATCAATCCACTTCATTGGATTGATTAAGCCCTTCAGAAACCCTTCCAGAACCCTAATTACTCTCTAAGAGAGATTAATTAGTCTAACCTAGGTTAAATACCCTAAACATAGTCAAATCACACTTTGACTTGCTAAAAGTGCTTTTTGGACTTTAGCCTTTGTCCCACATGCACCCAAATCTCCCATTTTCTTCCAAACCAAAAACTATAAATAGGGATATACCCCCTCCCTCATTTCCTAAGAATTCTCTCTTCTTCCTAATGATAGATTAGAAATTTGTTTAGGCTTTAGATTGTATTTCATCTTCTTCCATTTGAGCTAAAAGAATTTGATTTTGTATTTAATAACATTAACAAGGAGTAAAAGGGAAGATCCATTGGCCTTGAAGCCATTAATGGGGAGATATCTTTCTCTTAAATGCATAAATGAATGCTCGAATCCTCTTAGGTTCATTATTTCAAGATTTCAAAGAATAGAGGTTAACTTCATTTTCTTAGTCTGCATGTTTATTTCAAATTAATGTATGTAAAGAAGAAAAACTTGCTCATTTCTTATCACATGGTCCATTGATCAGTTTACTAAAAGCATTTGGGGATTCTTTAGAGATTCTTACCCCAAATCCATGGATTTTGTAACTTTTCATTGAACACATTTGGCATGCCCAATTGGAGACTTATGTCCATCCTCCATTAATGGAGGTCGCTTAGGTTTTTCAAAGTTCATTTAAAAGTTTTTAGGTCAAATCACTTGTTATTTCGTTATTTTTTTTTTCTAACCCTAGATAAATTACCTTCATTTGCATGCATGTTTTGGGTTTGATATAGAAATAGGACACTTTGACTAACAACTAACCTATTTGCTCTTGAAAATTTGAAAATCCATGTTTTTACAGGTTTTTCACAGGGTGCGTGTAGGTGTAAAACAAGGGGCGCGTACATGTTGAAACACCAATGTACCCATTGGATCAGGCACGTACCTATAAGGAGGACTTCATCATTTGCACATTTTCTCTCTATAGAGACACGCATGCATCTCCGTCATCTGTGGTGCGTATCCTCCTCTCTGGATATGCATACATAAATGGTCTAACTGTGTAAAAATTTTGATAATTTTTTGTTTCAAGCTTGGGCACATACATGTCAAAAAAACCTTAGCATCCATGTCAATATGGGCACGTCTCTGTCATGTTGCGAGCATCGGTTTTTATGACATTAAGTTTCATTAATTTTTTACTGCAGGCGTACTTGTTAAGTAGGGTGCGTATCCATCGGTTGGGAAGCGCAGGTGTCAATATAGGTACGTAGGTGTCTGTATTAAAAATTGGAAATTTTTACACTAAAAATCTTTTTCTAATCCATTACTGCAGGTTTCTAGGACTAACAATTTTTTTAAAAATAGTGTTTTTCCTTAAACATTTCAGTTTGCATAGTTAAAAGTGTTTTGTTCTTGGCTTAGAATTAGCTTTGTAGAATTGTGTATGCTCTCTCCTTGCATCTTCCAAGGTGATCTTGGAGATCAAAAACACTTATATAAAACTCATATAAATTGTTCAAAGAAACACTTGTTTTATAAAGGTTGAAGTAAAAATTTCATGTGATTTCAATGTAGAATTTTTCACGTTGCGTATGCTCTTCCTTTGCACCTTTTGGTGATCTTAGGAATAAAAAGCAAAGTGAAAAACTCTCTTTCTTGAAATCAACATACGAACTGAAAATTACTAAAAACGTGTTGTCTAAAAGACCTAATGATTGTCGAGAAATGGTGTCAAAAAAAAAACACAAAACTTCTAATACACATGTTCTTACAGGTTGCCAAATGGTGTGCTACTTAAAACCACATTAAGTTAAGCAAGATAAAAACACACCATATTCAAAACATTGTATTGCAGGTTTCGGAAAAGGGTACATCCCTATCCACTCAATTGGAACATAACCCCTTTGGCATAATGCCTTAAGCTATAACAATGGGGGTGGTTCCAAGAACCCTAAAGTAGTCCACCATTGTGTAACCTCGTGGATGAAATAGGAAGCACCTTGCTTACCCACTTGAATAGTTTTCCTTGTGAGTTAGAGTTACAAAGTTTTCTCGTATCGTGACCCTGGCAAGAGTACACGATGGATGCATTTAGTGCCCATTGTACTTGAAGGGGGAAAATTTGAGATACTCCCAAATTAGTCAGTGTGACTTTTTGGGTAAATCGTGCCCACTCTTAGATGACTTTGTAACACCTAGTTGAGAGATCTTTTTAAGGAGGCCATTTTGTCTTGAGGCCCACTTTACTAGTCCTTTGTTGCATCAAGCCATCACAAAGTGAAAACTCATATGGAATCTAAACCTTGTTTATCGAATAAGGAAAAGAACCCTTGTGAGATTGATTCGAGTATCTTTCATCACGAAACTAAACTACATCCCACTTTTTCTTATTTTTATTCTTTTCTTCAGATGAGGTGAAGCTCTGCCTAAGTGGCGCTTGGTTTGTTTCCATATTTTTATCAATACCCTTGTATTCTCACCACCCATTAATCGGGGTGAGAAAGGTGCATACATTGTGCATTTTTATTAGAGATAGTGCTCGTCACTTCTTTTTCCATTTATGCCCATCCATGTTTGCGGATGGGTTGTTAAACATCTAAAGTGTGCAGGTACGCTTTTCATATCTTTGATAAAAGTTTGTCCATCTTGATTTCAAGATCATCTTCACCACTATGAGTCCGGTTCATATTTTATTTCTTCTTATGTTTAATAATTTTATTCACATCCTAGACACACAATCTCGGTACTTACATCATATTCTCATTTTGTGAGAAGATGGTATAAGTCCCCTTATTACGTGGTTACGCTACTCACATGATTAAAAACTCCTTGTTATACTTATCACTTGGTTTCAATTTCAATGTCATCTGAGTCTTCTTGAAAAGTGTTGATAATGCCTTATGTATATCATAATAAATTTTTCATGGTACTAACACCTTACTTTCTTGGTTAATGTATCACGGTGATGTTATTATGCTATATTTATTCGCGACTTCCATTTTTCAGAAGGTTTGGCTTTCATCGACATTCAAACTAGTTTTAGGTATACCTTGTCGAGGGACTACGATAGCATCACGTCAGTGCTTAGACCTTGTTGGGGTTCTAACTTGACTTACATATTGATACATCATTGTCACTATCTATTTTTAAGGCATAGGCTTGGTAACAATGAATTGAGTGATCATAACATTTAGGTGTGCATATGAGTGTTTCTTGATAAAGATGATTACATAACACTACATCTAGGATACACTGTAGTATAGTTCCAACATCACCTTGAATGGCTTATAGAAAACCATACACTTAGGGGTTATGCTAGCTACATACAAACATCTGCTAGTAATGCCTAAAATCATAAAAATGGCAACCTAAAAACAATGAGCATGATATAGGAGAAAACCCTTTTGACACCTTCCCATTTAGTGGCCATAATTTAGGACCGCTCTTTTCTCAAGTCAAAGATATAGAGACGTTAATTGATCATAGTGGAGAAGATTCAGACTCTTCCAAGAACAAAAAAGGTTAGACCTAAGTAGATTTTATGAACTCCTATATTACAATAAATATCAAGTACTCACAAGAGTATTAGCATTAGGAGCTAAACTTCCACACGAGTGCGAAGAAGAAACAAAGGTCATTAACCCTAACTTAGGAGAACAAAGATTCATCTTAAACACGAAAATCCTTTGATGTTGGGTACGCTTCCACTTCTGGGCAACACAAGGCCGTTGTTGAAGGTGAACCATCATAGAAACCTCACTATAAAGCTTTGTGTAAAGTGAAAATTAAACGGAAGGCTTCCCCTCCTCTGAAATTTGATGAAGAAGAGGACCCCCTAGTTGAAGAGGAGATCCTCCAAAAATAGATCTTGAAGTTGAGTCAGAAACTAGAAAACCTAGGCTCTTCAAGAAAAAACATATACAAAGACAAAGACAAAAACAAACTTAATGAGTTTCAATTTGATCCACATACAGACTATACCTTTAAGGAAACTTAGGCTCAAAGGTCAATATCACCTACTAAAGAGCAACTCATTCAGGAGGAGTTGAAATCTATGAAAGATATGCTTACTACATTACAATAGGGAAATGTAGGCCAAAATAGAAAATATTCGTATGAAGAACTATGTCCTTACCCCTTTGATAAGGACATGTTACAACAACCTTTCCCAAAACACTTTACCATTCCCAAGTTTGATAAATATAAGTGCAAAAGTGATCCTCATGATCATATAAAATACTTTTACATGGCTTTCCAAGAGGTCGCATATAGCGATAATTTCTTAATACGACTTTTTCCTCGCAGCCTAGGAGCCGTGGGATTGGAATGGTTCTATAGCATACCCAAGGGCTCCATTACAATGTGGCCCACACTAGCAGAGAAATTTTTAAGGCATTACTCCTATAATATGGAGAGTGACATCACAATGAATGATCTATGCAATACAAAACAAAAACCCAATGAGACATTTACAAGATTTTTACAATGATGACATGGGTTAGCTATTCGATTTCCTTGTGCCTTACTAGAAAAGTAGTTAGTGAGCATATTTGTTCCTAACTTAAACCCAGAAATATCCTTTCACTTGCAAATGCATTGTGGCTCAAACTTTGAAGAAGTCATAGAGAAAGGCAATCAAATTGAGAAAGTGCTCATTGCTAAGGGAATGCTTAAACCTGTTACTAAAAACAAACATGAAGCCAAATCCATAGACAAACCTAAATTCTTCAATAAGAATAAACATGTTGTTGGTGATGGCATTACAGACTCCAAGAGAGTCCAAGCCGTATAGATAGGCCCACTCTTAAAATTTTGCAAGGACCTCGTCCCAAAGTGCCTACAAAACGTACGTTCACATCCTTGATAGAATCCTTATCTACCATCCTAAAACAATTAGATGGTGCAAAAATGGTAGAATATCCAACGACAATAGTACCATATCCGGAAGATGCTCCAAAACCAGTTTGGTTCAAAGACCATGAATATTGTGACTTCCACCATGTCAAAGGACACAAAACGGATAGATGTTTGAGATTGCGCCATTATATCCAAGACCTCATAGAGGAAGGGAAGATTGTTTTGGAGTCTCCCCCTGAGACTGGTAAAATTTCAAATGAAAAAATGGGTATTTACAAAGAACCTTTTCCTGACCATGCAGATAAGAAGAAAAGAAAACCGATCAAGGGCAAACTTCCAACGACTATAGGATTGTTGCCTATGTGTACCCTACAAATGATAGTCCTTATGATTCCCTCATTGATGTATTAACTCATCTAATGAAAAAATCAACACCATTCAGATTTTAGAAAAGATTTTTGCAGCTTAGACAAGACGTTCCCACTTAATGATACCGATCATGTGTCTATCCCTCAAGAAGGTCATAATAATTTAATAGAGTAGTTAAAGAAAACACTTGCTAAGATATCTATTCTCGATCTCCTTAAGATCTCTAATGCCCATAAGAACATATTGTACAAAAATTTGTAAAATTCAGGGGTTTCCATAGAGGTAGACCCCACAAACCTTCAAGCCATGATTACATGCTTAGACACCAATGATCATATTACTTTTGATCATACTACAATCCCGCATAACAACCTAGAGCATAAATACCATTATATCTTGAAGTGGTGGTTACCCATCACAAAATCAAAAGAGTACTTGTAGATGGGGGATCTAGTCTAAATATTTGCACCTTGAAGCTGGTAAAGCAGCTAGGCCGTTCAGAAATAGAGTTGGGTGCTAAGACTATCACAATCACAACATATGACAATGAAGAAAGAGAGTCAACAGGGACTATAGTGGTTCCCATGGAGGTAGGACCAACATGTCATGACACAACATTTCATGTCCTTGACTTGGACCTTCCATACAACATGCTCTTAGGATGCCCATGGATCCATGCCATGCAAGCTATTCCATCAAATTTTCATCAATGCATCAAGTTATGTCATGAAGGGCGTGTAGTTACCATCTTGGGTGACCCAAAATGATTTAGACATTGTAGAGCATTGCATAGTTTTTCTCATGCCACTTATGAATGTCCTTCTGTGGATGTTGTTGTCCCTCTACAAATGGAGGCTATAAAAAATGAATAGATTCAGAGTCCCTCATGCCTTTCAATCAAGATTTTCCCTCATTGGTCAATCCATTTGCTTCATGGGAGGCCACATCAAAAAAATATGGCCCAAGTAAGCCATTCACTCTTGAGTAGGCTCTATTGATATTAGACTTATCAGTATCCCCCAGGACAAGGGGTAAGCCTTATTTTCAGTTCAAGAGCACCCGCGAGAAATGTCCTAAACTATTGGAAAAATTTGTCCATAGTGGTCTCCTATGTGAGGAGAAAATGTTAGAATCCCTACCAAAGAGAGTGCTATAAGGCACCATGGCTTCATGCAATCAAGAACCTTAGTACATCAAAGTTCCCCGAATGATGTTTGTCATGAGCTATAGTGGGTTTGGATGTGGTGTTAATGCACAAGCCCACTTGGAGCCTATCCCTATCCCTTGTTTTAAAGTTGATAAGCATGGCCTTGAATAAGGCACCATGATGTTCTACCTTCTAAAAATGATGCCACCTCTTCTCGAACATGATGATGTTTCATCTCATTTTGATATTAACGTAGATTCCCAATGTAGCCTTTATGAGGATCTTGCCTCCACGAACTGATTCCTAGATTCATCGGTCCTTACCTTATCCGAATCCATCCCCCTAGATAAATATCTAGTAGCCCTTGTATATCCTAAACTTATAGATTGAGATCAACAACTTCATGTCCCTAGATTTCTTTGAAAATGATGAGGCATTTGTAGAGTTTATGGGGATTAGAGAATTTATTCTGACCGAGACCATAAGAAAGGATTTAAGATTCGACTAGACACTTGCGCCTACTTTGGAAAGAATCGTAGATGTGTGGATAGATAAATAAAAAGGTTATAAATAAAAGTACACCCACTTCTAAGAAACCAAGAAAGAAGGCTCTATGGAGATCTCATAGTGACAGACTCTATGATAAACTCATAGACAAACAAAATGAAGATTCTAAAGGTGAAGTGATTTATCCATTCAAATATGATCATGAACTACCACATGAGGTCAATCTTACTCTTCCCCCTGATCCTGCGTGGATGGAAGATGCTTTTAAAATGCTTATTGAGGAAACAATCAACATCAACATTAGCTCAGAGGAGAATCCTAGAATAGTGAAGTTGGGAGCTTCACTCTCAGCTCAGGAACAAAAGACCTTTGTAGAGCTCTTAAAAGAATACGTGGACATATGTAGATATGCCTAGTTTGGACCCGGAGCTAGTTTTACACCCCCTCCTTGTGCACCCAGATGCCAAACCAATTAAACAAAAGTTGATAAAGATGCATCCTAAGGTGGCACTCTTAGTCGAAGAATTAGAAAAGCTGCTAGTTGTTGATTTCATTAAACCTATTGACTATTCAGAATGGATCTCTAACATAGTCCCAGTATAGAAAAAACCTATTGGCATAAGGATCTACATGGATTTCCATGACATCAACAAATCATGTCCAAAAGATGATTTTCCCCTACCTAACATCGACATGATAGTCAATTCAATAACTAGTTATGAAATGTTGTCCTTGATGGATGGTTTTTCAGGTTATAACCAGATACGAATTACGGAATAAGATCAGCATAAGACAACATTCATCACTCCTTGGGGAATGTTTTTATACAAATTCATGCCCTTTAGGCTCAAGAACACTGTTGGGGCTACTTATCAATGGGCCATGATAGTTATTTTCCATGATATGATAAGTGACATCATGGAGGACTATGTTGATGATATCCTAGCAAAATACAAAAGTAGAGAAGAACATCCTGGCGTATTGAGGCGTATTTTTCAGCGTCTCTGAGACTATAAGGTTCGTTTGAACCCTAAGAAATGTGTCTTTGGTGTTTTATTAGGAAAAATCTTAGGGTTCATTGTCTCATAAAGAGGGATTGAAGTAGACCTGTAAAGGTTACGACTATCACAGAAATTCCACCACCTACCACTCTCAAGTAGCTAAGGAGTCTATAAGGAAAGATTCAAGCAATCCATCACTTTATTTCACAACTTGTAGATAAGTGCCACCCCTTTACTCATTTTCTCAAGAAATATGTCACATTCAATTAGGGACTTGATTGTTAGAAAGCCTTTGCACTACTCAAACAGTACTTGTCCAGCCCACCTGTACTAATGCCACCTACCCCTAGTGAACCTCTCCTCTTATACATTTCCGCTACCCAGTTTTCCATTGGTGCATTACTTGCCCAATATGACTTAGCCCATAAAGAGAGAGCAGTTTACTATCTTAGCCGCACCTTGATCACATACGAGTTGAATTATCCCCAAATAGAAAAGGCCTACTTAGCGGTTGTCTTCACATTTCAAAAGCTTCACCATTATCTCCTGAATAATAAAACCAAGCTCATATCCAAAGTTGACCCTCTCAAATACCTTTTATCCAAACCCACCCTCATAGGCTGAATGGCTAATTGGATCATTCTCCTAAGTGAATTTGATATCGAGTTTGTGAATCATAAGTCTTTAAAAGGATAGGTACTTGGCTGATCAGTTGGTAGTTCCTCTCCTAGGAATGGAACCTTTTTTCTTGGATTTACCAGATGCATCTATGATGTATATTGAGGAATCCATGGAATGGTAGGTTCATTTTGATGGATCTTTTACCTTCCATGGATCCAGAGTAGGAGTGGTGCTCATCACTCCAATAGGCAATGTCATACCACGAGCATTCCAGTTGGGATTCCCATGTACAAATAACATTACAAAGTACAAAGAACTCATCGATGTCCTCAAGATAGCTATTACATGGAACATCGAACAACCGTGAGTCATTGGACACTCGCAACTTATCATAAAACAGTTAATGATGAGTACAAGGTTAAAGATGAGAAGCTTATTCCGTATAAGAAAATGGTTGAAACTTTGAAAGAATATTTCACAAAAGTCATATTTGAACAAAAACTAAGGTTGCATAATAGTTTCGTGGATGCTATGGCTACTATTGGGTCTCTCTTACACATAGCACCTAAGAAAGCAAGATGCCTTTCTTCATGGAACATTTACAGGTACTTGCATATGATATGTCGGAGTCATGTTTGGCATGTGAAGTTATTGGTCCTTTATCCCCTTGGTACAACCCTATCTTCCAATACCTACAAGATGGCACTCTTCCCCCTGACATCACCCATTCTGAAAAGAAATACCTTATTCACCACATATCCCATTATACCCTCCTAGGAGGCACCCTTTATTATCATGGCTACGACGGGAATCTGCTTCATTATTTGGATGTTATTGATTCTATCCACGTAATTAAAGAAGTACATAGTGGTATTTGTGGAGCACACACTAGTGGCATGGTCTTAGCTAAAAAGCTATTAAGAGTAGGCTATTATTGGCCTACCATGGAATATGATTATTGCAACTTTGTAAAGAAGTGTGAACTATGCCAAAAATATGGAAATTTAATACATGCACCAGCACAAGCCTTACAACCTATTGCAATGCCTTGGCCATTCTCTAAATGGGGCCTAGATCTCATAGGGAAGCTCCATCCTTCTTCATCAGACAATCATACTCACATCATCACTACCACTAAATACTTTACCAAATGGGTAGAGGCTATCCCTCTTACCTATGTCACCAATGTGTAGATTTCAAAATTCATCATGAACTATCTCATATGCCATTACACGGATCACCTCACCATTTTCACCGATAATGGTAGCTCCTTAAAAAATAAAATGGTTAAAACATTGTGTCAACGCTTCCATATCCAACTTAAGTGGTCTACCCCTTATTACCCTCAAGGTAATGGACAAGAAGAAGCCACCAATAAGACCCTTGTATGGATTATGGAGAAAATGGTTAGTAAAATTGGCCAGTAATTGGCATCTGCAGATACATCCCGCCCTTTGGGCCTATTGTACCTCCATCCACACTCCTACTGATGCGACCCCATATTCACTTGTCTATGGAACTGAAGCCATCATACCTTTAGAAGTGGAGCTTCCCTCCTTGAGAATATCTCTCAGAGACTATCTTGATAAAGATGAAGACTACAGAGTTGCTCACCTAGCAGAGTTAGAACTATTAGATGAAAGGTGTATCGTGAGTGCTCTTTCACCTAAAATTCTATCGAGTAAAGTTTATGAGAGGATATAACAAATGCATCATTCATCAAGAATTTGATGTAGGAGATCTAGTTCTCAAAGAAAATCAAGAACACCATCAAAGATAGAGAAAAGAAAGGAAAGTTTGAGGCTAACTGGTTAGGTCCTTATGTTGTAATTGTAAAATATGGATCAGAAGCCTATAAACTTGCATATTCAGATAGTGAAGAGCTTCCAAAACCTATGAACACCATGCACTTGAAGTGGTTCTATGCTTAGGCATGACGAGAATATCAAATAAGAACTAAAAATTGGAAAACAAAGAAAAACAAGAAAAAATGGAAAAATGAGAAAAATAGTAAAGAAAAAGTAGGTCGTCCTCATGTGAAAACCATGCAATTATGGCATAGTGGGTAGGTCTTTGAGTGAAAACTAGTTTTTGGTGCTCAAGGAAGATTCACCGGACACAAGTTACTCTTGCAAAAAGACGGGTAATCATTACCACTTTTTAGGTATGACTTCTTCTGCTAGGTCTAGGAACCCTACTAGGACCGCCTTTGCCTTGCCATGATCTAGTTTTTTTGCTCTTATATCTACATGGAGGACATTACCTTTGTATACTCCCATCCAATGCTGAGCATACATGCACCGTTGACATCTTTTCGCACATACATGCGTGGCATTCTGCCTTTTGTATATTCCCACATCACGCTGGGGGCATCCACACTTCTTTGTTCTTGTACATTGCTTTTAGAACATGACCTTGGGAAATACAAAAACATTTAGAAAACGATACACAAAAATATAAACATCTGGAAATTTTCCTTTTCAAGGATAAAGCTACATTCATCTCACAATGTTATCTTAGGGAAACCTAGACAACAGTGAAAAATGTAGCTATGAAAACTTATCTTTTTAGATAAACCCCAAAAACATTAGAAAATATGTCAATGTTGTTCGCAAAACAAAGTAGTGCTTTAATTACTTTTAGTTGTTGGTTTGTATAGTTTTGATGTACTTAGTCTATTGAATTTTTGGTTCTTTAAATGGATCATTTGCTTATCTGATTTTGAATCTTGTTTGATTTAAATTATGTATTGCATTACATACATTTGGGAACTCTCATGCTTGTAAAAATTGTTGTAGGCTTCTTTATTTGTTATGTGCGTCTATTTGAAGTTCATTTTTACTTACTTAGATTAGATCTCATCTTAATCTATTGTTAACTTTTGCATGTGTTTGTTTTGTTGTAGTTTGTTGTGTTGTTTGTATGTGTATATTTGTTTAGTTTTGTTAATTTTTTTCTTGTGTGTTTTGCATAGTTGTTTGTTATCATTGTTTCACTCGGAAATGCTTCGTTCCTTATAGAAACAGATAAGGTTAGGGTTAGGAGGAATACCTGTAGAATGTCGAGATGATGTGCGCGTACCGTAGAGAAAGATCAGGCTGACTGCGAAGAACTCCTTTTTGTCTTGGAAGGACTACCTGCAAATAAGAACACAAGACCACAAGATTTTGATTAGATAATAAATGAGGGAACTGCCTTGGGCCCAGGAAGTATGAAACTTCCTTTCGAAGGTGGTCAGTTCCCCTGCTAATATGAATTAACACAAAATACTGTAGAGTACTAATTAAATTGTTTCGTGGAACTGGGTAGGGAAAAGGTCAAGTTTTTCTTGGTTTTGATCAAAGGAACCGATGCCGCTATCTATAACCGATGGCGGTCACCGATAACCGATACCGGTTGGTTCTAGGATCTTCTGGGCTGGTCAGGTGTTTTGTAATGGCTGGTTTTTGGATAGTATTGAGAAATGGGATGGTTAGAAGCTAAGGAATGATGGTTAGAGGCAATGGTACGTTAGATAATGGGTTCAGAACGGATTTGGGAAGATTACAATTCCAAAAGCACAAGAAATGTTATAATGGAGGACATGCAAGATGTAACTTATCGGTTTTGACGAAGATGCCGCTTGATCTCCTTGACGCCAACTCTTCCGGTTTCTTCACTGCTCTCGCTTGGTCAAGTGAAGTTCGACTCGCTCGATCGCTTCGCACTCTCTCGTTGATCCGTAAAAATCCTTCGACCGATCTCCCAAAATGAAATTCCGATCCGTTGTTTTAGTTTGGGAGCCCATTTACAGGGAACCGATGGCGGTTGCAGAACCGACGGCGGCCGTAGCAGAACCGCATCGGTTAGGAAAAAGTAGGCTATTTTTAGTAAAATAGCCCACCTTCCCCGCTTTCTCCCGAGAGATCGCCATGGGCTTGGTCAAGTGGCTAGAAGGTCGGCTTGGGTGGGTGCGAGTAAGGAGGCATTAGTTATAGATGTGAGTCTAGACCAAGTCATGGGTCCTAATTAGGTTAGTTTAGGTTAGGGCTAGGTCATGGTGAGGTGGCCAAGTGAGGTGGTAGGTAAGGTGATGTGGATTTATCAATTACAAGGTAATTAATAAATAATTGTGTAAAGTTTAGGTAATGAGGTTAGGTTGCGAAATGGGATGCGGGTCACAAGGGGTCGTGAGACACGAATTTGGTGTCTACATTAGCCCCTTATCACGTCGTGTAGCTTGTTCTCGTAAAGTCACATGACAATAATATGAAGTGGTTTCTCATGTTAAAGATATAGGTAATCCCTCAAATCTATCACAGATTGAGTGAACGGGAAATCAGGGATAGGGTTGATAAAGGGTATATGTGGTAGAGAGGATGGTAAGGTGATGGTGTAGGTCCAAGGAAGCAGACGCATGTTAAAATGCAATAGTACGACTAGGGTACATGATTTGACGAGCAAACCAAAGCAATGTATAGGCAAAGGTCGATAGTTTATCCAAACAAGGGTGAGATAATCCCGTATCCAAGGCATAGGAAGTAGCTCCGTGGTATATAATGTAAGGTACAGAACGTTTAGGCATGTTCGGCAAGAAGCACTCAAATGGTTGGTTTGGCTGAGATAAACGCCACGGTCTAGGTCTAGGCAAAGTTGGTCGACGATCAAGTCAAGGACCCTAATCATGCTAAAACACGAACAGTGAGCTCGATTGAACAAAAAGCTACATGATGGATGGATAAATTAAAACGCGTGATCGTGGGTATGGTATGGTTAATTGCGCGGCCTTAGGTCGGGCCAAATGGTTAGGTGCGGCCTTTGGTCGGGCCAAATGGTTAGGTGCGGCCATGGGTCAGCCCAAATAAGTGGGGCCTTGGGTCGGCCTTGGGGTCGGGCCAATTAGTAGGGCGAGGCCTTGGCCGGGCCAAGGGCCAGGTTGAGGCCTCGGTCGGGCCAATTGGTAGGGCGAGGCCTCGGGTCCTGGCCAAATAGGTAGGTTGAGGCCTCGGAGGCCTCGGGTCGGGCCAATGAGGCCTAGGGCGAGGCCTGGTAAACAAATCGGGCCAAAAAGGTAGGTAGGCTTGAGGCCTTGGGTCAAAATATTTATATTTACCACCAAATAGGTAGGGGATGGTCGAGCTAACCTTGGGAGACCCCATGTCTCCGAAGTGCTGCCTACATAGCCCATCGCACAAAGCAAGGAAGGGCCTCGATCGATGTAGTTCTCCTTAGGATCGTGGAGGGGTGAATTTAGGCAATTTGGTATGGTTTAGGCAATTTGTCGCTTGGTAAAAAATTTAATGTCAGTAGGGTAATGTTGTTGGTGCCGGGTAGGATAATGTTGTTGGTGTAGGTATAGGTAAAGCAAAGGTTAGCATACCCAAGTAGTAGGGAATAGTGTCCCGATTAAGATCAACACACAATTCTAGATGCGAGGCAAAGCGGAAAGAGTGCTCCGTAGGTGAGAAGAGCTAAACAAACCACACAACGTAGAACGAGCCCGAAGCCCTAAATGCCGTGCATGAGACGAGAAGTCCATAGTTGAAAAGAGTCAGATGATCACAATATATCGTGTGTACGTTACGTCCCTGAATTGAAACAAATGGTGAGATGAGGTGGATGATATAGCCGAGGTACAAAGAACTTGTTACAACGAAAGAGAACCTACCCTAAATAGACAAGTCCATGACCCAAAAGTTCTTTTTCAATGAGGCTTTTATTTTATCAAATGTAGACCGATCGATGCGGGAAGTCTACAAGGGATATTGATTGTTTTATTCTTGAGGTCTTCACGAAGCTGATCAATGCGAGAAGCTTCGATAAAGGTCGACTGTGTATAGCTGTCCTTCTGGGGAGCAATCCATTTATAGTAGAGAGAGATGATTTTAGTGCATAGTCTGTCCTTTCAGTGAGCAACTTATTTATAAGTAGCAAAGAATAGTTTGGCATATAGCTGTCCTTCGAGGGAGCAAATATATTTAATTTTAGATGACTAGATGTTCTTTTGCGTGAAGCATCTAGTTTAGTAGGAAGTTTGACTCAAGAAAATCCCATAAGAATACGGCTTATTTTAATACTTTAAAGTCATGGACTAGACTAAAAAGGGGAAGGCATTATCAAGGGAGGTGCGAAGTGATTTTGAGTTTATTCGAGATATAGAAAACAAAGTGTATGTAGCTGTAAATGAGCTCAAGGGGACGAGCAAGAGGTAGATAAGGAGTGATATAACACTAGATTCAACAAGAGAATGGTCGAAGATGCAAGGCATTAAGGGGTTCAGCTCAAAGTTTACCATTGCGAAGCTAAACGATAAGTGCCTCGATCCATAGGTGTGAGTGATTATATAAGGCCCAATCCAATCGGGAGCAAATTTTCCACGCTTTGCTCTTTTCTAGTTTGGTTACATGTTGATTCTCTTTGAGGACAAGATCACCAACCTTAAAGGTACGCTCATGAAGTCGCTTATCATAAGCACGCTTTAATGCGTTTTTGATAGATTTGAGGTGATCAAGAGCCGTAAGACGCGCGTCAAGAAGCTCCACTGGGCTAACCGCTCTTGGCGGAAATCATCGTTGGTGAGAATATCCTGAAGAGATATTCTAAGGGAGGGTATTTGTATTTCGAGAGGCAAAACAGCCTCGGTGCCATATACCAATGAAAAAGGTGTGGCATTAGTGGAGGTACGAATGCTAGTACGATAAGCCCAAAGGGCAAAGGGAATGTGATCGTGCCAATTTCTTCCAGATTCATTGACGACTTTCATGAGGATTTTGGTTAGAGTTTTATTAGAAGATTCAGCCTGACCATTGGCTTGTGGATAGTAAGGTGACGAGAAACTAAGTTTGATACCAAAGTTGTCACAAAGGTCTTGTAACAACTTATTTTTGAAAGATTTACCATTATCTGTTATTAGGCGATGAGGAATACCAAAACGACAGATAATGTGATGGTTAATGAATTCGACAATTTTTTCTTTTTTGATTGAAATGAGTGGAACGGCCTCCACCCATTTTGTGTAATATTCTTGTCATTGTGATTATCCAACGGTGACGCTTGTGAAGAGGTTTCGGGTGAATCTCACCAATAAGGTCTAAACCCCATCAGTGAGAAAGGCCAAAGATCTCGTGGCGACTGTAGCGGGTGGCTAGGAGTATGTTGAAGATTGGCATGTTGTTGACACATGACACAACGCTTAACATATTCGTAGCAAATGCTATATTGAGAGTAGGCCAATAATAACCTAGGCGAAGGATTCGCTTAGCCACTAAGCAAGGCCACTAAAATGTCCACCACAAATCCCATCGTGTACTTGCTGGATGGTATGAGTGGCCTCCATGCTAGTTAGACAAAAAGGAGGATACCATCAAAGCCACGTTTATAGAGGAGTCCCCCATGACAACATAACGCGAAACACTTTTAAGAAAAGCACGTTTCACGCTACTAGTAAGATCAAAGTGGGAGGACAGAGATCAGTAAGGTAGTCATGAAATCGGTGGTACCTGTATCCCGTGAATTAGTAGACACAAAGATTTATCATGCAAACTACCGGGTTAATAGATGGTGCAAAAGTTGTTGGACCACAACGAATAATTCGTAGTCAATGGCGGAATTTGCGAGGCTAAGCAAGCCATAGTATCCGCAAATTTGTTAGTGGAGCGGGAATGGTTTGATAGAATAGTGGTAAATAAGGCTAGAAGTGACTCCACGTGGTGTTTGTACTTTGAAGTTCCTCGCTTTTACATTGGTAGATGCCCGTAACTTGATTGACTACCAATCGAGAGTCGCCAAAAATGTTGATAGATTTGATACCTAAGTGTAACGCAACTCGAGACCTAGAACAAGGGCCTCGTATTCCGCCTGTATTATTAGTGCAAGGGAAATCAAGTCGAATGAAAGAGGCATAGGTTCAGGCCAAGAGGGATGAGAACAATGCCGGCTCCTCCGCCGCCTGCACTTAGATCCATCAAGAAGAGGGTCATTTGATACGACACTTCTCCGAGCGAAAGAGTGGCGATGAGTTCGCTGGGAAGGTAAAATTGGTAAATTGTTCCCCAGGTAGAGGGGCCTCCGCAAGTTGATCTGCAAGAGTTTGTCCTTTGATTGATTTCTGTTGTATAAATTCAAGGTCGAGGTCGGCGAGGAGCATGAGCCATCGAGCGATGCGTTGGTTTAGGTGTGGTTTGGCGATATATAATGAATGGGGTCTGTGTTGGTGATGACGAAAGTTTTGTGATTCAGAGGTAATGTCGAGTTTGGTGGCGACGAATGATAGGGCTGTGCACAATTTTTCTACATGTGTATACCTAGTCTCGTAATCCACGAGGGTACGACTTATATAGTAAACGGCCTCGCTTCTGGTGTCGGTCTCGATGGGCGAGCATAGCTCCTATAAGATGGTCACATGGAAAGATAAAGGTAGAAAGGACGGTCCCCCGGGGTGGGATAAGCACAGTGGTCTGCAAGAGATATGTTTTGAGAGCTTCAAGGCTTGGTGACACTCCTCACCCATCAAAGGCAACGCCCTTTTTTAGAAGGTGATGAAAAGGGTGACATCGATCCGAGAGTTGGGAAATGAAACGCCGGATGGATTGAAGTTTACCCTGCAAACTACGCAATTGTTTAAGGTTTTTGGGTGGGGGCATTTCTAGGATAGCTTTTACTTTAGATGGATCGACCTCAATGCCACGTAAAGAGACGATAAAGCCTTAAGTTTCTCGAAAGGACACCAAAGACACATTTCTTTGGTCAAGACTACGTAATATTGTAATAAAGCATCAAAAATAATGGTTAAAACATCGAGATGTTCACTGCGATGTTTAGACTTGCCAAGAAGATCATCAACGTAATCTTCGAGGATAGTGTGCATAATGTCATGGAAAATGTAGGTCATAGCCCGCTGATAGGTCGCACCAAAGATTCTTAAGGCCAAACGGCATTACACGGTAATGTAAAGTTCCCAAGGAGTTATGAAGGCGCTTTGTGTTGATCGGCAGGGCAACCAAAATTTGGTCAGAACTCCGAAAAGCCATCCATGAGAGAAAGCATTTCATGACTCGCAGTGAGATCAACAAGTTGATCAATACTGGGAGGGGGAAGTCATCCTTAGGGCAAGCGAGGTTAAGATCCCGGAAATCCGTGCATATCCGAAGTCCCCCGCCGCTTTCGTGATGTACGATGTTAGAAATCCATCGAGGATAGTCAATAAAGCGTAATGAAGGAAACAGAAAGGAGTCGCTGAGCTCCTCTTCACCAAGAGAGCAATGCGTGGATGCATTTTTCTCAATTTCCGCTTGACTGGGTGGAATCGGGGTTTAGAGTGATGTTATGGACGGCAATGGTAGGATCAATTCCCGGCATGTCGCCGTAAGACCATGCGAAAGCTTGGTCATGAGCACGAGAAAGGTGGTAAAGGCGGCTTGCTCGATGTGTCAAGTGATTGTCCGATCTTCACTATGTGAGGATCTTCCTCCGTGTGGATGTTGATTTCTATAGTAGATTCTGCTCAAAGATGGTTTGAGTTTCGATGGTAAGGCACGTTGAATATAAGAATCATCCGCGCCTAGGTAAGTGAGGATGGAGTCGCTATCCCGGCATTCAACAACATTAATCAAAGGTGAATCCTCTTCGATCATGTCTGGATACAGAAGGGGAAGAGAAGATGGGTCCTCATTATCGCGTTGATAAGTGAGAGGACCTATGAAGATAGCATTTATGAAAAAAAAAAGTTAGGAGGGATAGATTCAGGGTCCATCGATTCTGTGGGAGATGATGGCAAAGTGGGTGATGATGGTTCGGTAGGGGCGACGTCCTCTTCTTCCAGATATACACCGACAGAGGTGTCTCCCGCGTAGGTGTTTCGAAAACCAAGACCACCGCGATCATTATGTTTGCGCAGGGGTGATGGGGATGAGAGTATGTCGGCCTTGTTCGTAAAGGCCAAAACCAAAGCCTTCCACGCACAAATGAGTCAAGAAGGTGAGGGAGGGAAACGACGATTTGTCAAGTATTGAAAATCGGATCGAAGGGAACCACACCAAGAGGAGGTTCAGGGGGTAATGGAGGATGCGCCAACACCCCCATATGTTAGGTTAGTGCGACAATGGGGTGGTCCGTAAGAGATTATCTCCCCACGCGACGGCCGTAGGTGGGGTGTGCATGTAATTGTCCGTACTCCTCTGGTAGGGAAAGAACTAACGTTATATAGGCGATACTCCCCAAACAGTAAGGCGATGAAAAACGCCTACTAAGGGCCTGAGGTCGGGATGTTAGTCATGGAAGAGAAGTGGTTTGTGCGACGATTGTGGTTTCATCACCAGAGTGCAATGAGGTGACGGTTGAGGTATATCGAAGAGGATGGTCAGGTTGAATGTATGGGTGTCTTAATTGGTATAAGCACATCGTTTGGGCGGTATAACATATCAAAGTTTTGAAGGGGGAGGATCAGCTTTTACAAAGCAGTAGGACTTCCCTCGTACTCAAATTTTATACATCGATGTAATGTTGAGGGAACGCATCCCATGGCCCTGATCCAAGGACGACCTAGCAATATATTATATCGAACTCTCCTTCAAGGACATAGAAGAGTTCGGGCAAAGTACGTGGGCCTACGCGAATGTTGAGGATCACGGTGCCTAAGGTAGAAGTAATAAGATCATCAATGACCGCAACATGATGGGGTTGGCACACATGCAAACTAGAAGGGATGTTCATTTGTCTGGAAGGCTTTTGAAGAGATGATGTTTAGGCTAATACCCCCTGCCAATCATAACCCGACGTACTCAATGTCTCTGACGTAAGCGAAATGAAAAGGGCAGGGTCGTGGTCTTCTCGTACTAAAGTCGATAATTTCATCTTCCGAGAAACTAACCGCAGCGCTTGTTGTTTTGAGACGTATGGTGGGGAGATGGATTGTTTGGTGAGAGAGGCAACGTGATCGGGTGTTAGAATGGAGGCCACGGGCGGGTTTCATTGGGAAAACCTCTATCCTCAAGGATCTCAACGAGAGCTTGTCGATGAGATTCAAAGTCCGAATGAGATCATATAGTGTCATTTTTACTGCGATCGATGAAGCCGTTTGATCATGGTTCTATGGGGCAACTCCATTAGAGACGGATAAAGTGGTCCGCGAATAACCACTTTAGGTGGTGGTGTAATCGGATGGTCAAGGAGAAAGAGATGCCGCAGGTGTGTTTTCGCTTTCCCATTGTTTTTCCTCGTCTCGAGTAAATGACACTAATCATATTAATCTCGTAGACCCGAGATGAAGAAGATGGTTGGGATAATTCATGGTCTTCAAGAGGTGGGGTCAGTAATAATGATCGATCTTGGTGAGGCGGGGACAGATGGTATAGAGAGGGAATCGACGCTAGAGGTCTCTCCCTTCGTAAGTTGTTTTTCTTAATCTTTCGATCCGGAAGAGGTGACTCGCGAAGGATGGTTTTTAGAGCTTTGCATCCTTCTACATCATGTCCAAAAAGTGTGATATAGCGCAGATTTTAGACTCATCATAATCCACAGTGCCTGGGCTTAGACGGGTCATAAGGTCGAAGTGGGGGTAGAGAGATGGTCGCATTCTCCACCAACATAGCAAGGATTTTGGCGTAGGATCCTTTGAGTGGGTCAAAATCAAGAAGATGAGGGTATTGATTGTGTGGGTTGTGGTAATGTTTGGGCGTGTTTAGTTCGTATGGGTGGTGGTTTAGTCGAGGGGTGCCGACATGTTTTTCACTAAACGTGGTTTCTCGACACGTGGTTACGCTCAAGCCGGGTTAGATGATGAGGCTACGATGGCATGGTAATGCGGAAACAACCACGGAGAAAGGGGAGTGACAGAAAAAATAAATCCTTTGATGATGGGATTGGTTTAGGGTTGATAGGTGGACCTGATACGCTGGTAACGATGTCATGATACCCTTTGATCTCTCGTATAGGTGTAAAAGGCGAGGTCGCTTTGCAGCAGAAAACAAAGGAGGTATGATATATTGATGTAAGGTGGAGGGATGAGGTCCCAATATGGAAGGTGGGTGTGAAGATGAGGGTTTTGATAGAGGCCCTGATTGCGTTTGTCTCCTAGGTGGCGGGCGGGTTTATTTTGGGATAAATCGAGTCGCTTAGCGTGGTGTGTTAGATCGGGCATCGTGAGGTCCTGCGTAGGGGAAGATCTCGTTAAGCTGATAGAAGTGGACGGGGAATTTGGTAGAGGTGAGGGGGTGAAGGCGAGAACAGGGGCATTTTAAGCTTCGTAAGCACTTCGGGTAGATGGTGGAGACATCGGATCACCATTTGCATTTGAGTAGAAACAGAGTACTCAAACGCTCCCATAGGGCCTCGTCTCATCTTCCGTGGAATGACAAGCCTGTGTAATTTGTAATTTTGGTACAGAGGAAAAGTGAGTTGTAATTCCAATCCATCATGGGTGTGACACAGAGGCGATGAGGCACCGTATCGCAGATGCTAAGAGGTCGACGGTTGTTGAAAAGATTTAGGTGATGAGGGACTAATAGGCGTATGGGCATGTCGAGGGGGTCCACATGACTAAAGAATTTAATGATGTTTGCATGAGAGATTTCTCATCTAAGGATGTCAAAAGGAGTGGCGTACCTTCCTCTCAGTGCAAGGCAAGAGTGGTAGAAGGAGACGCCTGGGAAATGGATAGATTAGACAACATCCGCCGCAGCCAGAGGGATGTGGTGTAAGAAGACTCATTAATGGGAAGGGAAGCCCGGCAGCTAACTCTTCTATGGGTAAAGGAATGATTTCGCTTGGCTTGATGGTGGTAAAGGAGGTTCGGCCCCGTGTTAGTGAAGAGGCTTGATTCAAAATTTTCTCGATAGAGGCTTTTGGCTGGGTATCGAATACTGCATGGATCTCATGAACACTCTCCTCAGCTAAGATATCTTGGTTTACGTTGCTGCTGGACGAGTGATTCGGGAATGGCTTGTTGAAAATTTTCAGATTTCGGTTAGCAGGGGCGTTAGGATTATCGAGTGTTATATCCCCTGCATCAACCATTTCCTGCACTATGTTTTTCAACATCTTGCAGTTTTCATGACTATGTCCTTTACGCGTGAAAGTTACAAAAGTCATTTTCTTTGTACTCAAAGGTATCACATGCATGGTGGAGTCAAACCCAGAGTGAGGTTTTACAGGGGGCAAGGTGATAGCCCCAGCTTTGAGCAATTTCTCTAGGATGACGCCATAAGTTTCTCCCAAGGGAGTGTAATTGGTGGGCTCAGCTTTGTATTTATAGGTGGTTTTTGGTGGAGTATCGACGGTGGTCGATTTGACCATCACCGCGTGGACAGCTCCTTTTGATTTAGAAGAGGTTGACGCGTGAGGAGTGGTGGTATTTGGTTTATTGGTAGAATCAGGAGTTCGGAAAGTGGAGTTCTTGTTGCGCAACCGCAATTTCTCTTCCTCTAAGGCTCGAATTTCTAATTTTCGAGCCATAGTAAAGGCCTCGCGAATGTACTAAAGTTTGAATTTGAGGGTAGGGGAGATGAGCTTAGCGCATGCCCGCGTAAAGAGTTCGATAAGTCTGGCTTGAGGCAAGGCATACGTAAGTCAAGTCGATAAGGCCCCGCCATCGTCCAACGAAATCTGCGATAGATTCGCCTTCGAATCGTCGGATGGCATAGAGGTCAAGTGATAGATACTTTCTTGCAATGTTAATGGAGAAATGATCCAAGAAAGATTGGGCTAGTTGGTTAAAAGAGAAGATTGAGTGCAAGGGTTAAAGCACTCGTACCACTCCAAGGCAGCCCCGATAAGGACATGGGAAAGGTGCGGAGTAACAAGGCATCATCATGGGCAATCAAATAACAAGCATGTCTAAATGATCGCAAGTGTTGTTGAGGATCCTCTTTACCGTTAAAACGAGTAAACTTCTGGCAACTCCCATCGAGGAGGATATGAATGAAGGGGGACAGAGGGTGAATGGGCTCCCGACAAACTTGCTCGTATGTCAAGGCGCTACGACTTCCTCGAAACGGAAGCCTCCGTGTTTTGCATTTTGTCCATCATTTGCTTGATGAAATCTGGGTCGGATGAGGTGATGGTGCCACGTATCAGGGATGTCCCATATAAGGTGTCGAGGTTACTCGGATACGTGTATGGGAATGAAAAGGTAGGCGGAGCTTGAGAAGGAAAGCTCGTTTGAATAGGTGGCAGAGAGTAAGTCATGAATGGAGTGGTCTCAAAGAGAGACGAGATAGGGGCGCTTAGTGGTGGCGATACGTGGGGTCCAAGATTAACAAAAGGAAAGCTAATCGGGTCGTATGAACCTCTCGCCACCGCCGGATCGGGAGACGGGGCTAGTGATGCGGGAAGTAAGGTATTGTTATCGAGGAGTAGAGCTAAATGAGCAGCTATACTAATAGGCATGCCCATAAGGAGCCGACCATCAAAGCGCGCACGGTCGTGGGTATGAGACAAATAGTATTGTACAGACAAATACTGGGATTAGCATCCAGAAATTTGGCAAAGTCCTTGTCTCCTACAGGAATTTGGGGGATCTCACTGGTGTCCGTAGGGTTTCCTATAGAATGTGAAGGGGGTGATTCAGGCAAAGAAACAGAGCAAGCGTGTGAAACCATGGCGGCGGCTTGCTTCCGAGTGATGACAACCATAGACCAGAACACACAGGAAAGTTTCAATCTATCAAGGACAAAAACAACCTCAGAATGGTGAATTTAGCAAGTCATTGGTTTGTCGTAATGAGAGAGACAGTAACCGATATCGGTTTGGTAACCGGTGTCGGTCACAGGCAAACGACGTCGGTCCCTTAACCGATGCCGGTGTCAAAAATCTAGAATAAGAAGATACAAAGGGGTCTAATTTGATTTTTAGCAACGCTTGAGTAGTTTAAAGAACTTATCGATCACGTAAGACAAAGTATGACAGAGAAAACAGATTTGAAAACAAGCAAGAGGCACACGCAAATGCAGAGATTAACCTTAGGGTTAATTTTAATTATCAGTGGGCTTATGCCTTTAGACGTAGAATGATGTCGTAATCCTAAACAACAAGACTTAGGGAAATGTCAAGTTTGTTTTGGCTTATAAGGTTACTCAATCTAAGTGAGGAATACCGCTGAAAAGGGGGATGTTTGAGATGTTGTGTTAATTGTGAAGTGATTCAAGATATGTTGTGCAAAGTGAAACTAAGGTTAATTTCCTCGTCAATACCGTGGATATCACCCCACGTGTACGACTGCTACTTAATCTATGTTCACTAGAATTGAAAACAACAAAGGAATGTAATGCATGTGTTTTAAAACCCAAATCGAAAGTGATATTCGATGAAGCAAAAGAGATGACTTTTACTAATGCAAGATGCAAAAACAAAGCAAGTTCTTTTACCGTAATAATAAAATACCCCGTGAATATCTCTAGAAGAAGAAAACAAAGCAAGTATGCTCCTATAATAAAAGCAAGCAAGAAATAAAGAAAACCCAAAATGGGTCCCACCTAAGGCGTGCCAAAATGTTTCACTGAAATGCTTCGCTCCTTATAGAAACAGATAAGGTTAGGGTTAGGAGGAATACCCGTAGAATGTCGAGATGATGTGCGCATACAGTAGAGAAAGATCAGCCGATCAAAGAACTCCTTTTGTCTTGGAAGGACTACCTCGCAAATAAGAACACAAGACCACAAGATTTTGATTAGATAATAAATGAGGGAACTCGCTTGGGCCTGTGAAGTATGAAACTTCCTTTCGAAGGTGGTCAGCCTCTCGCTAATATGAATTAACACAAAATACCGTAGAGTACTAATTAAATTGTTTCGTGGAACCGGGTAGGGAAAAGGTCAAGTTTTTCTTGGTTTTGATCAAAGGAACCGATGCCGCTATCTATAACCGATGGCGGTCACCGATAACCGATACCGCTGGTTCTAGGATCTTCTCGGGCTGGTCAGGTGTTTTGTAGAATGGCTGGTTTTTGGATAGTATTGAGAAATGGGATGGTTAGAAGCTAAGGAATGATGGTTAGAGGCAATGGTACGTTAGATAATGGGTTCAGAACGGATTTGGGAAGATTACAATTCCAAAAGCACAAGAAATGTTATAATGGAGGACATGCAAGATATAACTTACCGGTTTTTTTCGATGAAGGCGCAAGTTGATCTCCTTTCACGCCAACTCTTCTCGGTTTCTTTACTCGCCTCTCGCTTGGTCAAGTGAAGTTCGACTCGCTCCTCGCCGCTGACTCTCCTTTGATTAAAAATCCTTCGACCGATCTCCAAAATGAAATTCCGATCCGTTGTTTTGTTTGGGAAGCCCATTTACAGGGAACCGATGGCGTTGCGTAACCGACGGCGGCCGAGTAGAACCGCATCGGTTAGGAAAAAGTAGGCTATTTTTAGTAAAATAGCCCACCTTCCCCGCTTTCTCCCGAGAGATCAGGGCCATGGGCTTGGTCAAGTGGCTAGAAGGTCGGCTTTGGGTGCGAGTAAGGAGGCATTAGTTATGGATGTGAGTCTGACCAAGTCATGGGTCCTAATTAGGTTAGTTTGAGGTGGTAGGTAAGCTAGGTCAATGGTGAGTGTGGCCAATGTGAGGTGGTAGGGGTAAGGGTCGTGATGTGGATTTATCAATTACAAGGTAATTAATAAATAATTGTGTAAAGTTTAGGTAATGAGGTTAGGTCATGAAAAAACATGTGGATCTACAGCAATGGTCACAAGGGGTCTCACGATGCATCATCAAAATAATGGAATACATAGCTATACATCAAAATCAGCCTTCATAACAAGCATGTATACAAGATATCTATACAAAAATGAATATAGAGCTCAACCATAGCTCTCACCAAAATTGGAATACATAGCTAACTCCCCTTGATAACAAGCATGTAACAAGACTATCTATACAAAAATGAATATAGATGGAATAATGGTGGTTGTGGTTGGACCTGCACCTCAGGGGGGTGCAACCAAACTATCTAGATGGCCCCTTGTCCAGCCTGGCTACTCGGTGTAGGCTACCTAATTGATCTCACTGAATGACCTGATCTTCGTGACCTAGAGCTTGTCACACTCGCATCTCAATCCTGGAATGATACTACTCGCTGATCTACCAGAACTTCCCTAAAGTAGGTAGTCCTATAGTACAAGGCCTCACCACTAGATCTCATCACATCTCATATCAAATCCACATCTCTAAAAGTGAGAGCTTCCTGTAGAGTGGCATCTCACTGGCATGTCAACCTACCAATATCAACCTAAGCCTATCTCAAGGCAGAGCCTCTCAATCTATGTTTGCAGTAATAACCTACACCTAGGCTCATGCCTGATCCCTCTGTGTAATATAGCCTTGTGGATCGTGCTCATGCATGGTCCCTCTCTGGGCCACAAAAATCCACACACTGAGTCTCTGGGAATGGTGTAGGGTTATCATTGGCCTATCAACCTGCCAATATCGGCCTGAGCCTGTCTGAAGGCAACAACCTCTTGATCTCTGTCTGCGGTAATAAATTACACCTGGGATCGTGTTTGATCCCTTTGTGTAATATAGCCCTATGATTGTGCCTGTGCATGGTCCTTTTGGGCCACAACCATCCACACCTGAACTGGGACTGTGTAGGAGGCTCAATATCTGAGCACCCTGTGTGGCCATCTCTCACATTTGACTCTACCATGAAGCACTATCATTACCCCTCGGGTAGCCTGTGCCCCTAGCCTTATCCCTCTACACCGACAAAATCTACACCTAGGTGAGTTCCTAATCTCTATCTACCGTGAGGGACTATACCTGTGCCCTAGCTACATTTCTCTCACTAGCCACATGTAACTATACTACAATAGCCACCTATAAGCTCAATGCTTAAGAGTAGCTTGTTGCCGAGGTGCTACTACTCTCTGGAATATCAAGTGGTGGGCCCTGCTTTGGAAGTACCTACTGAAGAGGGGTATATATCCCCGCTAGAATGCCCACTGGGGGAAACTCTATATCCACCCTCACATATACATGTTTGCCTAGGCCTAGGGCCCCGTCCCTGTGGCTGCTGTGTTATGGGACCCTGTCCCTTCCTCTAACATACTAGTGCGCATCGGGCCCACCCTCATCATCATCATCATCACTATCAGCTCCACCCTCGCCACCGCTAGGAGGCCCCACTGGAGGAGGTCTCATGGTGATGTCATATGCCACTCTGGGAATACTCAAACAAAGATAGGAGAACACCATGGTACCATGGCCCATACTCTGGCGTAGTGCCTTGATCTCTAATCTCCGTAGTGGTACCCACATAACAAGTACCACCTATTGAAAAATGGCCAGTGCTCTATCACGGGAAATCTGTGGACCCATATCAAAATGCTCTCTGGCTCTGTAAGCATACCATCTATTTGGCCCAGAACATCCTAGGTACTAGCACCAATCTACTCTGTATAACTCCCGCATATAGCTACGTTATGCCAAAGATAAAATGATCAACGGTAGTAGTGCTAAGCTCTAAACCATCCTCTGGCCACTAAAAATGTCTATAAGGCCTCCATACAATGGAAGCCTATCACAGCTCATCCAACTCACACTAGTAGTGGTATGTAACTCCCATAAATGGTCACACATTGTCCCCTACCAGGACCCAAACCATCATAGAAGGCTTATTGGGAGCCCGAACTCTCAGAACACCTAAGGGGTGACCAATAGAAATGTGGTCCCATGCCCAAATCTGTAGCAAATGAGATGGCCCTACCATCTTCTAACGGTAGTAAGTGATCAAATGAAGGTCCCAATATAAGTGTACTAAAATGCATTGACCCTAGTAGTAGGTCTCTCCTTCACCAAGCCACGTATCACTCCAAGGAGTGTGAGTGGAAATAAAGCACCAGTCTTGTCAGGGATAAAAACTCCATTGAAAAAGGCCATCATATAGAACACTACTCAGTCTAACTCTAGATCATCAATACATCGTGACAATCTGATAGACATCCCGGGCCATGGTATCATGGGCATGCCAAACAACTCTACAATATATCACTGAATGTCAGTCCAATGGATCATAGTATCGATCAAATCTTGTCCCTGAATTGAGACCCACATGATGTGCCATACATCCTCTAAGGTAATGGTAATCTCCCCGGTCAAGAGGTGAAAGCACCTAATCTTGTTGTGTCATCGCTCCGATATGATCACAAAAGGCCATGGTCTAATGTAATATGTGGCATCTCAGCCACATGAGTTATTCCCATCATGTATAAGAGGCTCTCCGTGTTCACTCTAACATTGTCATTAAAATTTGCCTCTATCACAATCTAACCGACCATAGCGCTCGTGAGTTTGAAGAATGAGTAACATACGCCGTAAAATCAATGCAAGTGTTAGGAACTTACCTATTTCTATATGTTTTTCTAAGGAAAAATAATTTTGTAAATCATCTATCTTACTAATTATTCCTTTCTTCTAATCTAAATTTTTCTATACTTGGCTATTTTGCTAGCCAGGATTTGTTCACGCCTCTTTTGACACCTACGTGCCCCTTTCGTGCATACGCGTCCCTACCAATGCATGCGCACCCCTAGTCTATTTTCCTCTTGGCCACAAGCCACATAGGACACCTACACACCCAAAGATGACACTTATGTACCTAATGTTATGCTCACACATGTACGTATCTATTTTTCCTCCATTTGATGTATGCGCACCCCTAGGGCACTAATCTCCTTTTCGATAGATACGCATGTGAATCCACCTTTTGAGACGGGTATGCATGTGCGTATCTATCTTTTGATGGGTACATGTACATGTCTCTATCCCCTGCCTAGTGCAGATGCGCATGCATGTGCGCATACCCGTTAAATTGATGTATACACCCACGTGCATGCGTCAAATTCCATCCTTCCTACCCTAGAAAAACCCTAAAAAAAAGGTAATAAATGTGTAATTAATAGGGGTGATTAGGCCACTCATGAAAGGTCCATCTCGCTAGGTCCCACATGTACTCTCAGATGTGATCCACATCATCCTCCTCGGTATTCTCACCATCTCACTCTAGGGCTATCACTTTCACTCACAGTAAAAATTTTCAAAGGTTCTAGTAGAAATGTTTGGTCGTGATTGTTTTACCGACCCCGGGTGGATGTATTAACCCATCGCGGTGCCCTTGGGGCATGTTTTCTCTGTCGTGGTCATTCTAGACCTTCTTCTATCCACTTTGTGATAATTATTTTTGTATTAAAATAATTATTTTTACTAATTTCCACATGTTGGGGCACTTCGTCCTTCCTGTCATTATACTTCTCCCTCACAATTAAATAATTTATGCCCCTTTTGGGTTTCCTTTTCTCACCTTTTCCTCTCTTTTTCATCTATTTCTCCCTCGTCATGATAATTACTTATTAATTTATTTTAAATAAATTATTCTCAACCAGTTTTTCTTCTTGTGGGAATATATTATGGCTTTCTGACAGCTTTGCCTTCCCACTATCACCCTTGCATGTATTTTTAGAATATCTTAGATCTTTTGAAATCATTCTGACCGATCAAAAATTTCAAAAATTCTGATCACCATTGGACTTATCCATTCTGATTCCTCCACAACCTCAATGATACCGGATGCTATCATTTTTTCTAGCTCTTCTTTAACCCTTATGCACATGTTGGGATTCATCCTATAAGGCCTCTTCTTGACTAGGCGTGCACCATATTTCAACTTTATCCTCATTTCCCTAATGAATGGTGGATGCCTTTCAACTCATGGTATCCATGTGGGAATAAATCCTCAAATTCATGCAAGAGATCAATGATCTTTGATACTTCCTTGTCTCGACCAGTAGTCCCTAATGATAGCTTCCTTGGGCTCCTTCTCCAAGCCGATGTTAACTTTCTTGGTTTTGAGTGGTTCATGATATGTGCATGCACATGCATCTGCACTATCAACTACCTCACGTGTCCCAACCGAATGGTTGACATTCAGCTCTCCATCTCCTCTCCATCAATAACGTATACCATCTTTCCTTTCTCCTTTTCAGCACATGCGCGCTCGAATTGTATGTCTTCTGGTTCCTCCTCTTCGAACCACGCTTCCAAGCTAGGTCCACCAAGTAAGTCTACTAATCTATCTTCCGTCATGGCGCAATCCCCTAGAGTGAGGTGCTTGACAACCTGCAATGCCTCATCAACCGGTTGCTTGGTACTTTGGTACTCGAATGTGTGAACCAGGTCAACTACTATTTCCTGCCAACTTCCCATCTGGAAGTGAGTTTCAGAATGGATGTACCAAGCACACGCACAACCTTGTAGTGTCGAATACAACTTGTGCACCCAAAGGAAGGGTGGTAAATCTTCCGCGCCTTCTCCCTAGACCCTCTCACATTCCTAGATGTGGGAAGAGGCGGTTCATTGCCATTGTAATCCTTGATAGTGGTGGGTATATTGATCCTCGAGAATCAAACAAGGAGTGAAATTCTAAATTCATGCCACTCCAACAAGTTTTTCTATGCACATCCCACCACCTCACCGCTTATGCCTATCAAAGCATAACCTAGCATACCTCATCGCTCGTCCTCCTTCCCTTGAGCTACCATTTCTCTCAAAAAGACCTCAGGGTATGCATCCCCAGAATACTTGGTTATTTCCTTTCCTCCTAGGCACCGAACTATACATGCCATGGTTAGCCTAGTCACCAATCCTTTCAGATGTCACCCAATCATTTCATAAGTCCCATGTGCCCAATTATCATTGACAAATTGAGCATCATCAAACCGGATGACTCATTCGTAGGGTGGATGGTCTCTAGATCTCTTATGGAGGGCACATATATTCGTCCAAGACCTTCTCTCCAAGGGGTTTAGTATAGGGTGTGGACTTTCCATCAAAAAGCAAAGATAATCACCCTCTCTTCCTTTTTTTCAAAACTTATGTACCCCTTATTAAACCAAAGATCTGAATTATTCTTATCACACCATGGGCACCCAAGTAATGGGAAATTATCTACCTCGAAAGCCCCAAGACTTCAAAATCCCAGTGAACTTACTCCCCGAATGGTAATGACCTTACATCCTTCAAGACACCTATGGGCATTGCCTTTTTCTTATTTTCCATATACAACACATTTAAATATGGTTGTAATACAGCTCTTCCCATTTGATGTTAGGCATCCAAAGTGAGAATATTAACCTCCGTGCCTGTATCAATGAAGATGTTGCTAAGTATCCATCCATCCACTACTGCGTTCAAGGTGATCTCTTTGTCATAATCAAGGCTGTGAGGTGGGAGGTTTGCATGCAAGATCTACCTTTCGTGCTCTTCCTCAATGCGTGGTACCTTTTCTCTCAACCATGCTCCTAGCAGGGGAATAACATTCTCTTGCCTTAGTAGTTTACACACCTCCTTAACCTCGTCCAAGTCATCCTTTGGTGCTTCTACTAGTCTTCTTTGCTCATATTTTCTATTTTTCTCTTTTAAGCATTGGATATCCCCTTGTAAACTTCAAATTACGTCCATGGTTTCTTGGTAGAATTCTTTCTAGTGAGCCGGGTTTGGATACTTCCCATGTACTACTTCTTCCCTTAAAACTAGAGGTATATTCCTAGGTGCTTCCCTTACATGTGTGGACTCGCCTTGTTGTTGCATACCATAGTAGGCTCTAGTTTTGATTCACGTATTACTCATGGGAGCCACCGCACGTCAGCCTTCTTAATACTCACCATGGCAGCGCTCTTATCCTTCCTGGTGCCGCTTGACAGATATGTTCGTATAACTCCTGGAACTCTTCGTACTTATGTTTTTTCCACACCGTGAGCATTGTAGTAGATCTAGACATTCGCACTTATAATGGTCTATGGCTCCATAATTAAATCATGTTCCACATGGGAACTCACTTCTTCCCCCACAGCTTTCCACACCATGAAATCCTCTCGTGAAATCCCCTCCCGCGTGCACCTCCATCTCCGCGTTCTTCATACTCGATTCTCATATCCTTGGAACTACTGGAAATGCCGGGCCTCAGGCACACCAAGATCAATTACCTCATGAATTTGGTCAATCAATCTATAATCCTTGGTGTCATGTGTGGTTGAGGTACATATCTTGCAATAACAAGATACATTTTTATGGATCATGCACTGTAAAAGGGGGAACCTACTTACATCATGATCCCTGTGACATATTTCACAATTTACCACTATGGCGCGTACCACCTTCCGAGTACATATCCCACCATTATCCTTTGTGTTCCCTTCTACGTTATAATATGTGCACCACATCCCACCGTGAGTCTCTAGAACTGTGTTGGTAGATAATTTCTCCAACTGCTTAGCCATGGCGTGATCTCGAGCCTCCAAAATGGGCTAACACCAAAGGTCAACACTACCAACTCGCCTCACGCACAAAGTAGCTTCCAACGCTTCATGCGGGTCCGTGAATGTTTTATGAGACAAAGCCCTTCTAAAGGGTGTGATCAACCCTATGAAAAACCACTGAGCATGTTGTGAAGGGTGGATATCATAAGATAATTTGGACAATAAAGTTTTAAAGAGCGCATCATATTCCCTCATGCTCTCTCGTCATTCCCTCGCTAGATTTCCTTGAGAGAGCTGATGCTCATCTGTTCAAACTCAGGTATGTGGAATTCCACCAAGAATGCATTTTTTAGCGTGGTATAATCCACAATATTTTGATGAGGGTCATAATTTCTATACCAACTATGTATGCATCCTTACAAGGTTATTGCAAATTGACTATCCTTTCGATCCTATGTCATGATCCCCTTCACGTGCTATAACAAACTTGCACTTATGCACATGCTCGTGGCATCTTTTATCCCATTATAATCTAGTAAGTGCAGAGACATCTTGAAAAATACTTGAGGAGGTGGTTGAGGCCCTTGTCCTCCTGACCCATTCCCTCGATTTCCTCTAGTGTTTCCTCCTCTCGCCATACCCACTAGATCTTGAGCCACAACTCCACCACTTCCACCTCCAAATCCTCCTCTTAGGTATAGGGCCTATTTTTTTCATGTCGACGTTCCTGTCATCCCACCGAATAGCACACCGATAGTTTGTGAACTAGTGCCAATCCTAGTCATATTTTCTCCACCACTTCCTAACGTGCTCACAAAACTCCCTGTATATATGCCTTGTCTAAACATTCCACCAAATACTAGAATAGTGTGTGAAGCCATAGAAGTCCCAAACGAGAAGTTGTATCTTCCGGGTGTCAATTGGTTGCTTCCAATAATATCAAATGGATCAACTATACTTTTCCCTCATTTGAACAAACCAAATGCCAAGGTTCATTTGATAGGTGGGGTCGATGTACGCCAATAACTCTCTTCTTTCTCCATGTGATGGGTTCTCATTAGAAGTCGAGGGGTTCTCTCTTTTGTGCTTACCAAGATGGGGTAGCATAGACTGTTCAGGCTCCACATCCTCCATGTGAACCTCTTCTCCCAAAAACATCTACCTCCATGGATCCATCGTAAATGCAACCTCGTGCCATCTCGCAATCTCCCTCTCACACGCTTCACCATACTTGAGCCATCTCTCCTCCCTTTCCTTTTCAGTCATTATATCAGCCATCCTTCCCCAACCTAGCTTCCTCACCAAGCACTCAGAGTGGTTTAGCCAGCCATTGGGAATGCCTCTAAACTCATGGTTACCATAAATATTTTTATTGCCGTGGGGGATAGCACTGCGAAAATGGTCCTCTGGGCTGCTACATAAAATTTAAACTTAAGAACCTCCGACAAGAATACATGGAAATTGTGTATTCCAAGATTGTAGCTAGCCAATACTCCCTTCCACCAATGATCTATAGCACGATTCCATGTTATATCAGCATCTTGTAAGTTCTGGTATGTTTCTTGGGTCCAAGGGTGTGATTTATAATACCACACCAACCTAGATACATATGCCGAGAGCCACTCAAATAACTCTATTGGGAAAAAATAGAAGAAGGTTTCGTGCATAACTCATGATAGAGAGTTTCTTCCACCCATCTTCACATATCAAACTCGAGTCCAATACTTGATCTTTGAGCAAACTCATCCTCCATGCTTTCAAAACTAATATTCAACACCTTCAAGTGTTAAGCGCTCTGTCATTACTTTTTGCACGAGACCACGATGTATACCATGTTCCACTACAACTTCAAAAGAGATCCTGCGTAATGGAACCAAGATGTAGTAATTTTTACACCCACCAAGAATAAGAAAACCTCATGCATGTCGGCCTATCATCCAACAAGACTGGACACTGGCACTCACCCGAGGCACGTGAGAGGGAGTCGTGTCTCTCTTGATGTGAGTTTATTGGAAGGCATCATTCATTATCTTGAATTAATGATTTAAAGGACATGAAAATCTATAGAGCTCTTAACGGCTTCTATACCCTTTCACCATATCAAAAGTAAAGGCACTTAACAAAATTAATGTAACTAGGAAGATGTAAATCCACAAATATACTTAACATTCAAATAAGGTTCATGATTATACAAGAAAAAAATCATAATAGAAATATACTGAGATAATACAGAGAGAAGATCTTAATATAATTGTCATGGTAACCTTATCATATTCATTCATAGCATTACTATAGAATATCATAGAAGGGGAGACCATAGTCATGCGCCATATCTAGATCCATACATGAAGGATTTCAAAACAAAATTTACATTCCCCATTCCCTCATTACATCCTTCCTATAATCATCTACCCTTTTTATCCCATAGTTCTTGTAGTAATTCTGCAGAGCTCCGCTTCCTTCCTCGGTTCTTTTTTTCTTTGCTAAGGGCGTGCATATAAATAGGCATCTGAGCTCCAACAAACTCCTCTGCAACCTCAGATCTGGCCCCAAGTGTCAAGGTGTGGATCACCTCAGGTGCATGCCTCTCCATGTCATGATTAGATTTTTGGATCTTCTTATCAAAAGGTATATTCCTTCCAGGACACCTTGTTTCCTGTGGATAGAAAATTATCCAAATGGAACAGGTTCTTCATGTGCTCTATCCAAAAGGATGAAAAGGGCTAAGTCTCGATTTGTGCTTTGTGGGCACACGTCCTTGGTTCTCCAAGAACCCCTTTATAAATCCTACCTTGTCCACCTTAACTTGCACGCTTCCTTCAGCCATGTGTGCATATGTGTCTTTAAGATTTGGAAGCTACAATAGGGTCCCAACAAAATGTGTATTTGAAAGAATGATGTGTTGTGGAAGCTAGTTGTTTCCATGGTTGAATTACACCTTTGATTTTACTTTGATTGGGGCTTAGGGGCAAATGATGAAGGAAGGCTTCTCCTTTCATTGGATGTCTTGGTTGGGTGGAGAGCATTTCCTTTCCCCCTCTTTTGTTGTGATCAACTTGGAGAAAAAGAAATGAGCATGTTGTTGTCCTGGAGCAAAAGAAAATACAGTTTGACAGTCCCTTCTTGTGAGCAATTTTATTGAAATCCTTCCCACTCTGAAGTGGATGAATTGTATAATTATTTGTAATAAGAAGATACTTGTGTTGATGAAGAAAGATTGAAATTGAAATGTGAAATGTAAAAAGTTATATTCCATCCTCTGTTTTGAAAAGGAATGTGAAGAATTGTTATATGTATTGTATATTGTATTTGAAGTTAAAAGAAAGAGATAAGTTGTAAAGTTGTTGTTGGAAATCAATAAAGGAATGCACTACTTTTCTCAAACTTGCATTGTTGCTTGGAATTGAATTGCTATTGTGAATTAAAATCTTTGTTTGAAAGAAGAATGAGTATGAAGGAAAAAGGCAGTGCTTTGTTCTCTTTGAAATGAGTTGAAATTTGGAAATCAGACTTTGCTTATTGACTGTTAAATGATTGTAAGTTTATCTCTTGTTTACATTGTTGTAATTGAAATGGGAATATATAATAGTGATTGAAGCTCTGTTTGATTGCAAGAAGAAGAAACACGTAGGTGGGAATTATATTGTATTGTTTCTCCTTTGAATTATATTAAATTTGAAATTAGAACTTGTAATTTAACATGGAAATGAATTGTTTAGAATCAATTGAATGTAATGGATTAGTTTAGGTATTAAATACCATACCTATATGAAAAACTGATAAATAACTCCTTTAAAGAAACTGATCACTGACATTGTGTATAATTTTAAACTGAAAAAAGGAATGTAATCAAATTATACAGTTCAGACCTGCACTTAACAATCAACTTAAAATGTTATAGATTAGTATGCTAAGACATTTAGGAATTCAAATTGACGAAGGAAACTTAAGAAGATAAATTTTTCATTACAAATTTGGACACAATCCTTTCCAGGTGTGTTCTGTCACTTGTTGGACAAATTCCAAATTAGAATCAATTGAACAAAATTTACTTTCCTACTAAACCCTCCCGACTAATCCTCCATGTCTATTTGACATGTTGAGTGATGGAGGATATCTAGTTTTGTTAGTGTAGGTTATTATTTATCCTATGATTTATTTATCGTGATAATTCTTACACTTTTGTTAGCCCTACACTTGTTGGGTTAGCTTGCTTAGGTGTACTAGTTGTGTGGAGTTGGCTTACTAGTTGTGTTGAGTTAACTTCTTAGTTATGTGGAGTTAGCTTACTAGTATTTTGGAGTTAACTTAACTACCAAGATTAGTTAGTGGGAGGTATTCACCACCGATTTAGGTAGTAGTTGCACTTCCTCCTCCTATATGTACATCTTTCTTATTGAATAATTAAAGTCATTCTATTGTAATGTATTGTGCATTATGGATTATGATGGATTTCCATATATGGTATTTTAGATCTTCTCGATTTGCAAATCTAATGTGGTGTGCTATTATCATCTAAGATCACACTTGGAAAAATATTCTTATCATTCCTTTCATGGTATTAAAATGATAGATGATGTAGAAATCTAGTAAGTTTTTCTTTGCAAGCAAGAGTTTATTTTTTCATGTATTCGGATTTTTGTAGCAATTTTATACAACATGCATTTTTATGCAAAACAGAGTGTTGCATTGGATTTTGAAGGTGTGAAAGCCCTAGAATCAACTCAGAAACTTGACCATGTTTTGAGATAGTCAAATATGGGTGCATTCTTTTATCCATTGGATATAAGTGTGTACCTTCCAGATGCATTCTTTTACCCTCTGGGTATTTCGGTTTTGGATGCAGTATTTTATCCACTAGACACAGATTTGTACCCTATGGGTGCATTCTTTTATCCATTGGATATAAGCGTGTACCTTTCGGATGCATTCTTTTACCCTCCGGGTATTTTGGTTTTGGATGCGCTTTTATCCACCGGATGTAGATCTATACCCTATGGGTGCATTCTTTTATCCATTAGATAAAAGTATGCACCTTTAGATGCATTCTTTACCCTCTCGGGTATTTCAGTTTTGGATGTATTCTTTTATCCACTAAACGTAGATCTATACCCTCTGGGTGCATTATTTTATCCATTGGATATAAGCGTGTACCCTCTGGACGCAATGATTTACCCTATGGACATTTTAGGTTTTGGGTGTAGGATTTTATCCTTTGGTCACAAGCATGTATCATGTGGATGCACTCTTTTACCCTTTGGACATTTGGGTGTCATGTGTACCTTTTAAAAAGATTAGCATTAAAATATTATTTTAATAGCAAAACCTTCTAGAGCTCATAAATTTTGATCTGTAGCTCGATTAAGGTGATCTTTTTTTTGAAATTGTGTATTTTTTCGAGATCTACACATTGGTGAAATTTTTATACACATATTTCAAATGTAAAAGGTACTATTACTCATTGTAATATTTACATGCACTCAATTATAAAGTGCCAAATTTGGGAGGGTGTTGTGATCACTTGTGGATGCATTTTCGGTTGAGCCCGACGTCCTAAAATTTTGAGTATTGCATTCTTGTATCTATGGGCGTATACATTTATATATCTCTTATTTGTTGAGATATGTTGGATCTATATTTTCGACACTTTTTTTGACATGGTGAGAGTCTCTCATATGGGGGAGCTATTATGGTGGAGCCCAGTGTTAGTTTGTCAGTGTTCAAGTAGTTGATTTTGACAACTCATATAGATCTGTGGTATCACTCTACTCATTCAGCAGTATGGGAGGGTGTGGTGTTGATACTACTTCTTCGGTTTCGTGTCCTTGCCTTGTTACCTTGGCTTTTTTTGGATCGTGGCACTCCTATTTATTTGGATCTCGTGTCCTTTCCTTGTTGCCTTGGTTGTTCTTGGATCATGGCACACCTATTTGTAGTAGTTGATAAAATTATGTTTGATGTTCTTTTGCATTTTTGACATCACTCCATTGATGAGTCTCTATGCATGGAGCTATTCTAGTGAAGCCCAAAGTGTCGCTTAGTTTTGAGTTATATGATCTAGCAAAGGATTCTGACCATAGTGTGGACCACACTTCTTCATATTATACGCGCTTTTAGAGATGAGCTTCGAGGATATCTTACGTAGAGGATTTTTCTATCTACTTTGTTATTATTGGTTTTGGGTACCTTACCATGTCCAATTTTCCTAGTTATTGTACGTGGGTACCTCATCAGGCCTTGTTGTTGGGACCCACCTTATTTTCCACCCACCTAAGCTATGCTTACGGGAGGGTGTTAGTGTAGGTTATTATTTATCCCTGTTATTTATTTATCAGGATAATTCTTACACTTGTGTTAGCCCTACACTTTTTGGGTTAGCTTGCTTAGGTGTACTAGTTGTGTGGAGTTGGCTTACTAGTTGTGTTGAGTTAGCTTCTCAGTTATGTGGAGTTAGCTTACTAGTATTTTGGAGTTAACTTAACTACCAGTATTAGTTAGTGGGATTTATTCACCACTGATTTAGGTAGTAGTTGCACTTCCTCCTATATGTACATCTTTCTTATTGAATGATTAAATTCATTCTATTGTCATCTATTGAGCATTATGGATTATGATGGATTTCCATATTGGTATTTTAGCTCTTCTGCTTTTGCAAATATAATGTGGTGTGCTATTATCATCCGAGATCATGGTTTGGAACAATATTCTTATCGTTATTTTTAAATTTAACCAAATTAAGAAGTTGAAAATTGCTAGCTCACTAATTATAAGCTTTTAGATCCTTTTTGCAAAATTGACCCTTAAAAACTTATCAAAAGTAAAATTAATGTTTCCTATACAAATAGGGCATCGAGATATTTCAAAAAGTCCTCGCTTTCCCAAAACCGAGCTTCCTAGCAAAAGTTATGGATTTTTGAATTTTTACGCCTTGGCAGAAAATTTGGGAAAACTTTCCTAAAGGGCCCATGGCCCAAATTTTTCCTTTTTTAAAATCCTTAGGAAAATTTTCACCATTTCCTTCGCTGCCCTCGTAGCCAATCGAGGCTACCACATGTCCTCACGGGGCAACGGCAGAGGAGTAGCACTTTCCTTGCCCTTAGAGTTTTATTTGAAAATTTTGGAAAAATTTCACTCTAGCTCGCTCGCCTGTGGCCACTAATTACAGTGCCACATGGCAGATTTGGGTGCTAGCAGAGGGGTGGACCCTTGATTTTATTTTGTTTTTTCTTTGGGAAATTTTTAAAAATCCCCGCAGACCCGCGCATCATTTTTTTTCTTTGCCCATTTTGGAAAAATTCTCTACATCTCCCCGCTGCTCCATGCCCCTCCTCCTTTCCTCTCCCCACGGCCAACCGTGGAGTGCCATGTGTCTCCAGCCGGACCCGCAAGTGCGGGAGCACTATTTTATTTTTCCTCTTCCTTGGGTGATGTGCCCCAAATCCTTCCACTACTCTGCCAATTCCTCACCCCCTTTCCCACTTGAACACGGGCTCGACACATGTCCACCATGGACCCGCGGAGGTGCGGGAGAAAATTGGAAATTGTGCCGCACAATGGGAAAATTTTCTAGAGCTTCATTACGACCCACCAACCTGCCAAAAAGGTTTTCCCTCCTCTTAAGTACGTGTCCCATAGGGGAAATTTTGACCTAAAAGCTCCGCTACTCATATCTTGAGTTCTCGTAAGGATTTAGGAGGAATTATTTATATCATCATAAAGGTGAGAAAATTTCTTATCTAATGGGAATGGTTTAGAGAAATTTTGGAATTGTTAAGTAGGAGAAAATCTAGTTGAAACTTTGGGCCTATTAGAGACCGGGTATGGGGGTAAATTACTCCTTGAACCTAACCAAACTTCTAGCCCTAAGTTTTGACCTTGTGACCTCTATGAATTCTTAACAAAAGAGAAGTTTGTTCTTGTGGATTTGAGTTGATCCGAATAACTGTTAGTGGTAGTTGTTGCCTAAAGAACCTCCTGGTTATAGACACTCTAATCAAGTTATTGGAATGGGTAAGTGAGACCTTACTCTATTGATTTTAAATATGTATTCCTTTCTCTGCAACTAAACCCTACTCTTGTCTTGATCTAGTGGAAATTAATTACCTTGGGTATTTAATTGTTTTGGGTCCCTTAAACCTAAAATTTAATCGGGAATATTTAGCTAGAATGTCAATGAAATTAGTAATTAAATTAATCTTTAGAGAGATTTGAGCTAGGTGGACCTATTGCAATTGTTTCTATAATGAGAAATTAGTAATGAGAAATTGTTGAATTTAATTGTCTTGAGACTTTGGTCGTTAACTCCTAATAAAAAAAAGTATTCCATAATTTTCTAACTAAACCTAGGTTGTTCATGGTTCTCAAGTGGGTTGTTTTAACCGTGGCGATGACATCACCATTTCCTTGAAATGGAGGATGATTTGCTTTGATACTCGGAATTAGAAGGGGCGAGTATATTGAGACTACTTCCTCTTCATTACTACGAGTTCATTCCCAAAGTTTTGTAATAATGAGGTCACCTCACCAGTCATTCGAGTGGTTAGACACATGCATAGCTATTAGAGTAGAAGATACTAGAACTGGGAAATGACTAGTTGTTGGACTACAAGCTCTACAAAAATAGGTATGGGAGGTCTAGGAGCAATTTTACCTGCTTGAATTAAGCAATTTTCAGCTCGTACGGTGATTTCATAAGCATCAAGGATAATGGTTCCCCCCATGGATTGAATCATGATGGTGACATCACTATTCAATGCCCGTAAGTAATATAAAAATGCACTATCTAGGGATGGCCTTACAAGTGTTGGGATCTGTTTCCAAGTCTTATCAAAATGGAGGTTGAAATCACTCATATACTCTTGAGGAGACCGCTTGATAGTATGAAATTGTTCTACAAGTGAGATATTATCACTTTTGTCTTCAAACTAGCTTACACAAATTCATGCCTAACTCATTCCAAGTGGTAACAGATCCAACAGTTAAACTCTGGAACCATTGAAGTGCTCTCCCTTTGAATGAGGTAGTAAGGAGTCAAACTGCTATGTTATCCTCTATGATACTGTGTACCGCATAGATGTTGGCTACATCCAGTATGTGCTCACGAGGTGAAACATTAGTCTCTCCATTATAAAATGGTAAACTTTTCAAAGTTGCTTTCTTGGTATGGCATCTCTTTGTGCTAACAACAAAGGACTGTTGGTATTGAAAGGAGGACAAGCATTGGCTGCCATGACGTTCAAAAGTTGGTTGTGTCTTGGTGAAGGAAGATGTCTTTCAGGAGGATTTGAATTCCCTCTATGAGGTAAAGTGGTAGCTGATGGTACTGAAAGGTTTCTTCCCCTTCTCCTTGGGGGAGACAAAGAAAGCTCTGTATGATAACAATTGTCTCACCTTAAAGAAGCTCTTGTGTGAATCCTTCACATGAGTTGATGTACTAGAACTTTGAAATCTAGAGATATGGAGTCGTTAGGTACCTTATGTTAATGGAATGAGAAGAGAGGTACCAACTCTGTCCCACCGGGCATGCCAAAACTATTTTCACCAAATCACTGCACCCCCCGAATGTCCTGAGAATGAATCACGACATTCGGTGTGATTGGGACACATGGGATCACCTCTCAAGCTATGGGACTTGTGCTTGAGGTGAACCTCTCGGAGAAGGCCGACTTCCTCTTCCTAAACTAAACACAACACTACTTCTAATGTAAGAAATATGGCTAACTAGACCTATGCTAATATTTCATGGGATTAGGGAGAGAGAATGCAAAGAAATAAAATCTATTCTAGAAGTGGTGATGCACCAAGAAAAGGGGTGTTCAACTTCTGGAAGGGTTAATGTGGGTATGATGCTTGCATCGTTAGCCACCTTCACCTATTGCAACTTGGAAAGGATATAAAATACCACAGACTAGAAGCACATGTTCCTTTACTAAACTTAAAACATACACAATATAAAGATCAGATTTGATTTGATACACAGATAATCTATCAAGATAATAATCACAAGCACATGTCAAGTATCCACTTGAGTGACAATAATAATGTAACTCTTAATCAACAGAAGGAAAATAGTTTCTCACAACTGATGAAAAGTAACCACACTATCCTTTTCACAATATGAAACAAATAATCTGAAATAAAGGTAAACTAATCAATAATGCCAAGGAATTGCATTCACAAAAGCATATAATGACTAATTATTCAACACAATAAAATAGATCTTCAAGTGTAAGGAAACTCTGAATATAATTAAAAGGTTTCAAAAACTCTGAAAGCACTCTTCCAAGCTTGAAGAACAACTTCACCAGAAATCTCTAAAATGTATATCTCAAATAATGGAAGCATTCCACTATTTATAAGTTCCTAGGCTGAGCCATTACAACTGGGCCTTTAACTAAAATTTAACTAAAAATAGTAATGTCATTAATAAAGGGAACAAGCTCCCATAAAAATAGCAAATTTGTTACAAAAAGTTGACCAAGTCAACCCTGTAACTTTGACTGATTCTGGAGCTTGAACCTATCCTTTCATGGCCACTCAACTTTGGCCTGATTCACATCCTTCTCCTTTCTTTGCATGTTTTTGTTTTCCTTCCTCCCATATAGCCATTCAGTGTCTATATAAAGAAGCACTTGACAACACCCTGAGTTTCTTCATCTCCAGGTCCACATGCATAGTGATTTACTACATCCACTGTCTCAATTTCTTTCGTGATCCCGGCAGAAACCTTTGAAGCTTACTCGTGACTTTATTTAGTCTCCCTATGAAATTCTAACATAGAAATAGCTGATCATTGGAGTCATTATTGAAATTATTCAAAACATCATCGTCCCACTTCACCAAATCTTTAAAATTTTCCTTAATCTGGTCCTCGGGAAGAGCATCGATATTTTCATTGAAGAACTTGCAGTTGGCATTTTCAAACTCCTCCAAGATATCATTGAGGGCATCTGTAATATCCACTTGCTTCTCCTCCAATTTCTTGATCAGATCTTGTAGCACCTAACACCAGAATTCCATAGCCTTTTGATATTCGAACAATTTAGAGGCATCATCAATTACCTCTTCCTACAGAAGTAAGTTAGAATCTTCTTCTCTAATGTCACTCCATGTTGCCAAAGTTAAATTTAAGTTATTATTATCTTCAGAGAAAGATTCGTCCATCTTAGCAATAGTGGTTTTTGCAACCTGTAAATCATTATAAATCTCAATGGCTTCCTTAATCAAAGGATTGGCTTCCTATAAGATCCTTTCCATCCATCCATTCACTGTTCTCCCTTTCGGTCTAGCTTCTTGAGCTCATGATAGGAAATATCATCAATTATAGATGAAATTTTCATGGTTGTAGTAGTTGAGATGTCAGTGGATGGAGTGGGCTGGGTTACTCTACGCAGCAGTGCAGTGAGTTGCTCAAATTTGGCCTTAAGATCATCCTTTGTGGCATTGTCTTTGTCGTATTTCTCCAAAAGACCCCAAGAGTAGTGTGTACATCCTATTTGGCTCCTTCATGAGTAGCCTTCCCTAATGAGAACTTTGAGATCTGGTAGTCTACTGTTGTGATGGTTTCTTTAGTTTTCCCCTCAACAGGGGTAGCCACTTCTATCACACACTCTCCAGATGGATTAACCATCGGACATGATACAGATTCTCGCCTCTTGGCCTGTCTTTTTGACATGGATTTTAATATGTTGAAATCTATCACATCTCCCAGAGGAACATTTTTATTTTTCTTAGGAGTCTGTCTAAATAGCCACTCTAGTATGGCTAGAGCCGAGGAAGATGGGGTAGCAGATCTAATACCTGAAGTATCAGTTAGAGCAAGATCACTAGAAATGCCAACTAATATCTAAGCAGAGGTAGTAATGATGGGAGGTGTGGGTGTGAGGACAACCATAGGAATTGAAAAATCAATGCTGGGGGTTGAAATTGAAGAAAATGGGAGTGTCAAAGGAAGTGAAGAGGAAATGGGTGACCCAATATTTTCCCCAGCTGATAGAACTGGAAGTGATGAAAATACTTGGGCCATGGAAGGGGATGGGAAGGAAGAAATGATGGTAGAAGTGGAAGGAAGTGATAATGGAGGAAGGGGAAGATGGGATGGATCTTGAATGACACTAGGGGAGCCACTCACTTCAACTACTTCTGTGACTGGCACTGTAGATGCTTTTAATCTTGGGAGCAAAAGACCTAGAAAGAGATGAGCCACCAACCACAAATGAGATCTTCTTTTGAATGATAGGAACCCTTTGAGTTGACCTCTTGCCTTTTGTGGGTGTTGGTTAGTTTACTGCTGATGTAGACCCTATATTTGTAGGTTGATTTTCCCCTTTGGGTGAGATTCCCAAGGTGGCCAACCAACTATAAGTTCTCTTTAGAATGGGTCCCACCCTTTCTTTAGTATTACTACATTCTTCCACATACCAATCAATCCATGATAGTGGTTGATTGGCAATATTATCACTCTTGTATGATGAATCTAGGACCTCATCACTATCTTACAAGTCCTTTGGCACATTAGCCAATCCAAACTACCACACTTCATCAAGAGTTAACCTCTCATAATCCCTTTTCCGCACGATGTACTCATCCTGAAAATGAATCCATATATCTTCTAATTGGGGCACATGAGCACTAGACTTACCTGTCTCCCGATATCCCAATAGTCAAAATTGGTTCGTGGATGGAAGGTCCATAAGGTTACTTCATCCATTTTTGCATCCACATTCTTTGCCTTGTGGATATTTGGGAAAGAATACCTGCTAATTGAAATAGGGAAATGTATTCCCACCTTGTGACGCTTATTTTGGATTTTATGGTAATCCAACAACTGCCGAACCAATTCCAGAAGAACCCATTTGTCAGTAGGGCACCTTGGAAACTTTCTTGGGGCACCTATGAAACCTAAAATCTAAATGTAGGTGAATGTGGGAAACTGAAAGTAGATTGCTCCCCATTCTTGTACCTCTTAGAAAGCCTCATTGGAAACCCTCTGATTATATAACTCTTTGTCAAAGCGATATAGGACAACAATGAAGAAAGCATTATTGATTCTTTGGAAGTTCTTTCTCCCCTCATCCAGAGTAAGTTCGGGATAAAACATGTATATTTGGGATGTACTGCGAACTTCCCTGGTATTCAATCCTGTAAAATATCCCATAGTAGCAGCCACATATACTAGAAAAGATGTCATGTAGAAATTTTTAGTTTTTGACACTTTTCCCAACTGATAAATGAATGTTGCTACTAATATGTTCACCCCATCGGATAAACTTGTCATTCTTCTTGATAGTTGCTATGTACAAGAACATCCATTCTTGGAATTCCTTTACATAAGGAAGACCTAAAACTCTTCTTAAAAGCACAATGAGATCATTGACTTCCTGAATGAAATCCAATCAATGTATAGTTTTGGGCAACTTGGTGAAATTCTTAGTCAGGTAGGATTTCATCATAACTTTCAGCATACTTCTTCTTTTTTATCCCAGTGTTCAACTACTATTTCAGGTGAGATTGTGGCATAATATTGAATGTTTGGAAGTTTAAACAAGTCTTCGAAGAAATATGGGTCCAGATGGATCACCACCTTATCATCACTATCTCTTATCGACATAGAGTCCTCATCGTAGTGGGCTACTACAGCTAGGAAAACTCTGGGCATTGCATGAATGTGATAAAATAGGCGCAAGGGCAAGACCACTATCGTAGATGGCTTACATCCATGGCTTTTGTTTGGGGCCTTTAATATTTCCTATAACATGGGAAGATCAATCTTTCCTAGATTGATATCCTCAATACTTCCTAAGTCAGAGGTCAAGTAGGATTGGGGAGCAACCCCAAGAAATGTGTACTTCATCTTCTCTTTTCCCTTTAAAGTGGAGGCAAACATCAAAACCTATGTTTCGGGAGTTGAATGTTGTAGAAATTCTGAAAACCCAAAAGCAAGAAAACTCAAATCTTGAACCGAAAAAGTCTGAAAGGAATCACCGAAATAAATCTCTGAAATGAAATCTTTGAAAAAGGTTTTCGAAGTCAGTGGTTCCGAAAACCCAAAATCTCCAATTCTATGAAACAATAGTTCTCTGAAAACCCAAAAGCTGAAATCTCTGAAAACCCGAAATCTCCAATTCTCTAAAAACCTGAAATCTCCAATTCTTCTAAATCTCAAAAGCCGACATCTCTCAAAACCCAAATCTCCAATTCTCCAAAATCCTAAGTCTTCAAAACCCAAAATCTCCAATTGTGATTTTCTCGAAAGAACTCTCGAGATGAGTTTTCCAAATAAGTCTGAAAGGATGATATCTGGAGGAAACTGCAAAATAAATGTTAAAAATCCAAGTTGGAAATTGAGAAACAGGAGGAAGTATGAGGGACCTAAAAAGACCCCTGAACATACTTGAAAACCTAGAAAACTCACACAACAAAACATGGTGAAAAAGAATGACATTACAAGAAAACACAGAGGGAAAACAAAAGGAAACCCAAATGGGGAGAAGGAGGAAGAAAAGACCTAAACCAAAAGAAAATAAAACCAAAAAACATACCTTGAAAAAGACACCGCAAAGTACAAGAGTGAAATGTCAGAGCGAAAGTGCAAAAGTGTCAGGTAAAAATAAAAAGTAAAAATTTGAGCTTATATAGAAATCTTGACATTAATGGTAAATTTTTGATCCGTATGGAGGTAGGTGGAAATTAATTGCACTTAGAATTTCTGAAGCTCCGAAACTCGAAAGCCCAAAATTCTAAAAAATTGGGATTTTGGACTTGAAAAAGATGAGAAGTAAAAGATGAATTAGTAATTGAGAAGTCTTAAAACCCAAAACCTGAAAGTCTAAAAATTTAGGACTTTCAAAATTCGGACTTTAGAAAAATTCATGTGCAAATCCTAAAAATGACTCGGAGAACTCCGAAAACCCGAAACCCAAAAATCTGAAAATTCGGACTTTCGAGTTTTAGACTTTAGAAGTCTGAGAGGGATTTAGATGAAATGAGCCAAAAAAATTGAAACCCAAAACCCGAAAGTCCAAAAATTTGGACTTTGAAATTCAGACTTTGGAAAACTTCAAAAGAAATTCTGAAATTGAGCTTAAAAACTCCGAAAGAGAAAAACCTCCGAAGTCTGAAAAATGAAAAAAATTCAGATTCTCAGCCTTAGAAAAATTCATTGTGCGGGGACTTCTTAAAAACATTAGTCTAACATATAGCCTTCTTCTGGGTAGGTTAAATGGTTAACAGTACTGCATGGGGAAAAAAATTCTGGAATTTGTGCAATAGATCAATGATCTTTGAAACTTTTTCTCCACCAATAGTCCCTAATGATAGCTTCCTTATTTTCTATTTTTGTGCCAATGTTAACCTTTTTTTTTTTTAAGGGATCATGGTAGGCACGTGCTCACTCATCAACATTGTCTATGACTTCGTGAGTACCTTCGAATGGTTAGCATCCAAACTTTCCATTTCTTCACCATCTACTACATAGACCATTTTCCTTATTCCTTTTCAATGCACATGTGCCCAAGCTATATTTATTCTGATTCTTATTCATTGAGATTCATCTCTAAAGATGGTTCATCCAACAACTCCAATAGCCTATCTTCTTCCATAGCACTATCTCCCATTGTAAGGCACTTGAAAACTTGTAATACCTTATCCATTGATGGCTTGGAACTCTGATACTCAAAATCTTGAATGAGATCACCATTAACTCCTACCAATTCCTTGTCGATGGCATGTCTCGAATGAATATACCATGCATGTGCACAACCTTGTAAGGTGTAATATAACTTATGCACCCATAACAAAGGTGGTAACGCTTCTGTGCCCTCCATCTAGACCTTCTCACAAGCTTGGATATGGAACGAGGTGGGTTCCTTTTTGTGATAATATTCGATGACAAGTGGGCACATTACTTCTATATAATCTTATAGAGAATGTGACTCTTACCTCATGCCACTCTAGGAGACTCTTGCGATGTGTTTCCCACCATTGCATTGTATTTCCAAGAAATTTATAACTAAGCATACTTCTCCTTTCTCCTCATTTTCCATTGAGCCTCTATTTCTCCTAAGAAATCATCAAAGCTTACCCCTTAAGAGTAACTTGGAAGCTAATATATTTCCAAGTGCTTAGGAGTGCACCTTTGTCACCCTTGTTATAGATCCTCTCAATTATTTCCCAATCAATTCATAAGTCTTGTGTGACCAATTTTCACATGTTATGCTAGTTCTATCACTCCTCGACCGAGCATATTCAAATTGGATAACCCCTTACATAGGATGAATTATTTCGTGGTCTCCGATGGAAGGCACATAGATGTTGTTGAGGGATTCCTCTCTTAAGGGCTCGATATAGGAATTTACTTCCCATTTGTTAAAGGATGATCACCCTTTCTTCCTTGTTCTCAAAATTGATATACCCCTTATTAAGTGACAGAGTTGACATTGTTCTTATAACACCAGGGCACCCAAGTAATACAGGGAAATTATCTTGTAGATCAAGAATTTTGCGCTTATTACCTGTCCAGTTGATGCACCAAACTAAACACAAAAACCCGAAAAACTCCAATAAAATTGATACGATGGACAAGATCCGAAGATGTAGGCGGATAAGGAGGTCGATGTAGATAAGATGGGCGCACACGAGCAATTCGCATAATAGATCCGAGTAACCCGCAAAGACACCGATGCTTGATGAAAAAAGACCACGTTAAAGGGTATTTAGGTGGACCGCCTGAGAAGCGGTCCGGAAGTGATAAGCTTCCTTGGCGGATGTCACCATGTTTTCAATTAAGAAAAGAAGCATACATGATAAGAGATGTAAGTGAAAAGCTATATTTTCCGATCACGTAATAAAACAGAATCTAAGCAAAGCAGGCGTAAAGCAACAAAAGATAGGAACCGTGAAAACAAAAGCTTTGGATTTGTGTTACTGTGTCCTTTACCTGCTCGTAGGATGATCGGCGTCGATTATGTAAAATCGGCGTCGATTATTTAGATCGGCGTCGCTTTTTAAAATCGGCGTCGATTGTTAAAATCGTCGCGATTATTTAGATCGGCGTCGATCGGAGACAAAGTGCGGCGAGATTTGGAAATCGAGAAAATGAAGACAAGATCGTAAATGAGCGCAAGATCATCAATGTCTGCTGGATCTGCAGGCCGGAGAGATATCTGGAAAGAAGCCGCACCGGTGTAGGAGCAGTGTTAGCAAAAAATCAATGGAGACGTGTGATGTTGATGTGATAAGAGTAGAGTAACGGTGCTCCTCTCAGGGATTGATTTGGACAAGATTCGCTCTCATTCGATAGATAATGTTCACACGGATGTGTAAAGATCTCTCGTTCTGTGTCTTTCACGATCTTTGTTTTTGTCTCATCGTCCTATCGTGCGTCCTTTTTCGTCCCAACTCGAGTTACGGTCTTATTTATAATCGGCGCCGCTCCTAAAAATCAGCGTCGGCCGTGCCGGCCGGCGCCGATCGCGAAGACTCCCGAGATGGCCAAAATGAGCGATTTTTAGAAAGATAAGAGTTATCCCTCCACCTCAAATACGAGAAATATCCCACGCTTGATTGTGAGGAGGAGAAATAGGAGGACACATGGATAGGATAGATATGGGGTAAATAAGTGGTTAGGATACATGTGAAAAGGTGTAATTAAATAGTTAATATTTAATTACTCATGGGTAAAACATAAAGGGGTGAATTAAACTTAGGATAGGTGTTTAAAATGCAAATTGAATAATATCCCAAGGGGATAGTGGTGATATAAACGTGCCCCAGGTTACCTGAGAGAGCAAACGCACACGAGGGACACTAAATTGGATAATCAATTTTAGGTGTCTACATTTTGCCCCTTTTTGTCGAGTAACTTGCGATAAGCAAGGTTGTGAGACAAAAACAAGGAGGTGGAAGAAAGGAAGAAAAAGTGATGATGCGATCCCCTCAAACTCGGGATGGGATGGATGATAGAACAAGCGATCCCAAGTTTGAAAAAGGTAGATTAAAGCGCGGATGCCCCAGTGCCGGACGTGCAGGAGTAGATCTGATCATTGATGACGCATAAAAATAAAAAAGGCAGCAACCTAAGGAACTCACATTGGTAGGGCAAACTAGATGGTCTCCTCATGAGACGACGTTAGTACCTACAGACCCATGAGTGTAAGGAGGACTACAAAATAGTCAGCATCTAAAGAGAGACACATTGGTAGGGACAACCAGATGGTCTGCAAAGCAGATGACGTTAGTGCCTACAGACCCGTTAACTCTAAGTTGCCAAAAAGTACGAGTGCCCCATGCAAAGGGAACAAACTTGAAATGGATGGTGATATCGAAAATATGTGCCAAAAGGCAACATTCAACGCACAATAATGACCAGATAAATAAGCCAAGCATCAACACTATGGCAAAGAGATTAGTAGATGGAAGTAAACGACATGGAGAAGTGATACCACAATCCATGGAAAAAAATGAGTATAAATCGATAGATGATAGATGATGAATAGATGTGATGGGATAGACATAGATGTAGGAGGATATAAATAGATGTGATTTGATGTGATTGATATGTGGATTTAATTTGGATGAGAAAAATAGATATAGATAGATGAAATGTTACTTGGATGGACAAGTTTTTAGATGTTTTGATGGATAGATGGATAGATGTGATTGGTGTATAGATTTAATTTTGATGAAAAATAGATATAGATAGATGTAGTGTAACTTGGATGTACAAGTTTTTAGATGTTTTGATGGATAGATGGATAGATGTGATTGATGTATGGATTTAATTTTGATGAAAAATGGATATAGATAGATGTAGTGTAACTTGGATGTACAAGTTTTTAGATGTTTTGATGGATAGATGGATAGATGTGATTGATGTATGGATTTAATTTTGATGAAAAATGGATATAGATAGATGTAGTGTAACTTGGATGCACAAGTTTTTAGATATTTTGATGGGTAGATGGATAGATGTGATTGATGTATTCGGTATGTTTGAGATGTTAATTTAATTTTGATGAAAATAGATAGCCAGATCCACATGTGTTGACAATACATGCTTTGATAGATAAGATGAAATTAGATAGATGATAAATTTTGATTAAATTAACATGTGAAATGTCAATTTAACTGGATGAATAACAAAGAATAATGGGGAATACTCTTTGCGAGAGCCAAGGATGTAATGAAAATGACCTTGACTAGAAATAAAGGAAATATACCCAGATAAGAAAGAAAATGATAAGTTGGACTCCCAATCGACTATAGATAGAATCTAGATAGGAAATCACAATATCATGCATGTAAGGCCCTATATGAGGTTAAAATAAACCTGACACTAACTAACCACAAAATAGATTTAAGAGGAAACGAAAGGAGCGAAAAGTAAGTATCTTTGTCGGAATTTACAAGGGACAGAATACATGTCCATAGTGGGAAAATAGGATTCTCCATATGATCGACAAAAGGTCCTAAATCTCAGCTTCATGATTTTGGCAGAAAAGCAAACTGATCAATGCGGGAAGTTTGCTTGATATGGAAAGACCCGATCAATACGGGAAGTCTTTTAGTGATGCTAAAAAAGTGTATAAAGCCCATGAGTGAAGGCTGATCAATTGCAAGAAGCCTTGAATATTTCTTTGAGAAATAGCCGTCCTTCAAGGGAGCGGTCTGTATTTTGAATTTTAATGATAGCCATCCTTCGAGGGTATGGTCTATATATTTTCTTTTTGATTCATTTGATAATGTATGGATAGCTGTCCTTCAAGGGATCAGTCTATCTTTTTGGATAGCATCTCTTTTTTTTTTTTTTTTTTTTTTTGAAAATCTTTTTGGAAGAAGCTGAGTTTAGACCTAGATAGATCAGATGGAGGAAGAGAACATAAAGAACATGCATTCATGCCCAGTAGATCCGATTAAGATAAGTACTTGGGACAGATGAAGTGGTGATTAAGGTATCCCTACCATGAGGAGGAACATATCCAAAAGAAACATGCAATGAGTAGAGCGCGATATTCATATTTTAAGGTAAGAGAGGCAATAGGCGGAGAACCACATAATTTCGAATCACCATGAAAGTATATGACTGGTTGTTAGGACGGATGTAAGATCTGAGTTGCGACTAGATTTGTGTAAGATAGATTTTAACAATAGAAGGGCCGTAGATGCAAGGCATTGAGAGGTTCCGCCTCAGGTACACCATCCATGGAAGATAAACGATAAGCCCCAGACCCATATTTATGAGTGATAATGTAGGGGCCCATCCAGTTGGGAGCAAACTTACCACGTTGACTTCTTTCGAGTGTAGTGACATTTTGATTTTCCTTAAGAACAAGGTCACCAATTTTGAAGTCACGGTGTTGCAAGTGCTTGTTGTAAGCACGTTTGACACGCTCAAGATAGACTTGATGATGTTCAAGAGCGTTGAGACGCCGCTCATCTAATAATTCAAGTTGTGCTAGACGATTTTGACGATAATCCTCATCGGAGACAAATTCTCTGAGAGAAACACGGAGAGATGGGATTTGGACTTCCAAGGAAGGACGACCTCGACCCATAGGCGAGAGAGAAGGGAGTAGCACCGGTAGGAGTATGAATGCTAGTCCGATAAGCCCCGAGAGAAAAAGGGATATGTAGATGCCAATCCCTGCCGGCTCGACTAGTTACCTTTACGAGGATACTACGCAAAGTTTTATTGGGCGCTTCTTGACCACGACCATTAGCTTGAGGATAGTATGGAGAAGAAAAGCGAGCTTGATGTTGAAAGTGTTGCGAGATTCTACGCAAATCGGTGTTCTTGAAAGACTTACCATTATCTGTGATTAGCTTATGTGGAACGCCAAAGCGACAAATGATGTGTTGATAGACGAAATCAACTATGGGTTTAGCCTTTGTTGAAGAAAGAGGGATAGCTTCTACCCACTTAGTAAAGTACTCAGTGGCAGTAATGATAGAATGATGACGCTGTGAAGAACGGGGATTGATGAGACCAATAAGATCAAGACCCCACTGCGAAAAAGGCCACAAATCCACCGCAGGTTGCAAAGCTTGACTAGGGATGTGTGTGAGATTGGAATGTTGCTGACACTTGACGCATTTCTTAGTGTATTCACAACAATCTTGATTAAGAGAAGGCCAATAATATCCCAAACGTAAAATGTGCTTTTGCTCTGACTAAGCCACTAAAATGTCCACCACGATACCGTCATGGACCTCTGAATAGCTTTAGATGATTCATGGGTTTTGAGGCATCGAAGCAAAATACCATCAAAACCGCGTTTGTAAAGAAGGCCGCCTAGAATAGTATAGCGATTGGCGCGTTGGACAAAAGACCTTCTACCATTGGAAGTCATATCTGGAGGAAGGATCGAATGAGATAGATAATCAACAATCTGTTGATACCACTCATCCTGAGTATGGGTTGTGACAGCATTGATCGAAGTTAGTTGTTGAAGATGAGATGGTTGATCTAATCGTTGTACAGCCACATAAAGACATGAGTCTTCGGTGAAAGGTGGGATAAGTGAGGCTAATGAGGCCATTGTATCTGCGAATCGATTTGCAGTGCGAGGAATGGCTTGGATAGTGAATTTATCGAAAGATTGGAGTTGAGCAAGAACGATGTCACGATATTTTTGAAGGATATCATTCTTGCATTGATAGACACCCGTGACCTGATTAACGATGAGTTCGTAGAATCACGAAGATTTCAATATGACGAGTGCCGAGATTAATGGCACTTTGAAGACCTAAGACAAGAGCTTCGTACTCAGCCATATTATTGGTGCACTCAAAGTTTAATTTGTGTGCAACTGGGATAGGCGTACCCCAAGGAGGAATCATCACGAAACCTGCACCTCCCCCTTGCTGGCATTTGGATCCATCAAAGAAGAGCTTTACTTTAAATGGAGATAGACCAAAATCAATTTGTTGGATATATTCATCGGGGAATTGAGCAAGGGGGTCTTGAGTGTCCGGAAGAGGAGCATCAGCTAATTGATCTGCAATAACCTGACCCTTGATAGCCTTTTACGGGATAAACTCGAGGTCAAATTATGTCATGAGCATAAGCCAACAAGTGATACGATCATTATGATAAGGCTTTTCATGAATTGTCTTGAGAGGATTGACACTTGTGACAATGTAAGTTTTATGATTAAGGAGATAATGACGAAGCTTAGAAGTTGCGAAGAAGAGAGCACAACATAGTTTTTCAGCTTCGGAGTAACGTGTCTCATACTCATGGAGGGTGCGACTGATGTAATAGACAGCTTGTTCTTTACCACAAGTGTCCCGATGCGAGATCATGGCTCCCAGAGCATGGTCGATCCACGAGAGATATAAAGATAGAAAGGCTCCCCCTCGCGTGGAGGTGTAAGCACGGGTGGAGAAAGAAGATAAGCTTTGAGATCATCAAAGGCCTTTTGGCAATGCTCATCCCATTCAAAATGAACATTCTTACGGAGGAGATGGTGAAAAGGTTGACAACGGTCCGACAATTGGGAGATAAAACGATGCTTGGCCGAGAAGACGTCCTTGGAGAGCTGGAGTTGCTTGAAGTTAGACGGGAAGGCATCTCAAGGATGGCTTTTATTTTTGCGGGGTCGACTTCAATACCCCTGATGGAAATGATAAAACCTAAAAGTTTACCAGTGAGAACGCCAAACACGCACTTAGCTGGATTTAGACGAAGACAAAAGCGGATAAGCCTCTCAAAGAGAGGTGCAAGGATGAAAAGATGATCCTGACGACGTTTGGACTTGCCGAGGAGATCGTCAACATAATCTTCCACAGTTTTGTGCAAGAGATCATGGAAGATGTAGGTCATTGCTCGTTGATAGGTTGCTCCTGCGTTCTTAAGACCAAAAGGCATGACACGATAGCAAAAGGTCCCCCAAGGAGTTATGAAGGAAGTCTTATGTTGGTCTTCTGGTGCGATGAGGATTTGATTATATCCAGAGAAACCATCCATAAGAGAAAGCATCTCATGACCCGCAGTTAAATCTACGAGTTGGTCGATATTAGGTAGAGGAAAATCATCTTTTGGACAGGCAAGATTAAGATCCCGGAAGTCGGTACAAATTTGAATTTTCCCAGTAGCCTTAGTTACTGGTACTACATTGGACACCCATTGCGGATAATCGATGGGTTGGATGAAGTTAGCGAGAAGAGCAAGCGTGTAATTCTTCTTTAACAAGAAGGGCTACTCTAGGTGCATTTTACGTAATTTTTGCTTAAGCGGTTTGATGTTGGGAAGAGTAACGATATTGTGGACCACAATATCGGGATTGAGTCTGGCATATCTTCGTATGACCAAGCAAAGGCTTGACGATGTTTGGAAAGAAAAGTGGTAAAATCCCCTAACTCCGTGGATTAAGGATTGGCCGACCTTAATGATACGAGGGTCTTCAGAAGTCCCTATATTAAGGTCGATAGTGGCCTCGTTGAGAAGGGTAGACGTGTCAGAAGGAATAGTTTTGGGAGATATGAATCCTCTGCCCCCAGATAGGTGAGGACAGAATCATCATCCGCACAGTGGATAGTGTTGATAGTGGGAGAATCGTCTCCAACTATTTCAGGGAAGATTAATGGTATAGAAGCGGACCGATTGTTAGTCTCATAGACTAACGGCCCTAAGGAAATGGTATTGATCAAAAAAAAAAGTTAGGTGGGATGGAAATGTCATCGTTCACATCAAGTGATGATTCGACTTAGTGGGGAAGATGGTTCTTGAGGAAGAGGCTCATCAAGAATAGTGACGGTGGCTTTTGAAAGGGGTTTAAATCCTAAACCAAATTTCTGATGTGGCATGAGAGTAGGAATGGATTTGAGGTCATGTATACCTTGTTCATATTTTCCCAGGCCAAAACCTTTCCACGCGCATCGATATAGATAAGTTTTTGCAAACGTGGGATTCTGTAGATAATCAAACCCTGTTGAGTAAGGTTTGGTCCTAGGAGGAGAATCTGGGCGATAGTGAGGCGTATCAAGACCACCGTAGATGAAATTAGTCTGTTGATTAGGCAGACCAATGGTGACGATGCGACCGAGACCTGGTTGATATTTAGGTTGTTTGTCTGGTCTACCATACTCATTAGGTTTGAGATGGGCATCAAAAGAAAAGAGAGGAAGCTCTCCTAGTGAGAAACGCTGCAATGTCTCTTCTAGATTTTGTAAGTCTGTAGTTTGGTTGCGAGTATGGAAGAAGATGAGGCCCCTTCAGGAGAACATGCATTTTCTTTTAAAGGGGCAGATCTTGTGGTCATGTCGCATTGTGCGGAAGGAAAAGGATCTCCTGGATGAGTATATATTTTGCCCTCATATTGATATTTTAAGCATCGATGGAGGGTGGATGGGACACAATGCATTGCGCGAATCCAGGAGCGTCCGAGGATCATATTATAGTGGAATTTTCCTTCGACGATGTAGAAGAGTTCATGAAGCAGCTTCTTACCTACTCGAATGGGTAAGACCACAGTTCCTAAAGTAACTGCTAGCTGATCGTTAAATGATCGAAGGGCGAAAGGCGGGGGTGACACTACATTCTTTGGTAACTTAAGTTGCTCAAACGTGTGCGAGGAGATGACGTTGAGTGCAGCTCCACTATCGATCATAACATGTTTTAAGGTAGTGTTATTGATTTGGACTGTGATAAAGAGGGGAGCCTCCAAATCCTCGGAAGAAAGAGAAGGAATTTCCGAATCTTCAAAAGAAATGGTGGTTGATGGTCTATTCAATCCAACAACCCACTCGAAGAAGTCAGGCTCATCCGAATTCAACGTGATGCGACGCAGATTATCAATCAAAGCTTGGCGATGTTGTGGAGAGGATTGGATGAGGTCAAGAGGAGACATTTTGACCGGAGCTGGTGAGTTGTTTCATAACACTCTCCTCAACAGATACGGGAACTTGAGCCCGAGGTGCAGCACGAATAGAGACCCTGGGTCATGAGGCTGATGAGGAAGGAGACACGCCTTCAGGGGCTGCAGAAATGACAACCCGTGGTCGAGATGCTGAAGATGAAGATGGGTTATCATAGTGTTGGGTTCTAGTGGCGATATGGATTGTGTCAATTTGGGAAGGTGGAAGATCAAGTGGAGTGGGACCACCAGAGGTCTGAGTGGATTGTTGGGGCTCAGATGAGGCTAAGGTGACAGGAGGTACTTGTTCCTCCTCCTCCAGCAAAAGGTCACTTTCTTCCAGAAGGTTCTTGACAACGGCTTGAAGAGCTTAATCCTCTCGGTATCATGACCCGGGGTATAGTGGTAAGCACAAATCAGATCAGAGTTAAACCAGGTAGGTTTAACTCCTTTAGGGTTATAAGGTTTAATCGGAGGAAGGGTTATGGATGAAGATTGGATAAGTTGATGAAGGATTTCGGTATAGAATCCGGTAGACGAAGAGGAGGATAAAGATGATGGAGGTGGTTCTTTTACATTAATCGACTGCCGAGGTAAAAGAACTTGCATGTTAGGTTTAACAGTCTTTTTAGGGATCCTCTTATTTGTTTGGACATTTGGAGGGGCAGTCTTGGGCACTTGAGATGGGAGTAAGTGAGACATGATTGACTTTGGTGGAGGAGGAGCCCTAAAATAGATTTTGAAGATGATGGAGATGTGACAAATTTTGCGGTCTTTGGAGACAAAGGGGTTGCTTGGTGGAATTTACTGATGATTTAGATAATGTCGGTTTAGAAGAGGAAGAATCTCCCAAAGTAGGTGTAATCGGAGGGACATAGGGTGCCTTGGTTTTGGTAATGAAGATGATGATCCCGATAGAAGAGGTGACGCGTCTTTTTAGTAGGTAAGTCTATTTTTCTGGGTATTGGTGAAGAATGTGTTGTAGAAGAAGATGATGGTTTTGATAAGTGTGTAGAAGAAAATGCCTTCTCGGCGAGGCAAATCCAATCATTTATGAGGCGTAGAGAGAGATTTTTGTGGAAGAGCACCAAGAGTCTTGATGGTCCGAAATATGGGCTTTCCTTTTTCAGGGATGGTGACAACTTCAACGGCATAAGGTGATTGTAACCTTTTCGGAGGAAGTAGGTGGGGAGGTACTGATGGTGTAATGTTAGATTTTGGTTGTCTCGGTTTAGGTTCCGGAACCAAGTGTATAGGTGTTGGTGCTACTTCTTTTGATTTTTCCTTAATAGGCGAAGTAACATTGGTGATGGAAGAAGGGGGTGATGAAGAAGCAGTTCCTTGCGAAGGGACTACTTCTGATGCAGTAATCATGGGTGAAACTACTGTAGGAAAAGAGATAGGAAGGGTCAAAATCGAAGACGCTTCCGTCGAAGTCGGCACAATTATAGGTACGTTTACCAAGGACATAGTTGCAGCGGGAATGGGAGCAACAGAAGTGGATGTGCCTGTAGTGGAAACTCGAAGGGATGTAATTGCCTCGAGTATTGAAAGAATGTCTGAAGATGAGACAGATGAGGATGACACTGTCTCGGGTATGGATGGTAGGTCAGACAAAGGAGCGGAGAAAGAAGACTCCGTGCTTAGTAATGTAGGAATATTCAAAGACGGGCCATCTGAAGATAATGGAACTCCAGTGATAGATGAAGTGGAAGGAGGTTCTGATTCGATTGATGTGTTTGCAGATGGCTTGGTTTCGGAAGAAGATTCTTCGGTAGAGATGAAGTTGATGGTATGAGTGTTTGGTTTTGAGACTCTGAAGCATTATGGTTCGGGGCATGATTGGGAAAAGGTTGTTTAAAAACATCGAGTGCCTGATTTGGGGAGCATTTGGGTTATCCAGAATGAGCTCGCCTTTATCAATGAATTTTTGGACAAGATTTTTGAAAGTCTGACATCGTTCGATGTCATGACCTTTGGTTCTATGATAATGACAGAAATCATTTTCCCTATACCAGAATGGGCGTTCTCGGCTTTCATCAATATCCCTAATGGGTGGAAGTTCGATCATGCGAACTTCCAACATTTTTTCTAAGATAGAGGCATATGATTCCCCCAATGGAGCAAAGGATCGAGATGATGAAGCCCCTTTTCGAGAAGATGAGGGGTCTCTTCGTGGTGTTTGATTAGAAGTATTATCGGCTCGTGATGCTTTTAATACGATAGCGTTGGTGGATCCTTGATTCTTATCTTTAGAAGGAGAAGAATTTGGTTTGGTAAACCGAGAAAAATCTGGTTTAGACTTAGAGTGAAGTTTTAGCTTCCCTTGCTCAATGGCGCGAGATTCAAGTTTGCGTGCCATCGTGAAGGCTTCTTCAAAGGTATGAAAAGTTTGGATCCTTAAAGTGGAAGAAATGTGACTAGCACAAGATCGAGTAAACAACTCGATCTGTTGGGATTGAGGAAGGGAGAAAGACAATTGGTTGATTATCCCTCTCCAACGAGCGACAAAGTCTGCAATAGACTCATCATCAAATTGGCAAATGTTATAAAGATCTCGTGATCGAGATCTTATGCGCGATATTTATTGAAAAGTTTTCAACAAACATCCGGGCCAATTGAGAGAAGGAAAACAAGGAATGTTGAGGAATGTTATTGTACCGAGTCTAAAGCGGACTACTAGAGACATAGGAAAGGTACATGGAGCATAAGCTCCCGATCCTGACTATGAGGTAGCAAGAATGTTTGAATGCTCGCAAATGTTGTTGAGGGTCTTCCCACTATGAAATTTTGAAAATTTAGGAAGTTCCCATTAGGGAGGATAAGGCTTAAAAGCCACTTTGAAGGGTGAATCGGTTCATTACACACTTTTTCAAAGGAGTATGAAGGATGAGCCCTTTTGTGGAGGCTTCCAAGTCCACGATTTTCTTGAAGAGAATTTGAACCATGTCTGATTGAGGAGGAGGTACATTGGTATGTCCTACATAAGAAGCAAGTGGTGGATGTTGTTGAGGTGTCAATGGAGGATTCATCTGTTGATGGATAGGATGATAAGAGGAATAACCAGGTGTTCTGGGTGACACCGGGTGGGGTATTTCTGTGAGATAGCTTGCGTATAGGCAGGCTGTGAGATAATAAGTGGTTGAGAAAATAAAGGTTGGGTGACGGATGGAGCCTGTGATTGGTGGACTCCTATGTTTGTTGATTGGATCGGGACAGATTGAGGAACATGGGTGTTGGTTGGATTGGACATGTTGGGGAACAAGACCTGAAAGGGGCCTTCTACTGCCGGATTAGGTATTAAGGGTGCCGATGTTAGAGGATGGGTGAAGGTCACAGTTGCTGGAACATTGGAAGAAAGACCCCCTAGAGGACGAGAAGTAGGAGCCAATTGACTATTCGGAGGGGGTTGGCTCATGAAGAGGTACTGACCTTGGGACACAATGGAGGGCATAGATGAATTAACAGCAATATGCGGGTGTGCAGACGCATTCATTATAGCAAGGGCAGAAGACCTCTCAGAAGTAGGTTGTGGAATATTTGAGGTAACTGCGGTGTTAGGAATAGGTAAGACTATTTGAGAACTAGTCGATATGGTAGGTGGAAGAGAAAAGGGAGGCATAGGGGCCTCGCTCTTCTCCGTGGCTCAAGGCAAGAGAGATGATGCAAACCGCTCTACGAAGGCTTGGGATGATCCACGAGGATAATCGTACACTTGTTGGATTGGTGGTCCTTGATCGAGATATTTGAATGGACTTGTGTACTAGGTATTCCATGAGGGCTATCGGATTGTGGTCGAGAATGCCTGAATTCAGAGATCCCCATGGGGGAACATACTCCGAACCGATGATATTTCCAGAAGGACTAGGGAAGTCGGACGTGATGGGATTGCCTTGGCTTGATAGAAAGGATTATATGACCGGGATGGGAACCAACTAACAATGGTCCCAAGGAAGATTGGGGGAGTGCGAAACCTCCACACTAGTGGTGATCTCGGAGGAAGAAGGAACCAGTTGAGCCATTCTTCTAGATTGTGACCGAGTGATAACCGTCATAAACACGCACTGAAAAGAAAATTGACCTAACTAATGCACTGAGACAATTCAAGCAAGCGTAAGTGATTATCTCCTTTAAATTTTGATGCTTTTAAGAAAAGAAAATGTTAGGGAAGGCTTTTAGAACAGGAACTACTCGAGATAGCCAAACTAAGGATGGTTTGGGTAATGTTTGGTGAGGAGTCCCGAAGGCACTTGATAGAAAAGACCGGTGCGTGGCTTGATATAGGGCCTACCCCGCACTTCACACACCGCTTTGCGATAAGGAGTCGGGTGCTTTGCCAATATATACCAAAATCTTCCTTGAATTTATAGCGTGGCACGAGTACCGCGTAGGATCTTCCTCTTGGATATCACTTCCAAGTAGGCGAGGCCGGGAAGGAGTTTTGTTTAAATGCTTTATACCTAGTGATTTTGGCTTTGTGTGCGAAGCGTGAAAAATAAAAATCAAATAGTGTCACTACCGATTTTGATCAATTTTCTAGCCTAATTAAAACTAGATGAGAAGCATGCAGCAATGACAAAGAAAAAGTTCTTTTAAGCACTTAAAAACGAAGTGTTTGATTTCGATGAAGACAAGTCAAACAGATTCTTTCCCAAATGCGATTAAGTTCTTTTTAAGCACCAAATTTTTTTGAAGTGTTTGGATGTGATAGGCAACCAACAAAGAAATCCTAAAAAGGAGAAAACACCAAAAAGAGGAATACCTGTGGATTTAGCTCTCCAAGGTGTGTGGACTTCAAAAGCGCGTTGTTAAGCTCTTCCCTCGAACAATCCCACGAACAAGCAAAGTTCTCCATGAGAAGAGGTTAAACAAACACCAAAGAAAACCCGAGAAAGATATATTCGGATAATGGTGAAACGGAAATCTCTATTTTTAAGGAACTAGAAAAATTTCAAGGTAACGATTTCGCTTTAAAAAAGCAAGATTGAAATGATGAAAAGAAATGCTCAAATAGGACTGATAGAAATCAGTGAAGAAAAGGAACAAAGTTCAAAACTAGGAAAGAAATGAACTTACCAATAAGGGACTTTGGTTCAAGTCCCACCTAAGTGTGCTGTAATGTAGATCAAGAATTTTGCGCTTGTTACCTATCCAAGTTAATACACCAAACTAAACACAAAAACCCTGAAAAACTCCAATGAAATTGATACCTGATGGATAAGATCTGAAGATGTAGATGGATGAGGAAGCCCATGTAGACAAGACGGGCGCACACGAGCGATTCGCACAATAGATCGAGTAACTGCAAAACACCGATGCTTGACGAGAAAAGATCACGTTAAAGATACTTAGGTGGACTTCCCGAGAGCGGGTCCTGAAGCGATAAGCTTCCTCGGCGGATGTCGATCCACGTTTTCAATTAAGAAAAGAAGCATACATGATAAAAGATGTAAGTAAAAGCTAGATTTTCGATTGTAGTAATAAGACAGAATCTAAATAGCAAAAAAGTACGAAAAACAGGAACTAGGAAATAATGCTTGAATTTGTGTTACCTGTGTCCTTTACTGTCTGCGAAGAGAAATCGGCGTCGGCCGGTGGTAAGCTCGGCGTCGGCCTGTGGTCGGCGTCGATTGAGACTAATCAGCGTCGGCCCAGGTTAGATCGGTGTCGACTAAAGCGAATCGATCAATTAGGGGCTGGTAAGATCCGGGAATTAGAAGATGAATGTGGTCTCTTTGATGTGCGAAGTTGGCGAGACACTGGAACAGAGTCACCAGATGATAGATGGTGGTGTGCGATGCTGATGTGACAGGGACAGAGTAACGGTGCTCCTCTCAGGGATTGATTCGGACAGGATCTGCCCTAATTTGATACAATTGATGCTAAGAAGATCTCTCTTTCTCACAACCTGTATCTCTCTCGCTCTCTGTTCGTGCGTAAATGCTTCCTTTTTTCGTCTGTTCGCTCTTTCGCTCGTTCGTGGTCTCTTTTTCGGTCCCTAGAACTGAGTTCTGGACTCGCTTTTATAATCGGTGCCGATCCTAGAAAATCGGCGCCGACCATATGGGTCGGCGCCGATCGCGGAATAGACTCTCGAGATGGCCAAAATGAGCGATTTCAAGAAAGATAAGACTTATCCCAAATACGGGAAATATCCCGCTTAGGGAAGAGGAAGAGAGATATAGATGTGGTACATAGATAGAATAAATTTGGGGTAGATAAGTGATTAAGATGCATGGGAAGAAGCGTAATCAAATATTTAATATTTAATCACTCATGGGTAAGATGTGATGGGGTGAATTAAATTTGGAATAAGTGATTAAATCACAAATTGGATAATATCCCAAGGGGATAGTTGGTGACGTAAAACGTGCCCCAGGTTACCTAAGCAAGTAAATGAATGAGAGGGACACTAAATTGAGTAACCAATTTTAAGTGTCTACATTTTGCCCCTTTTTGTCAAGTAACTTGCGATAAGCAAGGTTATGAGACAAAAACAAAGGGATGGAAGAAGGGAATAATGTGTGATGATGTGATCCCCCTCAAACTAGGGATGGGATGGATGATAGAATAGACGATCCCAAGTTTGAAAAAGGTAGATGAAAAATGCAGGATGCCCCAGTCGGATGCCTGGAGTAGATCTGATCATTGATGACGCATAAAAATAAATAAAAGGCAGCAACCTAAGGAACTCACATTGGTAGGGCAAACTAGCCGGTCTTCTCATGAGGCACGTTAGTACCTGCACTACCCATGAGTGTAAGGAGGGCTGCAAAATAGTCGACATCTAAATAGAGACACATTGGTAGGGACAACTAGATGGTGCGGAAAATGCAGGCACGTTAGTGCATACGGACACGTTTAACTCTAAGTCGCCAAAAATTACGAGTGTCCCACGAAAGGAACAAACCCGAAATAGACAAGGATATCTAAAAAAATGTGCCAAAAGGAAAAATTCAGCACACAACAATGATCGAGATAGATAAGTAAGCCAAGCATCAACACTATAGCAATATTTATAGAAAATTGGCGGCGACCAAACTTTGGGCGGTGAGAGACTAGAACAATAGGCGTGAGGAAAAATCGGCGCCAATCAATCTGCACATATAAATATCCAAACGAAAAATGTAAACGATTTATTTTCAACGTGACGATTGATTGAGAGAGACAGTTTGTGATTTGAGCATCATGAAAGCCTCCTGGGAGTGGTCGAAGCGCGAGGAGGACACGACTGTGGCAAGTGGTCATTCTTGAACCCACTTTTCTTAATTTGTTTGTTTTTTTTTTTTTTTGTTTGATTTTTCTTGCATCAGGCCGGAGTCCGGTTTATGTCAGCCAGCGAGGTACGCGCTACCAATGGTTTAATCGGCGTAGGGTTTTAGATCGGCGTCGATTGGTATTAATCTTCAAAGCCCGACTAAAATGAACAACGCCCGATTTTACCAAATCGATGCGATTGAAAGATATTGATTTTTTATGGTTTAGAAGATGTGATTTGGGGAAATAAGAGACTGATTATGTTTTTGATGTCATGGATGCGATTCACGAGAGGTACTTCATATGAGGGACGCCATTCTGGTGACATTATTAGAGATGATTCTTCCCGATGTGACCTAGAAAGTGCAGACCGAGATAATAGCATTTAGAAAGCCGAGCTGGGGTTTCCGATATTATAGGCGAGTGCCACGAGATGTGGAGCTCATGCGGACACTAGTGCGTCGATGGGACAGCCATACGTGCACATTTTGGTTTAGGACGGGTGACATGACTATCACCCATGAGGATATATTCAGGATCCTTAGATTACCGACCCCTGGGACCCGATTGAGATCACACCCAGAGAGGCGGCGAGAGGGCCCAGGTCGGTTATACACAGAGGTAGGGCAAGATTCGAGATAGTATCTGGGGCAATGAGGATAGCCTCACAGTACAGGCAGGATAGCCCTCGGAGCAGGCGGATAGCCTTGATTCAGATGGCGATATCCTATTTTGCCTGCCCAGACTCGGGAGGTGGGGAGATTCCCATTGTTACTATTAAGACCGTGTGTGCGACATCTTGCGGTGGAAGAAAAGGTTTTGCTTTGGCCTGCCCTGATAGCTCGATATATCATGAGCTATGGATGCTACCACCGGCCGGAGGACGAGGGATGATGTCATTTTGTGCTCCATTCTTTGGCGTATGAGCACATAGCGGTGATCGAGCCATCGGGCTTCCTTGGATGCCAGCAGATGGGAGGCATTGATTATGGATTTCGGAGATGGCGGGCTGACATGGCCACAGAGAGATACAGTAGACCAACCGGGTGGTACTGCGGCGTTTGAGATGCTTACACCGATCGGTCATCCGGAGACCATATCGGGCATTCCCGACATGGGCGGTCGGATGCGCACTTGCATTGTAGATTGAGGCAGGAGGCAGGTGGTCGAGGCCGAGGCCGATATGTGGGAGCGGGTCCCGTTCATGCGGATATTGAGGCGATTCGGACTAAATGACAGATAGTGCCGGCCACCTACATGCCATATAGGCGGATAGCGAGAGACGGATTTCCACTATTTGATCTGGAGGACCCATTGAAGGGCCCCACCCATCCATTGCAGCGAGTGATGATGCGCATAAACATGGATAAAGAAGATGGTGACCTGGTAATGCACAGAGCTTCCACGACATCTCCCGCCATCTATAGATGCTTAGGAGGAGGACATAGCTTTGTTATGTATGCTAGACAAATTAGAGGAGAGCATTCCACCCTCACACGGACACATCGGGTAGCTCTGGAGGAGATCGGGGTTTTGACGACAGGAGAGGATGCCCGATTGTGGAGAGAGACACCACTCGCGGAGCGAGATATAGTAATCCAACGAGAGGGACCGCTACTTATATGCCAAGGAAGCCCTCGGGGAAGTATAGGGCACGAAACAGTGCCACATCGTAGTCTCTTCCTCTACACGGTACTTCCAAGGAGGGCACCACCAAGAGGCCAAAGAGTTTTGTTTAAATGCCTTTATACCTAGCGGCATCGTTTGGCGAGCAGCACCGGAGTGGGTGAAAGCACGACAGTGTCACTCTCCTCGGCGAGGTGAGATACTACGAGGATGCCCTAATGCGATGCCCCGAGATGTGCCTCGACGCAGGCGAGGAGGAGAGCAAGCGAGGCTACGGCAAGCAGCCTTAAAAGCGAAGGAGCACCGGAGAGATCGAGTGGGATGAGACCTCCAGCAAATGCAGTGCATCGAAATGTTGAGCTCGATAGGCGGCGGTCGAGGAGACAAAGAAAGTGCGAGAAGGAGGGTGGAGGAGATAGTGTCCTCCACACTTGTGAGATTTTACTATATAGAGATTTGATAGATTTTGTATCTGTATAGTGATGTAGCTCGATTGGAAGGCATTGTTTAGATGGCTTGATTGAAAGCCACCCATTTTTGTACGAGACAGAGATATGTATATATAGATTCATTATTTGTCATATAATTGTACTCATGCTTTTAATTTTGGATATACATGGATAGATGGATATAGATATTACTTTTAGAGGATAAAATAGATGTGATTGGATAGGTATAGACGATAGATGATAGAAATAGATGTGATTAGATAGATTGATATGTGGATAAAATAGATGTGATTGGATAGATATAGACCGATAGATGATAGAAATATATGTGATTAGATAGATTGATATGTGGATAAAATAGATGTGATTGGATAGATATAAGAATTTTATAGATGATAGAAATATATGTGATTAGACACAAAACCCTATTGATATGTGGATAAAATAGATGTGATTGGATAGATATAGATGATAGATGGATGAGGAAGCCGATGTAGACAAGATGGCGCACACGAGCGATTCGCACAATAGATCCGAGTAACTTGCAAAACACCGATGCTTGACGAGAAAAGATCACGTTAAAAGATACTTAGGTGGACCCGCCAGAGGCGGGTCCGGGAAGCGATAAGCTTCCTCGGCGGATGTCAGTCCACGTTTTCAATTAAGAAAAGAAGCATACATGATAAAAGATGTAAGTAAAAAGCTAGATTTTCTGATTGCAGTAATAAGACAGAATCTAAACAGCAGACAGAAAGTACAGAAAACAGGGAACTAGGAAATAATGCTGAATTTGTGTTACCTGTGTCCTTTTACCTGTCTGCAGAGAAATCGGCGTCGACTGGGTAGAATCGGCGTCGACTGATGTGGTCGGCGTCGATTGAGACTAATCGGCGTCGACTGGGTTAGATCGGCGTCGACTAAAGGCAGATCGATCAATCAGGGACTGTGCGATAAGATTCGGGAATTAGAAGATGAATGTGGTCTGCTGGATGTGCCGAAGTTGGCGAGACACTGGAACAGAGTCACCAGATGATAGATGGTGGTGTGCGATGCTGATGTGACAGGGACAGAGTAACGGTGCTCCTCTCAGGGATTGATTCGGACAGGATCTGCCCTAATTTGATACAATTGATGCTAAGAAGATCTCTCTTTCTCACAACCTGTATCTCTCTCGCTCTCTGTTCGTGCGTAAATGCTTCCTTTTTCCGTCTGTTTCGCTCTTTTCGCTCGTTCGTGGTCTCTTTTTCGGTCCCTAGAACTGAGCTCTGGACTTGCTTTTATAATCGGCGCCGATCCTAGAAAATCGGCGCCGACCATATGGGTCGGCGCCGATCGCGGAATAGACTCCCGAGATGGCCAAAATGAGCGATTTCAAGAAAGATAAGACTTATCCCGAATACGGGAAATATCCCGCTTAGGGAAGAGGAGATATAGATGTGATACATAGATAGAATAAATTTGGGGTAGATAAGTGATTAAGATGCATGGGAAGAAGCGTAATCAAATATTTAATATTTAATCACTCATGGGTAAGATGTGATGGGGTGAATTAAATTTGGAATAAGTGATTAAATCACAAATTGGATAATATCCCAAGGGAATAGTTGGTGACGTAAAACGTGCCCCAGGTTACCTAAGCAGGTAAATGAATGAGAGGGACACTAAATTGAGTAACCAATTTTAAGTGTCTACATTTTGCCCCTTTTTGTCAAGTAACTTGCGATAAGCAAGGTTATGAGACAAAAACAAAGGGATGGAAGAAGGGAAGAATTTGTGATGATGTGATCCCCCTCAAACTAGGGATGGGATGGATGATAGAACAGACGATCCCAAGTTTGAAAAAGGTAGATGAAAAATGCAGGATGCCCCAGTCGGATGCCTGGAGTAGATCTGATCATTGATGACGCATAAAAATAAATAAAAGGCAGCAACCTAAGGAACTCACATTGGTAGGTCAAACTAGCCGGTCTTCTCATGAGACGACGTTAGTGCCTACAGACCCATGAGTGTAAGGAGAACTGCAAAATGGTCAGCATCTAAAGAGAGACACATTGGTAGGGACAACTAGACGGTCTGGAAAGCAGACGACGTTAGTGCCTACAGACCCGTTTAACTCTAAGCTGCCAAGAAAGTACGAGTGTCCCACGCAAAGGGAACAAACCCGAAATAGACAAGGATATCTAAAAAAAATGTGCCAAAAGGCAAAATTCAGCACACAACAATGATCAGATAGATAAGTAAGCCAAGCATCAACACTATGGCAAAAAGATATAGAAAATCGGCGGCGACCAAACTAATCGGCGACGACTAGAACAAACGGCGTCGACCCAAAAAATCGGCGCCGACCAATCCAGGCACATATAAATATGCGAACGAAAAACGTAAACGATTTATTTTCAACGTGACGATTGATTCAGAGAGAGACAGATTTGTGATTTGAGCATCATGGAAGCCTCTGGGAGCGGTCAGAAGCGCAGGAGGACACGACCTGGGGTAAGTGGTCATTCTTGAACCCACTTTTCTTAATTTGTTTTTTTTTTTTTTTGTTTGATTTTTTCTTGCATGGGAGGCCGGGGTCCGGTTTATGTCCGGCCAGGCAGTCGGCGCCGATTGGTTTAATCGGCGTCGATTGGTTTTGGATCGGCGTCGATTGGTATTAATCGGCGCCGACTAAAATGAACGACGCCGATTTTACCAAATCGACGCCGATTGAAAGATATTGATTTTTTTTTTTTATGGTTTTGGAAGATGTGATTTGGGGAAATAAGAGACTGATTATGTTTTTGATGTCGTGGATGCAGGCACGAGAGGTACTTCATATGAGGGATGCCATTCTTGAGTTATTAGAGACGATTCTTCCCGATGTGAAAGATGCAGGTCTGGCAAAAGCATTTAGAGCTAGCCGGGCTCGGGGTTTCCGATATTATAGGCAGTGCCCACGAGATGTGGAGCTCATGCGGGCACTAGTGCATCGATGGGACAGCCATGCGTGCACATTTTTGGTTCGGGACGGGTGAGATGACTATCACCCATGAGGATATATTCGAGATCCTTAGATTACCGGATTCACTGGGACCCGATTGAGATCACACCATGGGAAGCAGCGGCAGAGGGCCACAGGTCGGTTATACGAGAGGTAGGGCGAGACAATTAAGATAGTATCTGGGCAGTGAGGATAGCCTCACAAGTATAGCGAGATAGCCCTCGGAGCGAAGCGGATAGCCTTGATTCGAGATGGCGATATCCTATTTTGCCTGCCCAGACTCGGGAGGTGGGAGATTCCCATTATTACTATTAGAATGCGTGTGTGCGACATCTTGCGGCAAGACGAGTTTTTGCTTTCACGATGCCCCGATAGCTCGAGATATATCATGAGCTATGGATGTACACCACGGGCGGAGGACAGGATTGATGTCATTTTGTGCTCCATTTGGCGTATGAGCACATAGTGGTGATCGTGCCATCCGGGCTTCCTTGGATGCCAGCAATGCGGGGAGGCATTGATTATGGATTTCGAGATGGCGGGCGACATGGCCACATGAGATATAGTGTAGACCAGGCCCGGTGGTACTGAAGGCGTTTCAGGGACGCTTACAGCAGATCAGTCATCCCAGGATACCATATCGGGCATTCCCGACATGGGCCGGTCAGGATGCGCACTTGGTAGCATTGAGACGGAGCCGGGTGGTCAGGGGCCGGAGGCCAGATATGTGGGAGCGGGTCCCGTTCATGTGGATATTGAGGCAGTTCGGCCTAGTACAGACAGTGCCGGCCACCTACACGCCATATAGGCGGGATAGCAGAGAGACGGATTTGCCGATTTTGATCCCGGCAGACCCATTGAGAGAGGCCCCACCCTCCACAGACAGTGATGATGACGCGGGGGTGGATGAGGGCTACGCAGCATGGTACGACACAGAGCTTCCACGACATCTCCCGCCCTCTATAGATGCGATGAGGAGGACATAGCTGCTTATCTTTGGATGAGATTAGAGGAGAGAGCATGCCACCCTCACACGACACATCGAGTAGCTTTGGAGGAGATCGGGGCTTTGACGGAGGAGAGGATGCCACGGTTGTGGAGAGAGACACCGCTTGCCAGGAGCGAGATACAGCGATCCAGTAGAGGGACCGCTACTTTCGGCATGGGAGGCCCTCGGGGGCGAAGTATGGGGAGACAGTGCCACATCGAGTGCAGTACACGAGGTATGACCAGGAGGGGCACCACCGAGCAGCGCCAAAGCAGGCCCCAGCGGCACCGAAGCAAAGATCGTTACGAGCACCGGGTACTGTGAGCCTGAGCACGTACCAGTCTCTCCTCGCTGAGGTGAGATACTACGAGGATGCCCTAGCGCAGCATGCCCCAGATGTGCCTCGATACGGGGCGAGGAGGAGAGCAGCGACGGCTACGGTGAGCGGAGCCTCAGGCGGAGGGAGCACTGGGAGAGATCGAGGTGGGCCGAGACCTCCAGCAGCAGGTGCATCGAGCTCGATAGCGCGGTCGGGAGAGACAACAAACCAGTGCGAGAGGGGGTGGATGAGATAGTGTCCTCCACGCTTCAGATTTTACTATATAGAGATTTGATAGATTTTGTATCTGTATAGTGATGTAGCCTCGATTGGAAGGCATTGTTTAGATGGCTTGATTGAAAGCCACCCATTTTTGTACAGACACATATGTATATATAGATTCATTATTTGTCATATAATTGTACTCATGCTTTTAATTTTGGATATACATGGATAGATGGATATAGATATAGACTGATAGAGGATAAAATAGATGTGATTGGATAGGTATAGACTGATAGATGATAGAAATAGATGTGATTAGATAGATTGATATGTGGATAAAATAGATGTGATTGGATAGATATAGACTGATAGATGATAGAAATATATGTGATTAGATAGATTGATATGTGGATAAAATAGATGTGATTGGATAGATATAGACTGATAGATGATAGAAATATATGTGATTAGATAGATTGATATGTGGATAAAATAGATGTGATTGGATAGATATAGACCGATAGATGGATGAGGAAGCCGATGTAGACAAGATGGGCGCACACGAGCGATTCGCACAATAGATCTGAGTAACCTGCAAAACACCGATGCTTGACAGAAAAAGATCACGTTAAAAGATACTTAGGTGGACTGCCCGAGAGGCGGGTCCGGGAAGCGATAAGCTTCCTCGGCGGATGTCAGTCCACGTTTTCAATTAAGAAAAGAAGCATACATGATAAAAGATGTAAGTAAAAAGCTAGATTTTCTGATTGCAGTAATAAGATAGAATCTAAACAAGACAGAAAGTACAGAAAACAGGGAACTAGGAAATAATGCTGAATTTGTGTTACCTGTGTCCTTTTACCTGTCTGCAGAGAAATCGGCGTCGACTGGGTAGAATCGGCGTCGACTGATGTGGTCGGCGTCGATTGAGACTAATCGGCGCGTGTCGTTAGATCGGCGCGACTAAAGGCGGTAGATCGATCAATCGGGGACCGGTAAGATCCGGGAATTAGAAGATGAATGTGGTCTCGCTGATGTGCCGAAGTTGGCGAGACACTGGAGCAGAGTCACCGGATGATAGATGGTGGTGTGCGATCTTGATGTGACAGGACAGAGTAATGGTGCTCCTCTCAGGGATTGATTCGGACAGGATCTGCCCTAATTTGATACAATTGATGCTAAGAAGATCTCTCTTTCTCACAACCTGTATCTCTCTCGCTCTCTGTTCGTGCGTAAATGCTTCCTTTTTTCGCCTGTTCGCTCTTTCGCTCGTTCGTGGTCTCTTTTTCGGTCCCTAGAACTGAGCTCTGGACTTGCTTTTATAATCGGCGCCGATCCTAGAAAATCGGCGCCGACCATATGGGTCGGCGCCGATCGCGGAATAGACTCCCGAGATGGCCAAAATGAGCGATTTCAAGAAAGATAAGACTTATCCCGAATACGGGAAATATCCCGCTTAGGGAAGAGGAGATATAGATGTGGTACATAGATAGAATAAATTTGGGGTAGATAAGTGATTAAGATGCATGGGAAGAAGCGTAATCAAATATTTAATATTTAATCACTCATGGGTAAGATGTGATGGGGTGAATTAAATTTGGAATAAGTGATTAAATCACAAATTGGATAATATCCCAAGGAATAGTTGGTGACGTAAAACGTGCCCCGAGTTACCTAAGCGAGTAAATGAATGAGAGGACACTAAATTGAGTAACCAATTTTAAGTGTCTACATTTTGCCCCTTTTTGTCAAGTAACTTGCGATAAGCAAGGTTATGAGACAAAAACAAAGGGATGGAAGAAGGGAAGAATTTGTGATGATGTGATCCCCCTCAAACTAGGGATGGGATGGATGATAGAACAGACGATCCCAAGTTTGAAAAAGGTAGATGAAAAATGCAGATGCCCCAGTCGGATGCCTGGAGTAGATCTGATCATTGATGACGCATAAAAATAAATAAAAGGCAGCAACCTAAGGAACTCACATTGGTAGGTCAAACTAGCCGGTCTTCTCATGAGACGACGTTAGTGCCTACAGACCCATGAGTGTAAGGAGAACTGCAAAATGGTCAGCATCTAAAGAGAGACACATTGGTAGGGACAACTAGACGGTCTGGAAAAGACACGTTAGTGCCTACGGACCCGTTTAACTCTAAGCTGCCAGAAAGTACGAGTGTCCCACGCAAAGGGAACAAACCCGAAATAGACAAGGATATCTAAAAAAAATGTGCCAAAAGGCAAAATTCAGCACACAACAATGATCAGATAGATAAGTAAGCCAAGCATCAACACTATGGCAAACAGATATAGAAAATCGGCGGCGACCAAACTAATCGGCGACGACTAGAACAAACGGCGTCGACCCAAAAAATCGGCGCCGACCAATCCAGGCACATATAAATATGCGAACGAAAAACGTAAACGATTTATTTTCAACGTGACGATTGATTCAGAGAGAGACAGATTTGTGATTTGAGCATCATGGAAGCCTCTGGGAGCGGTCAGAAGCGCAGGAGGACACGACCTGGGGTAAGTGGTCATTCTTGAACCCACTTTTCTTAATTTATTTTTTTTTTTTTTTGATTTTTTCTTGCATGGGAGGCCGGGGTCCGGTTTATGTCCGGCCAGGCAGTCGGCGCCGATTGGTTTAATCGGCATCGATTGGTTTTGGATCGGCGTCGATTGGTATTAATCGGCGCCGACTAAAATGAACGACGCCGATTTTACCAAATCGACGCCGATTGAAAGATATTTATATTTATTTTTATGGTTTTGGAAGATGAGATTTGGGAAATAAGAGACTGATTATGCTTTTGATGTCGTGGATGCAGGCACGAGAGGTACTTCATATGAGGGATGCCATTCCTGAGTTATTGGAGACGATTCTTCCTGATGTGACAGATGCAGACTGGCAGCATTTAGAGCTAGCCGGGCTCGGGGTTTTCCGATATTATAGACGAGTGCCACGAGATGTGGAGCTCATGCGGGCACTAGTGCGTCGATGGGACAGCCAGACGTGCACATTTTGGTTCAGGACGGGTGAGATGACTATCACCCATGAGGATATATTCAGGATCCTTAGATTACCGATTACTGGGGACCCGATTGAGATCACACCCCGGGAGCAGCAGCAGAGGGCCTGGGTCGGTTATACAGAGGTAGGGCAGACGATTCTGAGATAGTATCTGGGGCAGTGAGGATAGCCTCACAGTACAGGCAGGATAGCCCTCGGAGCAGGCGGATAGCCTTGATTCAGATGGCGATATCCTATTTTGCCCTGCCAGACTCAGGAGGTGGGAGATTCCCATTGTTACTATTAGACTGTGTGTGCGACATCTTGCAGTACAGACAGGTTTTTGCCTTCGCCGATGCCCTGATAGCTCAGATATATCATGAGCTATGGATGTACACCAGGCGGAGGTGCGAGGATTGATGTCAGTTTTGTGCTCCATTGCTGGGCGTATGAGCACATAGCGGTGATCAGGCCATCCGGGCTTCCTTGGATGCCAGCAGCAGTGGGAGGCATTGATTATGGATTTCGGAGATGGCGGGCTGACATGGCCGCAGGAGATACAGGTAGACCAGCCGGGTGGTACTCTGAGCGTTTCAGGACGCTTACACCAGATCAGGTCATCTGGAGACCATATCGGGCATTCCCGACATGGGCCGGTCAGGATGCGCACTTGGTAGCATTGAGACGGAGCCGGGTGGTCAGGGGCCGGAGGCCAGATATGTGGGAGCGGGTCCCGTTCATGCGGATATTGAGGCAGTTCGGCCTAGTACAGACAGTGCCGGCCACCTACACGCCATATAGGCGGGATAGCAGAGAGACGGATTTGCCGATTTTGATCCCGGCAGACCCATTGAGAGAGGCCCCACCCTCCACAGACAGTGATGATGACGCGGGGGTGGATGAGGGCTACGCAGCATGGTACGACACAGAGCTTCCACGACATCTCCCGCCCTCTATAGATGCTGACGAGGAGGACATAGCTGCTTTATCTTTGGGCAGATTAGAGGAGAGCATGCCACCCTCACACGACACACATCGAGTAGCTCGGAGGAGATCGGGGCTTTGACGGAGGAGAGGGATGCCCTGATTGTGGAGAGAGACACCGCTCGCCAGGAGCGAGATACAGCGATCCAGCAGAGGGACCGCTACTTTCGGCACAGGGAGGCCCTCAGGGCCAAGTATGGGGAGACAGGTGCCACATCAGAGTCTGCACACAGGGTACGACCCTAGGAGGGGCACCACCAGCAGCGCCAGCAGCCCCAAGCACCAAAGAAAGCATCGTTATTCTGAGCACCGTACTATGAGCCTGAGCACGTACCAGTCTCTCCTCGCTGAGGTGAGATACTACGAGGATGCCCTAGCGCAGCATGCCCCAGATGTGCCTCGATACGGGGCGAGGAGGAGAGCAGCGACGGCTACGGCGAGCGGAGCCTCAGGTGGAGGGAGCACTGGGAGAGATCGAGGTGGGCCGAGACCTCCAGCAGCAGGTGCATCGAGCTCGATAGGCGGCGGTCAGGAGAGACAGCCAGGTGCAGAGGAGGGTGGAGGAGATAGTGTCCTCCACGCTTCAGATTTTACTATATAGAGATTTGATAGATTTTGTATCTGTATAGTGATGTAGCCTCGATTGGAAGGCATTGTTTAGATGGCTTGATTGAAAGCCACCCATTTTTGTACAGACACATATGTATATATAGATTCATTATTTGTCATATAATTGTACTCATGCTTTTAATTTTGGATATACATGGATAGATGGATATAGATATAGACTGATAGAGGATAAAATAGATGTGATTGGATAGGTATAGACTGATAGATGATAGAAATAGATGTGATTAGATAGATTGATATGTGGATAAAATAGATGTGATTGGATAGATATAGACTGATAGATGATAGAAATATATGTGATTAGATAGATTGATATGTGGATAAAATAGATGTGATTGGATAGATATAGACTGATAGATGATAGAAATAGATGTGATTAGATAGATTGATATGTGGATAAAATAGATGTGATTGGATAGATATAGACTGATAGATGATAGAAATATATGTGATGTGGATATAACTTTGATAGATGGATGTGATGTAACTTGGATGTACATGTGTTTGATGTTTGGATTAGATATGGATAGATATAATGTACCTTGGATGTACATTTTGGTGGATAGATTGATGGATGTGATTGATGTATAGATTAGATATAATGTACCTTAGATGTACATATTTTAAATATTTTGATGGATAGATAGATAGATGTAATTTTAATGAGAAATGAATAAAGATAGATGTTTTGATAGATAAGAGGAATTTTGATAGAAGATAAATTGTGATTGAATTAACATGTGAAATGTCAATTTAACAGGATGCAAGAGCCAAAGATGTAAATGGAAACAACCGTGACTTAGAAGAGAAGACACTCGGAAAAGAAGGGAAATGATAAGTCGGACTTCCAACCGACCATAGATAAAATCCAGATAAGAAACCGAAAGACCAAGCATACAAGGCCCTATATAAGATTAAAATAAACCTGACACTAACTAGTCGCAAACCAGATCTAGGATAGAAATGGAAAGAAAAGTAAGTATCTTGTCGGAATTTACAAGGGACAGGATACATGTCCATGATAGGAAAATAGGATTCTCCATATGATCGACAAAAGGTCTTAAATCTCAGCTTCATGACTTTGACAGAAAAGCAAACTGATCAATGCGGGAAGTTTGCTTGATATGGAAAGACTGATCGATGCGGGAAGTCTTTCAGTGATGCTAAAAAGTGTATAAAAGGCTAACTGGAAGGCTGATTGATTACAAGAAGCCTTGAATATTTCTTTGAGAAACAGCCGTCCTTCAAGGGAGCGGTCTGTATTTTGAATTTTAATGATAGCCATCCTTCGAGGGTATGGTCTATTTTCTTTTTGATTCACTTGATAATGTATGGATAGCTGTCCTTCAAGGGATCAGTCTATCTTTTGGATAGCATCTTTTTTTTTTTTTTTGAAACTCTTTGGAAGAAGCTGAGTTTAGACCTAGATAGATCAGATGGAGGGGAAGAGAACATAGAAGAACATGTACTCATGCCCCGAGTAGATCCAATTAAGATAAGTACTTGGGACAGATGAAGTGGTGATTAAGGTATTCCTACCATGAGGAGGAACATATCCAAAAGAAACGTGCAATGAGTAGAGCCGCGATACTCATATTTAAGGTAAACGAGGCAATAGGCGGAGAACCACACGATTTCAAATCACCACAAAAGTAGATGACTGGTTATTAGGACGGATGGAAGATCTGAGTTGCGACTAGATTTGTGTAAGATAGATTTTAACAATAGAAGGGCCGTAGATGCAAGGCATTGAGAGGTTCCGCCTCAGGTACACCATCCATGGAAGATAAACGATAAGCCCCAGACCCATATTTATGAGTGATAATGTAGGGGCCCATCCAGTTGGGAGCAAACTTTCCACGTTGACTTCTTTCGAGTGTAGTGACATTTTGATTTTCCTTAAGAACAAGGTCACCAATTTTGAAGTCACGGTGTTGCAAGTGCTTGTTGTAAGCACGTTTGACATGCTCAAGATAGACCTGATGATGCTCAAGAGCGTTAAGACGCCGCTCATCTAATAATTCAAGTTGTGCTAGACGATTTTGACGATAATCCTCATCGGAGACAAATTCTCTGAGAGAAACACGGAGAGATGGGATTTGGACTTCCAAAGGAAGGACAGCCTCAGACCCATAGACGAGAGAGAAGGGAGTAGCACCAGTAGGAGTACGAATGCTAGTCCGATAAGCCCAGAGAGCAAAAGGGATATGTAAATGCCAATCCCTGCCAGCTCGACTAGTTACCTTTGCGAGGATACTACGCAAAGTTTTATTGGACGCTTCAGCCTGACCATTAGCTTGAGGATAGTATGGAGAAGAAAAACTGAGCTTGATGTTGAAAGCGTTGCAGAGATTCTGCAAATCAGCATTCTTGAAAGACTTACCATTATCTGTGATTAGCTTATGTGGAACGCCAAAGCGACAAATGATGTGTTGATAGACGAAATCAACTATGGGTTTAGCCTTTGTTGAAGAAAGAGGGATAGCTTCTACCCACTTAGTAAAGTACTCAGTGGCAGTAATGATAGAATGATGACGCTGTGAAGAATGGGGATTGATGAGACCAATAAGATCAAGACCCCACTGCGAAAAAGGCCACAAATCCGCCGCAGGTTGCAAAGCTTGACTAGGGATGTGTGTGAGATTGGAATGTTGCTGACACTTGACGCATTTCTTAGTGTATTCACAACAATCTTGATTAAGAGAAGGCCAATAATATCCCAAACGTAAAATGCGCTTGGCTACAGCTAAGCCACTAAAATGTCCACCACAGATACCGTCATGGACCTCCTGAATAGCTTTAGATGATTCATGGGTTTTGAGGCATCGAAGCAAAATACCATCAAAGCCGCGTTTGTAAAGAAGGCCGCCTAGAATAGTATAGCGATTGGCGCGTTGGACAAAAGACCTTCTACCATTGGAAGTCAGATCTGGAGGAAGGATCGAATGAGATAGATAATCAACAATCTGTTGATACCACTCATCCTGAGTATGGGTTGTGACAGCATTGATCGAAGTTAGTTGTTGAAGATGAGATGGTTGATCTAATCATTGTACAGCCACATAAAGACGCGAGTCTTCGGTGAAAGGTGGGATAAGTGAGGCTAATGAGGCCATTGTATCTGCGAATCGATTTGCAGTGTGAGGAATGGCTTGGATAGTGAATTTATCGAAAGATTGGAGTTGAGCAAGAACGATGTCATGATATTTTTGAAGGATATCATTCTTGCATTGATAGACACCCGTGACCTGATTAACGATGAGTTCAGAATCACCGAAGATGTCAATATGACGAGCGCCGAGATTAATGGCATTTTGAAGACCTAAGACAAGAGCTTCGTACTCAGCCATATTATTGGTGCACTCAAAGTTTAATTTGTGTGCAACTGGGATAGGCGTACCCCAAGGAGGAATCATCACAAAACCCGCACCTCCCCCTTGCTGGCATTTAGATCCATCAAAGAAGAGCTTTACTTTAAATGGAGATAGACCAAAATCAATTTGTTGGATATATTCATCGGGAAGGCGAGCAAGGGGGTCTTGAGTGTCCTAAGAGGAGCATCAGCTAATTGATCTGCGATAACCTGACCCTTGATAGCCTTTTGCGGGATAAACTCGAGGTCAAATTCTGTCATGAGCATAAGCCAACGAGTGATACGATCATTATGATAAGGCTTTGCATGAATTGTCTTGAGAGGATTGATACTTGTGACAATGTAAGTTTTATGATTAAGAAGATAATGACGAAGCTTAGAAGTTGCGAAGAAGAGAGCACAACATAGTTTTTCAGCTTCGGAGTAACGTGTCTCATACTCATGGAGGGTGCGACTGATGTAATAGACAGCTTGTTCTTTACCACAAGTGTCCCGATGCAAGATCATGGCTCCCAGAGCATGGTCAGTCACAGAGATATAAAGATAGAAAGGCTCCCCCTCGCGTGGAGGTGTAAGCACGGGTGGAGAAAGAAGATAAGCTTTGAGATCATCAAAGGCCTTTTGGCAATGCTCATCCCATTCAAAATGAACATTCTTACGGAGGAGATGGTGAAAAGGTTGACAACGGTCCGACAATTGGGAGATAAAATGACGCACCGATTGAAGACGTCCTTGGAGACTATGGAGTTGCTTCAAGTTAGACGGGGGAGGCATCTCAAGGATGGCTTTTATTTTTGCGGGGTCGACTTCAATACCCCTGATGGAAATGATAAAACCTAAAAGTTTACCAGTGAGAATGCCAAACACGCACTTAGCTGGATTTAGATGAAGACAAAAGCGGATAAGCCTCTCAAAGAGAGGTGCAAGGATGAAAAGATGATCCTGACGACGTTTGGACTTGCCGAGGAGATCGTCAACATAATCTTCCACAGTTTTGTGCAAGAGATCATGGAAGATGTAGGTCATTGCTCGTTGATAGGTTGCTCCTGCGTTCTTAAGACCAAAAGGCATGACACTATAGCAAAAGGTCTCCCAAGGTGTTATGAAGGAAGTCTTATGTTGGTCTTCTGGTGCGATGAGGATTTGATTATATCCAGAGAAACCATCCATAAGAAAAGCATCTCATGACCCTTGATTAAATCTACGAGTTGGTTGATATTAGGTAGAGGAAAATCATCTTTTGGACAGGCAAGATTAAGATCCCGGAAGTCGGTACAAATTCAAATTTTCCCAGTAGCCTTAGTTACTGGTACTACATTGGACACCCATTGTGGATAATCGATGGGTTGGATGAAGTTAGCCGAGAGCAAGCGCTGTAATTCTTCTTTAACAAGAAGGGCTACTCTAGGGTGCATTTTACGTAATTTTTGCTTAACTGGTTTGATATTGGGAAGAGTAACGATATTGTGGACCACAATATCGGGATCGAGCCCTGGCATATCTTCGTATGACCAAGCAAAGGCTTGACGATGTTTGGAAAGAAAAGTGGTAAAATCCCCTAACTCCTGTGGATTAAGGGATTGGCCGACCTTAATGATACGAGGGTCTTCAGAAGTCCCTATATTAAGGTCGATAGTGGCCTCGTTGAGAAGGGTAGACGTGTCAGAAGGAATAGTTTTGGGGAGATATGAATCCTCTGCCCCCAGATAGGTGAGGACAGAATCATCATCCGCACAGTGGATAGTGTTGATAGTGGGAGAATCGTCTCCAACTATTTCAGGGAAGATTAATGGTATAGAAGCGGACCGATTGTTAGTCTCATAGACTAACGGCCCTAAGGAAATGGTATTGATCAAAAAAAAAAGTTAGGTGGGATGGAAATGTCATCGTTCACATCAAGTGATGCTTCTGACTTAGTGGGGGAAGATGGTTCTTCAGTAGGAAGAGGCTCATCGAGAATAGTGACGGTGGCTTTTGAAAGGGGTTTAAATCCTAAACCAAATTTCTGATGTGGCATGAGAGTAGGAATGGATTTGAGGTCATGTATACCTTGTTCATATTTTCCCAGGCCAAAACCTTTCCACGCGCATCGATATAGATAAGTTTTTGCAAACGTGGGATTCTGTAGATAATCAAACCCTGTTGAGTAAGGTTTGGTCCTAGGAGGAGAATCTGGGTGATAGTGAGGCGTATCAAGACCACCGTAGATGAAATTAGTCTGTTGATTAGGCAGACCAATGGTGACGATGCGGCCAGAGACCTAGTTGATATTCAGGTTGTTTATCGGTCTACCATACTCATTAGGTTTGAGATGGGCATCAAAAGAAAAGAGAGGAAGCTCTCCTAGTGAGAAACGCTGCAATGTCTCTTCTAGATTTTGTAAGTCCGGTAGTTTGGTTACAGGTATGGAAGAAGATGAGGCCCCTTCGGGAGAACATGCATTTTCTTTTAAAGGGGAGATCTTGTGGTCATGTTGCATTGTGCGGAAGGAAAAGGATCTCTGGATGAGTATATATTTTTCCCTCATATTGATATTTTAAGCATCGATGGAGGGTGGATGGGACACAATGCATTGCGCGAATCCGGGAGCGTCAGAGGATCATATTATAGTGGAATTTTCCTTGATGATGTAGAAGAGTTCATGAAGCAAGCGCTTTACCTACTCGAATGGGTAAGACCACAGTTCCTAAAGTAACTGCTAGCTGATCGTTAAATGATCGAAGGGCGAAAGGCGGGGGTGACACTACATTCTTTGGTAACTTAAGTTGCTCAAACGTGTGCGAGGAGATGACGTTGAGTGCAGCTCCACTATCGATCATAACACGTTTTAAGGTAGTGTTATTGATTTGGACTGTGATAAAGAGGGGAGCCTCCAAATCCTCGGAAGAAAGAGAAGGAATTTCTGAATCTTCAAAAGAAATGGTGGTTGATGGTCTATTCAATCCAACAACCCACTCGAAGGGCTGGGGCTCATCCGAATTCACTGCGATGCGATGCAGATTATCAATCAAAGCTTGGCGATGTTGTGGAGAGGATTGGATGAGGTCAAGAAGAGACATTTTGACCGGAGCCTAGGTGAGTTGTTTCATAACACTCTCCTCAACAGATATGGGAACTTGAGCCCGAGGTGCAGCACGAATAGAGACCCTGGGTCATGAGGCTGATGAGGAAGGACACACCTTCAGGGGCTGCAGAAATGACAACCCGTGGTCGAGATGCTGAAGATGAAGATGGGTTATCATAGTGTTGGGTTCTAGTGGCGATATGGATTGTGTCAATTTGGGAAGGTGGAAGATCAAGTGGAGTGGGACCACCAGAGGTCTGAGTGGATTGTTGGGGCTCAGATGAGGCTAAGGTGACAGGAGGTACTTGTTCCTCCTCCTCCAGCAAAAGGTCACTTTCTTCCAGAAGGTTCTTGACAACGGCTTGAAGAGCTTTACATCCCTCAGTATCATGACCCGGAGTACGGTGGTAAGCACAAATCAGATCAGAGTTAAACCAGGTAGGTTTAACTCCTTTAGGGTTATAAGGTTTAATCGGAGGAAGGGTTATGGATGAAGATTGGATAAGTTGATGAAGGATTTCGGTATAGAATCCGGTGAGGCGAAGAGGAGGATAAAGATGATGGAGGTGGTTCTTTTACATTAACCGATTGCTTGAGGTAAAAGAACTTGCATGTTAGGTTTAACATTATTTTTAGGGATCCTCTTATTTGTTTGGACATTTGGAGGGCAGCCTTGGGCACTTGAGATGGGAGTAAGTGAGACATGATTGACTTTGGTGGAGGAGGAGCCCCTAAAATAGATTTTGAAGATGATGGAGATGTGACAAATTTTGCGGTCTTTGGAGACAAAGGGGGTTGCTTGGTCGAATTTACTGATGATTTAGATAATGTCGGTTTAGAAGAGGAAGAAGCTCCCAAAGTAGGTGTAATCGGAGGGACATAGGGTGCCTTGGTTTTTGGTAATGAAGATGATGATCCTGATAGAAGAGGTGACGTCTTTTTAGTAGGTAAGTCTATTTTTCGGGGTATTGGTGAAGAATGTGTTGTAGAAGAAGATGATGGCTTTGATAAGTGTGTAGAAGAAAACGCCTTCTCAGCGGGCAAATCCAATCGTTTATGAGGCGTAGAGAGAGATTTTTGTGGAAGAGCACCAAGAGTCTTGATGGTCCGAAATATGGGCTTTCCTTTTTCAGGGATGGTGACAACTTCAACGGCATAAGGTGATTGTAACCTTTTCGGAGGAAGTGGGTGGGGAGGTACTGATGGTGTAATGTTAGATTTTGGTTGTCTCGGTTTAGGTTCCGGAACCAAGTGTATAGGTGTTGGTGCTACTTCTTTTGATTTTTCCTTAATAGGCGAAGTAACATTGGTGATGGAAGAAGGGGGTGATGAAGAAGCAGTTCCTTGTGAAGAGACTACTTCTGATGCAGTAATCATGGGTGAAACTACTGTAGGAAAAGAGATAGGAAGGGTCAAAATCGAAGACGCTTCCATCGAAGTCGGCACAATTATAGGTACGTTTACCAAGGACATAGTTGCAGCGGGAATGGGAGCAACAGAAGTGGATGTGTCTGTAGTGGAAACTCGAAGGGATGTAATTGCCTCGAGTATTGAAAGAATGTCTGAAGATGAGACAGATGAGGATGACACTGTCTCGGGTATGGATGGTAGGTCAGACAAAGGAGCGGAGAAAGAAGACTCCGTGCTTAGTAATGTAGGAATATTCAAAGACGGGCCATCTGAAGATAATGGAACTCCAGTGATAGATGAAGTGGAAGGAGGTTCTGATTCGATTGATGTGTTTGCAGATGGCTTGGTTTCGGAAGAAGATTCTTCGGTAGAGATGAAGTTGATGGTATGAGTGTTTGGTTTTTGAGACTCTGAAGCATTATGGTTCGGGGCATGATTGGGAAAAGGTTGTTTAAAAACATCGAGCGCCTGATTTGGGGGAGCATTTGGGTTATCCAGAATGAGCTCGCCTTTATCAATGAATTTTTGGACAAGATTTTTGAAAGTCTGACATCGTTCGATGTCATGACCTTTGGTTCTATGATAATGACAGAAATCATTTTCCCTATACCAGAATGGGCGTTCTCGGCTTTCATCAATATCCCTAATGGGTGGAAGTTCGATCATGCGAACTTCCAACATTTTTTCTAAGATAGAGGCATATGATTCCCCCAATGGAGCAAAGGATCGAGATGATGAAGCCCCTTTTCAAGAAGATGAGGGTCTCTTCATGGTGTTTGATTTGAAGTATTATCGGCTCGTGATGCTTTTAATAGGATAGCATTGGTGGATCCTTGATTCTTATCTTTAGAAGGAGAAAAATTTGGTTTGGTAAACCGAGAAAAATCTGGTTTAGACTTAGAGCGAAGTTTTAGCTTCCCTTGCTCAATGGCGTGAGATTCAAGTTTGCGTGCCATCGCGAAGGCTTCTTGAAGGTATGAAAAGTTTGGATCCTTAAAGTGGAAGAAATGTGACTAGCACAAGATCGAGTAAACAACTCGATCTGTTGGGATGAGGAAGGAGAAAGACAATTGGTTGATTATCCCTCTCCAACGGCGACAAAGTTTGCAATAGACTCATCATCGAATTGGTGAATGTTATAAAGATCTGTGATTGAGATCTTATGCGCGATATTTATTGAAAAGTTTTCAACAAACATCTGGGCCAATTGAGAGAAGGAAAACAAGGAATGTTGAGGAATGTTATTGTACCCGGTCTAAAGTAGGACTCTTTAGAGACATAGGAAAGGTATGGAGCATAAGCTCCCGATCCTGAGACTATGAGGTAGCAAGCATGTTTGAATGCTCGCAAATGTTCTTTGAGGGTCTTCCCGACTATGAAATTTTGAAAATTTAGGAAGTTCCCATTAGGGAGGATAAGGCTTAAAAGCCACTGAAGGGTGAATGGGTTCATTACACACTTCTTCAAAGGAGTATGAAGGACGAGCCCCTTTTGTGGAGGCTTCCAAGTCTGTGATTTTCTTGAAGAGAATTTGAACCACGTCCGATTGAGGAGGAGGTACATTGGTATGTCCTACATAAGAAGCAAGTGGTGGATGTTGTTGAGGTGTCAATTGGGGATTCATCTCAAGGATAGGATGATAAAATTGATACGATGGACAAGATCCGAAGATGTTGGCGGATAAGGAGGTCAATGTAGATAAGACGGCGCACATGAGAAATTTGCATAATAGATCTGAGTAACTGCAAGACACCGATGCTTAATCTTGCCGAATGTAGATCAAGGATTTCGCGCTTGTTACCTGTCCAAGTTAATGCACCAAACTAAACACAAAAACCCTGAAAAACTCCAATAAAATTGATACCTGATGGACAAGATCCGAAGATGTAGACGGATAAGGAGGTCGATGTAGATAAGATCGGTGCACGAGCAATTCGCACAATAGATCTGAGTAACTGCAAGACACCGATGCTTGACAGAAAAAGACCACGTTAAAAGGTATTTAGGTGGACTGCCCGAGAAGCGGGTCCGGGAAGTGATAAGCTTCCTTGGCGGATGTCAGTCCACATTTTCAATTAAGTAAAGAAGCATACATGATAAGAGATGTAAGTGAAAAGCTAGATTTTCCGATCACGATAATAAAACAGAATCTAAGCAAGGCGAAAGCAACAGAAGACAGGGAACTGTGAAAACAAAGCTAGATTTGTGTTACCTGTGTCCTTTTACCTGTCTGCAGGATGATCGGCGTCGATTATGTAGAATCGGCGTCGACTGGTTAAAATCGGCGTCGATTATTTAGATCGGCGTCGCTTTTTAAAATCGGCATCACTTTTTAAAATCGGCGTCGACTGGTTAAAATCGTCGTCGATTATTTAGATCGGCGTCGATCGGAGACAAAGTGCGACAGGATTTGGAAATCAGAAAATGAAGGCAAGATCGTAAATGAAGGCAAGATCGTCAATGTCTGCTGGATCTGTAGAAGCCGGAGAGATACTGGAAAGACTGCACCGATGCTGGGTGTAGGAACAGAGTCAGCAGAAAATCAATGGAGACGTGTGATGTTGATGTGATAAGAGCAGAGTAATGGTGCTCCTCTCAGGGATTGATTTGGACAAGATTCACTCTCATTCGATAGATAATGTTCACACCAGATGCACAAAGATCTCTCGTTCTGTGTCTTTCACGATCTGTGTTTCTGTCTCATCGTCCTATCGTGCGTCCTTTTTCATCCCGGGCCGAGTTACGGTCTTCTATTTATAATCGGCGCCGCTCCTAAAAATCGGCGTCGGCCGTGCAGACGGCGCCCGATCGCGAAACAGAACTCCGAGATGGCCAAAATGAACGATTTTTAGAAAGATAAGAGTTATCCCTCCACCTCAAATACGGGAAATATCCCGCTGCTTGATTGTGAGGAGGAGAAATAGGAGGGACACATGGATAGGATAGATATGGGGTAAATAAGTGGTTAGGATACATGTGAAAAGGTGTAATTAAATAGTTAATATTTAATTACTCATGGGTAAAACATAAAGGGGTGAATTAAACTTAGGATAGGTGTTTAAAATGTAAATTGAATAATATCCCAAGGGGATAGTGGTGATATAAACGTGCCCCAGGTTACCTGAGAGAGCAAACGCGCACGAGGGACACTAAATTGGATAATCAATTTTAGGTGTCTACATATCTTCCTCGGCAAGAACTAAGAATTTAAAGTCCCCAATGAACTTGGCCCCTTGAATAGTGATAACTGCATCTTTTAAGACTCCAATGGGTATTTCCTTTGTCTTGTTTTCCATATATAACACATTCAAAGATGGTGTAATGTGTACCTTCCCATTTGATGACATGCATCCAAGGTGCGTACCAACTTCCTAGGAAACTATCCTTTGCATGCCCTTCCACTTCACAGGTTTGTGCACTAAAGAACACTACAAACCTCATGCACTAAATTTTTAGAAAGCTTCTCCAAATACTTGGCCATTACAGAAATTTGAGCCTCTAGAAAAGGGATAACACTAGTATCAACACTCCCAATAGCCTTAGCATGCATGGTGGCTTCAACGCCTCTCATGGGTCTATTAAAGTATTACATGATAGTGACCTTCTATGAGGAGTTATAAATCCCCAAAAAAACCATTGAGCATGTTGATAAGGGTGAATTTCATAGGATATTTTTGACAAGAGAGTTTTGAATCATGCGTCATACTCCTGCACACTCTCTTCCATCCCTTGCTGGATCTCCTTTAGAGTGTTGATTCTCTTCTTCTTAAACTCGGGATATGGAACTCTTCTAGTAAGGAATTCCTCAATGAAGTGTAATCTAAGACAGGTTTGGTGGGGGGTATTACTTGCGGTATCGGCTATGTGTGTGTACTTGTAATGTCATTGCAACTGACTTGATTTTTGCTCCAAAGTAGTGATCCCCTTCATGCACTATAAAAATTCACACTTGTGCACATGCTCAAACATATTCCAACAAGTGAATTTTTTTTTTTGATAAATGCTTCTTGGTTCTAAATACATAATTTAGAACTCACAAATCAAATAACCATTCTTATAACGAGAAAACCATATGCATTGTAATGACTCGGAGTACCTCCGATCTATTCATTCCATGACTCGGTAATCTACCGATCTATTCATGAGTAATAAGAGTTGGCATTTTTATTTAACACTCCACTCTTGCGGTTCTCTTCCCTATTCTGGGATTCAGAATGCTCTGTCCAAGGAACCTATCTGAATAATTGTTACCATTATTCATCGGCATCTCATCCCTTAGACTAGGTGAATTAGGACAACGCAATCAGCAGCTTGCGATACTTTGGCCAAAGATTTGAAACATACTGCTTATGTCTCGTATTCCTTAACGGCATACTCGTCAATCTAGAATACGTCCTACACCCCATTCCTAAGTTATATAGAATGTCTTATACTGACTTCTGTCAGTCCCTCCTATCCCAAATTATTCACTCGGAAACGGATTAGTAAGGTGATAACGTTATATGGATGCCCACGAGGACTAGGGATACGATGACATACTGGTTCAACCCTAGTTAAACCAGTGTGTCAAGATACCCCGAATCTCCTAGGCAGCCTTATAACGTGACCACATTCCTAATCGGTCCCAGAGTAACTTGTTCGAGTTCATGGTGTAAATCTTATCGATCAATGAAAGGGTGTCGTCACAAGACACCCTGCATTGTTGTATCTTTGAGAAGATCCTAACCTTCTCGGAGGTACAACCTGCTGTTTGACTTGTGCCGTCAACCTTTAAATCCACCTCGAAAAGATCTACTTATTAAAAAGTGTTACATACGCTGAGTTAAATTATATTAAAAGACGTTCCCCTAAGGTTAGCCTTTCCCGATCCCTGGGTTCCTCACCTTAGAATGACCTTTCTTAATAAAACCCTTTACACAGAGAAGTTATTAAGACTAAGGTTCCATCAAGGAGTTCATAGAATATACATAATTCTAAATCAACGAAATTGGACAATAACTCATAACCTTCACATATGATTGCCAACAGAACCCCTTTTTGGTTTATTTCAGTTCTCATTACTGAATTTATATCGTACTTATAAGTATCAAGATATAATGATTAAGAATCCAATTAAATGTTGTCCTGGCTTAATCAAGACTAGGGATTAATAATTTAATTCAGCTTGTTTAGCGTTCTGCTTAGGTTTATTTTAACCCTAGTTTCCAGTAAGACAGTGATCTATATTTCAATTTAGCTTTAGATAGAACACACTAGAATTGCTAAACAATCATAAGTATTCAGTCACATATTCTTGCAAGCTTACATTGATAATCACAAAAGTCTCCAAATTATACAATAATAACAATGCTCTCAGATATTTGAACCGAAGAAGGTCAAACTATCAAGATAAGAATACAAACACATAAGTAACAAATATCAATTTCCATTCCTTCCAGATCTAATCAAATACATTTTATGCATTCAGCATACTTGATACAATACTCTACGGAAAAAGAACATCTTTCCACATTTAGTACATTTAGAAAATCAAGTTGTATTTCAACTTAAAATCAAATTAAACAATCTGATCATCCTATCAGATCTGCGTGCTTTTACCACTTACGGCATCCATCTGCAAAAATTGTCAACATGGGTCAGTTCGATGAACTGAGCATGATAAGCACTAACTCTTAAAACAATTGCAATCCATCAATTGTTTTCATTAAACACCCTGTTTAAATGAGATCAATTCACCCAACAAGTAACATATTTCATCAAAATATTAGGGATCAAGAAGAACGAAAATATCTGAAACAACTATCCATCTGAATCCCCAGGACAACAAACATCAGACAGATCATTACATTCATCTTATTAAAAAGAATATCATAACAACCCACGATTCCAGCAGTAGTTAAAACAGTTCCAACAGTTAGATAAAAATATATATCAACATATACTTTACAACAGAGGAGAAATAAACGAATCATACATATTTCCCTCAGAACTAGCTCATGACTGTACTGTCTTTCCAAGAGCAAAGCATTCACCTTAAACACATGCGAATAAATCAGACGAGACCACCAAAAGCACCACTGTTTTGTTTAAGTTTAAAATATAATAAACTACAGTACAGTAGCTCTCACGCCAAATAGTGATGACTATCTACCAAACAGACTCTGCATGACCTCCCACACGAAGCGACAAACAAGAAGATAATCACAGCCATTGCCTGTTGAGGTGCAGTCGACAACTCCTAAGTTCAATTAAACTCAAGAATTGATATCCATGCGACAGAAGACGTAACATGCCAACAATCCCTTACATCAACCTACAGCCCATTCTAGTCCTTTCTAATCACTGTAAGGCTTTTAGACCCAAGGTCGAAATCGAGAACTTCTATTTTATCGCAGTCAACAATAGACTTCTTGACATTAAGCAATTGATGTTTCCCTAAGACTATGCAGAGATAATCTTACAACATTCCCGCAACATGCACAGCCTCATCTAACTGGAATAATCAGAAAGGAAACATAATATACCGTATTCACATCTGGACGCATTCAGAATTTGAAGTATGGTATTCACGACCCACTTTCACAGAGCCAAGATACATGATATCTATCTATACTCAAGGAACCCAACAGTGCCAAAAACAACAAGTGTACCAATCAGGCTTAAATAGAGGCAGATACTATAGTTACCTATCAAGGATTCAACTGAATCCGAACAACAGTAAACAAGATAAATAATAGTTAATGATTCCAACTGTGCCAACAATGGTAAACATTCAAAATCAGGCTTATACAAAAGCTAATACTGATTTCGCAACAAGGAATCCCAACTGAGCCTCTTCAATATTTTGCTCAAGCTTTCACAGATGGGAAACGTAAAAGTACACCCAAAGAGTCTGTACCAAAAATTCATTACAAAATAACAGAGGTCGTATTACCTGTTACTCCTTCAAGACTCCGACAAAATCAAATTACCAATATTCAAAGATATATAGCTTCAACAGAGGTCCATAATATACGAATCATCCAATGTACTCCACAGAGTCGTTTTGAATACAATAAATATAATGCAAACTATCATCGAGTTCAATCCCATAATTTGCAACGCAAGGGAGGGAGAAACAACTTCTATAGGGTCGCAATAAATACTGAAACACAACCAGTTATCCATTCAACAAAACCTAAATAACATAGCGAAACCCAACAAGATTCAGTAACCACTACCTTAATAACCTCGACAGAACTTACAAAGAAGTCCAATCAAACTGAACAAAAAGTCCATCAGTATCCTTTCCAACGAGTATCAACAACAACATCAGCATGGCATAAGCATTAACAACAAGTATAGCGATGCTTTGACACTTTGTACCCATCAAGAGAACAATTCATGGGCTCTCACAGAGCAGGCCCAGTATACATTCTTGCATATATTTCAGCAAATTAAAGCCGGAATGCAAAACACCATGAAATATTGCAACAGTTCGAAAAATAAAATACACCCATCAAGGTTTTAATTGAAAAATCGAACCAGCAAGAAGATACAGTAACAAAATCACCCCAAGCTACCATAAAAACCATCTAATTCCAAAAATCATCTGAACAGAGTTGTTCTAATGAAATCATTTGAAAGAGAGCAAGATTTTTAAAGGTTAGGGCCTAACATGCCTGGTTATTTGCTTAAAATTTCGAAGCAGACCACTAAAAGAGCTCGAACCTTCTCCTCCTTTTCCAAGTTAGATCCACCAACAAAAATTTGCTATTACCATGACTTATAAATTTTCCTTGCCAGAGAAAAGAGCTAGTTATGCTCATACTTGCCATGCAACACCAAGAAGACTGGTGCGAAGAACCAGTGATCAGACAGAGGGAAAACCGGAGCGCATGCAAAACCAAACAAACCATTAACTTTCCATTTTGCATGCCTTCCCGTGAAACCCGAGCTCGACGACCGAGTTCATTAATTGCATTTACTCCCAATTTCCCGCTCAATCTCCACTGCCACCGACCACCATAGTTGGCGATGGACAAATGCACATCAAAGACCATTTCCAACTTTGGCGACCTGCCACGTCGGCTCAAGTTAGCCGTTTTAAAAACCTCCACCAAATTACCTGTCCCTCATGCTTATCCATGCATTTAATGACATAGAAACTGCCGCCCATGGTTCGCACCCTTCCATAGGTCCCCTTCTTCCTTGTTCAATAGTTAGGTTAGTAACTTAGGTTAGGATTTAGGATAACACCTAGTCTAACCTCTTAGCGCATAGATACTAACTTAGAACATTAGCTCTTAGCCTAGGTCTAGGTTAGATTAACACTAATCTAACCCCTAGGTTAGGTTTAGTTTTAGGTTACTAACCTTAATAAATCCAGTTAGGTCTAACATTTCATATGCTCAGAAAAAGAACCTACAACATACATTCACGAATAGGGTTTACTCTTGCACTGCCAAATGGCTATTGAATTATATGTAACTGAATTATTACCTGGTCCACGATCAAGACCTTCCAGATATATTACGATATCGGGAACCAATTCATTTAACACGATCAGCCTGAGTTATACTCCGGACTAGCTTATTGATGCATCCAGGACCTTGCGACTGCGTAAGGTCTATAATTTTAATTCATCACGAATAAGCTTAAAGCATCACTTGGATCAATACCACTGATCCAAGGCTAGATCTTATAGATGGATAACTCCATAATTCGTTCCGAGATCAGATTAAACTCAGGTGCAAAATGAAAGAAATAAAAGAGTCCAATCATATTCTGACTCAGTCAAAGATCTGCAATTTGCAAAGAAGATACAGTACATATCAAGCATGACTTCTCAATCAAGGGAACACATCCTTTCAAAAGAAATCACATATCAACACTTGTATGCTCAGGAGGAAGTAACTACAGTCCAAGGTGTTACATGCTTCCCTCCTAAAAGATTCATCGTCCCGATGATTACATATTCGATTAACCTTCAGGTCAACCAATTTATTAGTTCACAAAACAATGCGACTATTTTCCAACTTGAATAGTTCCAGAAATCAATGTCACAACACATTTTATTCATCCTGAATAATGTTTGCCTCCATCTGGCTTTCATATAAACTTAAAAAAAAAAAGTTCATAAAAGAAATGTTTTGTCAACAGATTTCATTCTGTTGAAAAAGAGAAGGAAAAGCAATCTTCATCTCTTCCAAATTTTCCCAAGTTGCACTTTCTTCGTTAAAGCTGGTCCCCTTTGGACCTTACATTCTTTGTATTTCACGATTTCTTAAATGCATTGGTGAGTTTCCAGCACTCGTGTGGGTTTAACCACGATTATTCACGGGTCTTGGACTGCGAGGAATTCAATTTAAAACATGTGACAGACTGAAACGTATTTCTTAAGCAAAGAAATATGGAAAACATCATGCATGCGAGATAAAGCGGTGGTAATGCTAATCGATAAGCTACGATTGATTATTTTGAAATTTCGAAAGGTCCCACGAATCGAGGTGACAACTTGGCAGCCTTGCCAAAAGTTATAGAACTCTTTCTGGGTTTAACACGAAGAAAAACCTTCTCACCAAGTTCAAACCTGCGATCAATCCGCTTAAGGTCAGCATAGCTCTTAATACATCATTTCTTCCTTTAATCGTTCACGAATCAGCTTAACTTGCTGTTCCATTTCTGTGAGAATCTCTGGTCCAATTACCACTCTATCCTCAACACTATCCCAGCTAACAGGAGTTCTGCACTTTCTTCCATAAAGTGCTTCAAATGGTGCCATTTTAAGAGATGAGTGATAAGTGTTGTTGTATGTGAACTCAACTAATGGAAGATACTCTTCCCATTTATCTTTGTTGATCCATGCAATACATTATGCAACATGTCCTCCAACACTTGATTTACCCTCTCGGTTTGTCCATCCGTTTTTCGAGGATGATATGCGAAGCTGAAGTTTAGTTTCGTTCAAGAGCTGCGTTAAGCGTTTGCCAAAATCTTGGCGTCATTCTTGGATCCTGTCGAATATAATCAATTACAGGTACACCATGTAATCTGAAAATTTCGTATGCGAATCTTTTGGCGATCTTGGTGAATCATCCTTTAGATTTCCAGCGATGAAATGAGCTACCTTAGTTAGTTTATCTACAACTACGAGGATAACATCATGTTTGTTCCTGGACATGGGTAACCCTTGTACAAAGTCCATGGTTATTACTTGCCATTTGTCTTTGCGGTATCTTTATGAGGATATAACAGATCCAGGTAGGGTGCATATGTTACTTGCCTTAACCCATTGACATTCCAAACAATGAGTCACAAAATCAATGACATCCTTTTTCATACCTTTCCAAAAGTATTGTTGTTTCAAATCAGCAAGCATTTTTGTGATTCCCGGGTGTCCAGAGAAAGGTGAATTATGAAATTCAACTAACAACTTCTTCCTCAAATCATTCAGCATAGGTACGTATACCCTATTTTCATAACGCAAGATTCCTTCATTATCAAAATGAAAACCTTTATACCTTATATCCTTTGGTTCTGCAGCAAGCGCTGCTTTTACTTGTTGAAAGTATGCATCTGATTCTGAGGCACTTTTTACCTCATCTTTAAACTGAGTTCTTAATGTTATAAGAGCAGAAATGTGCCTCCTACGACTTAGAGCATCAGCTACTCTATTCTCCTTCCCTTTGATATAGCTAATATCAAAATCATATTGTGATAAAAATTCTAACCACCTTCTCTGTCTGGCATTCAAGTTAGGCTGAGTAAAAATATATTTCAGTCCTAAGTGATCGGTTTTCAACTCAAAGGTTTCCCAGTAAGTAGTGTCTCCAGGACTTGAAGTGCATGAACAATGGCGCAAGTTCCAAATCATGAGGGGCATAATTCAGCTCATGTAATTTAAGTTTTCTACTTTCATATGCTATGACTTGATCATTTTGAAGCAAAACACCTCCAAGGCCTTCCCCAGAAGCATCCGTTACAACTGTAAAACTCCCATTAGGGTCTGGTACAGCTAATATAGGTGCAAAAGTCAACTGGTCTTTCAGACTTTTGAAATCCACTTCGCACTTATCATTCCATATGAATTTCTTATCCTTCTTTTGCAATGAAGTTATTGGTGCAGCTACTTTAGAAAAATCCTTAACAAATTTTCTATAGTAACCAGCAAGACCCATGAAGCTTCTTACTTCATGCACATTCTTTGGTGCAGGCCACTCAGTTATTGCCACTATTTTTGAAGGATCTACAGCAATTCCTTCTTTACTTATGACATGACCCAAATAGTGAACTTCTGAATCAAAGAAAGAACATTTGGATAACTTACCATACAACTTTCTTTTTCTCAAAATTCCCAAAACTATCTTCAAATGCTCATTGTGCTCCTCAACGCTTTTAGAATAAATGAGAATATCATCCAAGAATACAAGTACAAACTTGTCCAGATATTCTTGAAAAATATTGTTCATTAAGTTCATAAAGGTTGCGGGTGCATTAGTTAATCCAAAGGGTAGAACCGTGAATTCATAATGTCCGTACCTTGTTCGGAAAGTTGTTTTATGAATATCTTCTTCTCTAATCCTTAACTGATGATACCCAGATCGAAGATCTATCTTAGAATAAACCGCTGCTCCACGCATCTGATCAAATAGATCGTCGATCCTTGGAAGTGGATATCTGTTCTTGATTGTTGCTTTGTTCAACATCCGATAATCAATACACAACCTTAGTGTTCCATCCTTCTTTTTCACAAATATTACGGGCGCTCCCCAAGGTGAAACACTTGGTCTAATCAAACCTTTAGACAAAAGCTCTTGCAACTGTGCCTTAAGCTCAACTAACTCTGTAGTAGTCATCCGATAAGGTGCTTTGGAAATAGGTTCTGTTCCTGGTTTGATTTCGATGGTGAAGTCAAATTCTCTCTTGGGTGGTAACCCTGGTAATTCCTCAGGAAAAACATCCCTGAAACTTTGTAATAGAGGAAATTGTTTCATGAAATCATCATCTTCTTCTGAAAATTCAGATATCTTTACTGCATAAAGGGTGCATCCTTTATTTTTAGCCTTTTTAAGCTGCATAGCTGACAGTTTTCTAACTGAAATTTCCCGTTTCACACCTTGAATCTCTGTTGTTTCCAGCTGATCATCTAAACATTTTATGTTCTTTTCATAGCAATCTACCTTTGCTTTATGGTCAGCTAACCAATTGACACCGATGACAATGTCATACGATCCCAAAGGTGTAACATAGAGGTCAACTTCCGTGGAGAAATTAGGTAAGTCAAGGACTGCCCCCCAAAAAGACACATACTCACTTTGTATGAACGAGTTATTACCATCTTGTATGCAGTCAAGATTTATCCATTTTCCAGCTTTTCTTTTAAGTTTAGAAGCAAGTTTATTAGAAATAAAACATTGATAGCCCTGTATCAAAAAGAATAGTGGCGGTATGCCAAATAACTTACAGGAACTTCTATAGGTGTCACTTGCTTTTCAGCTTGCTTGCCTCTTTGCGGCATGTATCTTATCTTTGCGATTACGATCATCCTTCTTGAAAGGCATTGATTTGCGTAGTGGTCTTTGCCACAATTGTGTGCCCTCCTACAGGTCCCTTTTTAGGCTCAAAATTGCCTCCAGTCTTGTAATTGTCACGTTGTCCTCCATAGGGCTTCTGCCCATTGTTATAATTTTTAGCAAAATTATCCCTTACATTTCCAGTAGGCTTAGTTGCCACTGCTTTCTTACTATTATCCCCTGGAAACTTACTTTTGTTTCCAAACTTTTTCCATGGTCCCTTTTTGGGTGCAAGAGAGGTTGAAGAAGGGTTTGCAGTCTTCTTCCACACTTCCTCTTTATGAGCAGAAATAGCCTTTAATTTCTGTTCTTGCCTTATGGCCTTTTCAACAACTCCTTCCATAGTGGTTGGGTATGAACATCGACCTCTCCCCTATCACGGGATTCAATCCCATGATGAATTTCCATATTCTGAACTTCTCGTCAGTTTGATACTGCGGTACATACTTGAGGAGTTTTGTAAACCGCTCCCAGTATTCAGTTACCGTTAGCTTCCCTTGAGCTAAGTTCTGAAATTCTGTCATTTTCTGATCATAGAAAAGTTGTGGCAGCCAACGTTGCCTAAAATAGCCTTTAAATTGATCCCAAGTAACGTTGGTCTCATCAATGTTTAGTTCAGCTTTACGGCTATCCCACCACGAAGATGCTTCGTGGGAAAGCTGATAGGCTCCCCAAATAGCTTTGGTTTCCTCTGAGAAGTTCCTTATTGCAAAGTACTTCTCCATTTCGCTGAGCCAGTTCTCAGCTCCATCTCCTAATGTGGTGCCATCGTACTTAGGTGGGCTTATCCTTTTTATATCATTAGTGAGTTACTTGCCAACGACACTTTGGCCTTTTTATTTTCTGGTTGGACAGGTGCATTTCCAGCATTAACATCAACACCCATATTGGGGTTGTCCTCAGGAGGTTGCTGATTGTTATTATCAGCTTCTTCATCCTCCTCATTTCCCATCACCTGCTGTTCAAGTACAGCTAAACGATCTCTTGTGTCAGCGGGGCAGCGAGGATCTCATCAAGTTTTGGGTTGTTGCCGCTCCTCCTTGGTGGAGCATTATTATAACGTTCCCCCTTGTTCTAACCATTTTCTGTTACAAGAAAATTTAGGTTTTATCAGATTATGGACACAATAGGCCCAAGAGCTGCAACCTTCAGCTCTGATACCAAGATGTAACATCCTCATTTTATACATTAGAACAAGTGATTTTTTTTTTTTTGATAAATGCTTACTGGTTCTAAATACATAATTTAGAACTCACAAATCAAATAACCATTCTTATAACAGAAAACCATATGCCACTGTAATGACTCGGAGTACCTCCGATCTATTCATTCCATGACTCGGTAATCTACCGATCTATTCATGAGTAATAAGAGTTGGCATTTTTATTTAACACTCCACTCTTGCGGTTCTCTTCCCTATTCTGGGATTCAGAATGCTCTGTCCAAGGAACCTATCTGAATAATTGTTACCATTATTCATCGGCATCTCATCCCTTAGACTAGGTGAATTAGGACAACGCAATCAGCAGCTTGCGATACTTTGGCCAAAGATTTGAAACATACTGCTTATGTCTCGTATTCCTTAACGACATACTCGTCAATCTGGAATACGTCCTACACCCCATTCCTAAGTTATATAGAACGTCTTATACTGACTTCTGTCAGTCCCTCCTATCCCAAATTATTCACTCGGAAATGGATTAGTAAGGTGATAACGTTATATGGATGCCCACGAGGACTAGGGATACGATGACATACTGGTTCAACCCTAGTTAAACCAGTGTGTCAAGATACCCCGAATCTCCTAGGCAGCCTTATAACGTGACCACATTCCTAATCGGTCCCAGAGTAACTTGTTCGAGTTCATGGTGTAAATCTTATCGATCAATGCAAAGGGTGTCGTCACAAGACACCTGCATTGTTGTATCTTCGAGAAGATCCTAACCTTCTCGGAGGTACAACCCTGCAGTTGACTTGTGCCGTCAACCTTTAAATCCACCTCGAAAAGATCTACTTATTAAAAAGTGTTACATACGCTGAGTTAAATTATATTAAAAGACGTTCCCCTAAGGTTAGCCTTTCCCGATCCCTGGGTTCCTCACCTTAGAATGACCTTTCTTAATAAAACCCTTTACACAGAGAAGTTATTAAGACTAAGGTTCCATCAAGGAGTTCATAGAATATACATAATTCTAAATCAACGAAATTGGACAATAACTCATAACCTTCACATATGATTGCCAACAGAACCCCTTTTTGGTTTATTTCAGTTCTCATTACTGAATTTATATCGTACTTATAAGTATCAAGATATAATGATTAAGAATCCAATTAAATGTTGTCCTGGCTTAATCAAGACTAGGGATTAATAATTTAATTCAGCTTGTTTAGCGTTCTGCTTAGGTTTATTTTAACCCTAGTTTCCAGTAAGACAGTGATCTATATTTCAATTTAGCTTTAGATAGAACACACTAGAATTGCTAAACAATCATAAGTATTCAATCACATATTCTTGCAAGCTTACATTGATAATCACAAAAGTCTCCAAATTATACAATAATAACAATGCTCTCAAGATATTTGAACCGAAGAAGGTCAAACTATCAAGATAAGAATACAAACACATAAGTAACAAATATCAATTTCCATTCCTTCCAGATCTAATCAAATACATTTTATGCATTCACATACTTGATACTGATACTCTACGGAAAAAGAACATCTTTCCACATTAGTACATTTAGAAAATCAAGTTGTATTTCAACTTAAAATCAAATTAAACAATCTGATCATCCTATCAGATCTGCGTGCTTTTACCACTTACGGCATCCATCTGCAAAAATTGTCAACATGGGTCAGTTCGATGGCCCAGGCATGATAAGCACTAACTCTTAAAACAATTGCAATCCATCAATTTTTTTATTAAACCCTGTTTAAATGAGATCAATTCACCCAACAAGTAACATATTTCATCAAAATATTAGGGATCAAGAAGAACGAAAATATCTGAAACAACTATCCATCTGAATCCCCAGGACAACAAACATCAGACAGATCATTACATTCATCTTATTAAAATGAATATCATAACAACCCATGATTCCAGTAGTAGTTAAAATAGTTCCAACAGTTAGATAAAAATATATATCAACATATACTTTACAACAGAGGAGAAATAAATGAATCATACATATTTCCCTCAGAACTAGCTCATGACTGTACCATCTTTCCAAGAGCAAAGCATTCACCTTAAACACATGCGAATAAATCAGACGAGACCACCAAAAGCACCACTGTTTTGTTTAAGTTTAAAATATAATAAACTACAGTACAGTAGCTCTCACGCCAAACAGTGATGACTATCTACCAAACAGACTCTGCATGACCTCCCACACGAAGCGACAAACAAGAAGATAATCACAGCCATTTCCTGTTGAGGTGCAGTCGACAACTCCTAAGTTCAATTAAACTCAAGAATTGATATCCATGCGACAGAAGACGTAACACGCCAACAATCCCTTACATCAACCTACAGCCCATTCTAGTCCTTTCTAATCACTGTAAGGCTTTTAGACCCAAGGTCGAAATCGAGAACTTCTATTTTATCGCAGTCAACAATAGACTTCTTGACATTAAGCAATTGATGTTTCCCTAAGACTATGCAGAGATAATCTTACAACATTCCCGCAACATGCACAGCCTCATCTAACTGGAATAATCAGAAAGGAAACATAATATACCGTATTCACATCTGGACGCATTCAGAATTTGAAGTATGGTATTCATGACCCACTTTCACAGAGCCAAGATACATGATATCTATCTATACTCAAGGAACCCAACAGTGCCAAAAACAACAAGTGTACCAATCAGGCTTAAATAGAGGCAGATACTATAGTTACCTATCAAGGATTCAACTGAATCCAAACAACAGTAAACAAGATAAATAATAGTTAATGATTCCAACTGCCAACAATGGTAAACATTCAAAATCAGGCTTATACAAAAGCTAATACTGATTTCGCAACAAGGAATCCAACTGAGCCTCTTCAATATTTTTTGCTCAAGCTTTCACAGATGGGAAACGTAAAAGTACACCCAAAGAGTCTGTACCAGAAATTCATTACAAATTAACAGAGGTCATATTACCTGTTACTCCTTCAAGACTCTGACAAAATCAAATTACCAACATTCAAAGATATATAGCTTCAACAGAGGTCCATAATATACGAATCATCCAATGTACTCCATAGAGTCGTTTTGAATACAATAAATAATTATAATGCAAACTATCATCGAGTTCAATCCCGTAATTTGCAACGCAAGGGAGGGAGAAACAACTTCTATAGGGTCGCAATAAATACTGAAACACAGCCAGTTATCCATTCAACAAAACCTAAATAACATAGCGAAACCCAACAAGATTCAGTAACCACTACCTTAATAACCTCGACAGAACTTACAAAGAAGTCCAATCAAACTGAACAAAAAGTCCATCAGTATCCTTTCCAACGAGTATCAACAACAAGCATCAACAGTAAGCATTAACAACAAGTATCAACAGTAGCCTGTACCCATCAAGAGAACAATTCATGGGCTCTCACAGAGCAGGCCCAGCATACATTCTTGCATATATTTCAGCAAATTAAAGCCGGAATGCAAAACACCATGAAATATTGCAACAGTTCGAAAAATAAAATACACCCATCAAGGTTTTAATTGAAAAATCGAACCAGCAAGAAGATACAGTAACAAAATCACCCCAAGCTACCATAAAAACCATCTAATTCCAAAAATCATCTGAACAGAGTTGTTCTAATGAAATCATTTGAAAGAGAGCAAGATTTTTAAAGGTTAGGGCCTAACATGCCTGGTTATTTGCTTAAAATTTCGAAGCAGACCACTGAAAGAGCTCGAACCTTCTCCTCCTTTTCCAAGTTAGATCCACCAACAAAAATTTTGCTATTACCATGACTTATAAATTTTCCTTGCCAGAGAAAAGAGCTAGTTATGCTCATACTTGCCATGCAACACCAAGAAGACTGGTGCGAAGAACCAGTGATCAGACAGAGGGAAAACCGGAGCGCATGCAAAACCAAACAAACCATTAACTTTCCATTTTGCATGCCTTCCCGTGAAACCCGAGCTCGACGACCGAGTTCATTAATTGCATTTACTCCCAATTTCCCGCTCAATCTCCACTGCCACCGACCGCCATAGTTGGCGATGGACAAATGCACATCAAAGACCATTTCCAACTTTGGCGACCTGCCACGTCGGCTCAAGTTAGCCATTTTAAAAACCTCCACCAAATTACCTGTCCCTCATGCTTATCCATGCATTTAATGACATAGAAACTGCCGCCCATGGTTCACACCCTTCCATAGGTCCCCTTCTTCCTTGTTCAATAGTTAGGTTAGTAACTTAGGTTAGGATTTAGGATAACACCTAGTCTAACCTCTTAGCGCATAGATACTAACTTAGAACATTAGCTCTTAGCCTAGGTCTAGGTTAGATTAACACTAATCTAACCCCTAGGTTAGGTTTAGTTTTAGGTTACTAACCTTAATAAATCCAGTTAGGTCTAACATTTCATATGCTCAGAAAAAGAACCTACATACATTCACGAATAGGGTTTACTCTTGCCTTGCCAAATAGGCTATTGAATTATATGTAACTAATTATTACACGGTCCATGATCAAGACCTTCCAGGATATATTACGATATCGGGACCATTCATTTAACACGATCGGCTGAGTTATACTCGGACTAGCTTATTGATGCATCCAGGACCTTGCTGACTGCGTAAGGTCTATAATTTTAATTCATCACGAATAAGCTTAAAGCATCACTTGGATCAATACCACTTGATCGAGGCTAGATCTTATAGATGGATAACTCCATAATTCATTCCAGAGATCAGATTAAACTCGGGTGCAAAATGAAAGAAATAAAAGAGTCCAATCATATTCGACTCGGTCAAAGATCTACAATTTGCAAAGAAGATACGATACATATCAAGCATGACTTCTCAATCGAGGAACACATCCTTTGAAAAGAAATCACATATTGTCTCGCTTGCTCATTGTGTGTCCCACGTGACTTCCGGATGTGATACCCAAACATTTTGTATTTTCACCTTGTCTGAAAATTCATCCAAATATAGGAATTATTTATGCAACCATAGATGTCCCAAATGAGAAATTATATCTCCTAGGCATAGATTGGTTACTTCCACCAATACCAACTGGATTAGCAATACTTCTTCCCGTATTTGGAAAACCAAGCGCCGGGGTTGGTCATCAAGTGGTTTCATATACGTGTCGACGACTCTCCTTTCTCCATGCAAAGAACTCTCATCATAAGTTGAATGGGCTTCTCACCCACGCTTTCCAAGATGGGGTAGCATAAACCGCATAGGTTTTACATCCTCCATGTGAACCTCAACTCCTTCTCACAACGTCTGCCTCCATAGATCCATCACACCTCTGACCTCATGTTGTCTACCATTTTCCTTTCACAAGCTTCACTATATTTGAGTCATCTCTCCTCCCTTTCATTTTCATCCACAATGTCTTCCATCTTCCTCCAACCTAACTTCCTCACCCAGATCTCGGAAAATCTTATCCGACTATAGGAAATGCCTCTAAACTTGGGGTAATGATCAAGATCTTCATAGCCAAAGGGATAACATGTAAAAATGATCCTTTGGGATCCCTTAGAAACTCAAACTTAGCAACCTCTAGGAAATAATATGTAGAAATGGTGTATTATAGAGTATAATTGGTCAGGACTCCTTTCCACCAGTGATCAACAACATGCATCCAAGTCAGATATGCATCATGTAGCCTCTCATAATCATCATGGGTCCATACGAGCAATATAAAGTACCAACTCAATTTTGATGCATATCTTTGAAAGCCATTCATATAGTTCTCTTTGGAAAATAGTAGAAGAATGTCTTATACAACTCATGGTATAGGTTCTCTTCTACCCATCTACGTGCATTGAACTCAGGTCTAGTGTTGAATCTTTGAGAAAACTCGTCCTTTGTGCTCTTGAACCATGCTTCAACACTTTTTAAGGTCAAACATTCAGTCATCACGCATCATAGGGACCAAGATGTATGTCATTTATCAAAACAAATTAGAAAAGAGGTCCTAATAATGGAACCAAGATGTAGTCATTTTATGCCCTTAGGATAACATTCTAATCCCATGCACATCAGCCTATCACCTAGTGGGAGTTGGGCGCTCACAGTCACGCATGAGCACTAAGCCCCTCCTTTATGTGAGTTTTGTGAGAATATTTCCCCTCTTGACAGAGTTTAGATGCGAAGGGAAATAATCATGCATTCATTATAAGGGTCTTAGGATGAGTTACTATATAAATGCATCTATTTAGATAATAAGGAAATATCAAATAGATAACATATATGATAATATAAAGAAAAGGAACTAGGGTTTATACCTATGAATAAATAATATATTAAAAAATAAATCCATATATTCATATTACTCTCAGTAACCACATTACATTCCTCAAGGCCATTACACACCAAATGTATTAATGGAGATAAGACTTATACATCAAAATCCTAAACTCTGCTTTCCAGATTACAAAAATGTTCATAGACCCATCTCTAGATAATTCATCTCTCCTATAGCCTCCCTAATGAGAATCCCTAGAACCCATTGCTATTTGTGTAGATCTTCACCTCTCCTCTTTTTATTTTCTACCTCTCTTGATATCTCTTTTGATGTCCTCTTCCTAAATATTTGTCCCTTCCTTGAACTTGAGAATCTCTATATATAGATATTTCATCAACCACCATGCCTTCTTGAGTAGTAGATTGGTTTCCAAGTGTCCATGTGGTCCTTGAATGAAGCATGCTTCTTCCCATATGAGCTATCCCCTTTCTGAAATGATTTATTTCTAGATCATTCCATCGCATGGAATATTCCTTCCTTGACCATCGAGCTTCTAGGCTGACACCTTATCCACTCCGCATGCTCGGTTAGGTTATGATTTTCTCGTGTGCCTCATTTTCCTTACGCGTGCACCTTGGGTTCTACTAAACCATTCTAAAACCCTACCCTTCACACCTTCACCCCACGCGCCCACGCGCCCTTCTTTATATAGGTCATGCACGCCCATGGGCCTTCTTGTACTTAGCCAATATTCTAAGGCCTAACATCATTGTGATTGCCTCACGCTCGGTAGTGGTATTAATTTGTTCTGTTGTTGTTAACTTCCTAGATGTGGATTTTTAGGTGATTCAAGTTGCATTGAAAATGATACTAAGAGATATTTCTAGTGATAAATTAAATTACTCATGATGAGGCCATTTTATAGGGTTTCCTTGTCATTCTTTGGACAAGAAGATTTTTGGCAGTTCAAGACAACATGTGTTTTGATGGAAGTTTGATGTTATTTGAAGCATGATATGGATTGGGTGATGCTTCCTATAACATAGAAATTTAAGCTGTGCTATATTTTGAATCCAATTGGAGTTCTTGAATGTATGTGTAAATGGTTTTATGAGATAACATTTGGAAACAGATTTTGGCGTGAGCTAATTTGGTGAAGGCAAATATAGATGTGGATTGACGAGATGGACATTTCATGACTTATAAATTAATTATAAGGGTTATACATGCTCATAAATTTATTTTGAGTGGTCACATGGCATGTTTTTATTGAGTAGACATGATTTTGTGACCAGATGAAGTTTCCAAGGTGCTAAAGGGTGCAAGAAACAATTGTTTTGAGATTTGTAAAGGGAATTGGGCCCAGTAAATGAAATAATTTGATTGGTTGATATTAATTATGACCATGTATGAATTTTTAATGATATTTTATTCATATTTAATGGTTTTTTGGTCATGAAAAAGTATGGTACTAATGTTAGGGAATTTTAAGAATGTGCCCATGGGGTTTTGAGCCATTTTTGGCACTTGTAATGAGGGTTTCCACTAGGATGACATATTTGGGTCATATATAACTATTGTAATTAAAATTTATGAATTTTATAGATATTTATGGGTTGAAATTATCATGAGGTACCGACCTATTTTTGTTTGGAAGGAAGAAAAGCATATTTAAGTGCTTGTTTGGTTCATTTTTGAACTAGTGCTCTTGGAGGGAAGGTGTGCGACCTAGAGAAATATATTTTATAGGTATGATATTATGATTTGAAGGATAAGGAATATTATTATTGAGTTCTAATTAAATACATGAGATAAATAAGTTAGAGTAAAGACACGTGAAAAATGAGAAAGAATATGAGAGATTGAAGACTTGGTGTTTGAGCTAGGATTTGTGAGTGGAAATTGTGATCTCAATCAGTTGTGGCAATAAAATTATCAGAAATAAAATATATTCAAGTGGATAACTTATTTCTTGGTAATCCTTATGGGGTTGTAGCCTCCTTTTGGATTGGTTTCTTCACTAAATTAGGGTTTAGTGCTCCTTGTAGGGTTGGTGCTCTACTACACTAGGTGTTGGTACTCCTTTTGAAGTTGGTGCTTCACTAAATTAATTTGATTTGTGTAATATAAGTATATTTTCAATGGTTTTTCATCCCCATAAGGGTTTCCCTCTTATAGCTTGTGTTCATGTGTATTATATATTTATTGTGTTCATGTGGATGAATGTTTTATATTGCTTATCACATATTGATGGATTGATAAATGTTAACGATGCATGTATGATATTTTGAAATTGTTTTTAAAGGATTGAAGGAATGATTCACCCCCTATTCATTCCATTGTTCTTCTAAAATTTGGTGTCAAAGCAGGTCCTTTTTGTATAAGTTTGACAACTTGAAGGAGATCCTTTGAAGCACAAACAATGGGTAAGTCTACAAACACTGAGGCTATATTGAGAAGAAGGAATGAAATAGCTCATTCATGTATTGAGGGATATCAAAGTCAAGTTAATGACATGGAAACAAAGTGTAACCGAGCCATCATGAATTTGAAATATCAAATTGAGATTGTGTCTCGAACCCTAAGGGTCAAAGAGGAAGAATGTACTTAGATGAAATCACAAGTTAATTTAACCAATGAAAAACTCAAGACTTAGGAGGATGAGTGCATCAAGTATGAAATGGGTATGAAATATCTACATTCAAGACTTGATCTAGTTTCAAGAAAATTGAATTTTTTGAAAAAAGTACAAATGACCTAGATAATATTCTTAGCCAACAAATACCAACAGGTGATAAGGCTAGATTGGGACTCAAGAAAGACCTCAAGGAAAATTAATTGAGGTAAGATGGCATGGTTGCGAAGAAAGGAAGATGGTGAACCAAGTACAAAGTAAAAAAAGGTGATTCACTCCATGAACAATGAGAAGGCCAAGCCTATTAGGTAACCTAATGCACCAATGTAGGAAGATCATTTAATGGATATTGTTTCTTATGTCATGTTTTTGGTCATAGAGATAAAGAATGCAAGAAAAGGTCTCCTAGGAATGATGTAGGATCCTTTCATGGTGAATGTCACTCATGTTGTGAATATGGTCACAAATCCAAGGATTATGGATGGAATATAGGAGTGTTTGAGCAAAGAAAAAGTAAGAGGATGTTTGTCAAGAGATCTGATCCTAGAGATGCTCAACCATGGAAAGAAAATAGAAATGATCTTGCTAAATATGTTGTATGCTTCAAGTGTAATAAGGTAGGCCATGTAGCTAGTGCTTGTTTGAATGGAATATCTAATCATGTTGGTGATTTCAAAAGGATAAGTATAGTAGTATGCTACAAATATAAAAAGTTGGGCATTCCAAAATGCACCACTCTCAAAATTTCTTAGGTCAAATTTGAAGTTATTGAGGTTATAGAGTGCAAGAATATGGTGTACAAAGAGCTAGAGTGCACGAAAATTGTCCTAGAAGACATGGGAACCTATAGAATATCTTGGTGTCTCATCAAGAGTAGATATTAGTGAAAAGAGAAGTGTTTCTCAATTATCATATCAGAAAAGGGAATTAAAATTATTTGTTCAAGTTCCTAAAGGGGATTGAGACATCTTCAAGACCTTCTTTTAGGTCTTCTTGGTGATTATATGCCTTCACTATGCTTCTTGAAGGTATAGAAATTCATATGAATAATTCAAGTGAGGGGAGATTATAAATTGTTGTGTACCTCGTCCATATGATAAAGGTATGCCCCTTTGAGTCTTTTTGTATGCATCTTGGTTTGTTTCGATTACTCTTGTATGTAAGTTGTCATGTTCATTGTGTTAGTATGATAAGATGCATGCATTTGAACTCCTTTAGTTTGTATGGTAGTATTCTTGATCTATGATTAGTCTAAGGTGTCTGAGTAGGTTACATATCCTCTTGGTCATTTCATTTAATGTGTATTAGTGCCTCTAAGCTCTTGGTGTGTGTTCAAGATGTTTGTGCATCTTAATGTTGCTATAATAGATAAACATGTTGTTTATGGTATATTTTTGACAAGGTTGGAACTATATACCATGTCATTGATATTTTATGAGGTTTATCTCATGTGTTCAATGGGTCTATCATGAGTATGATGAGTTGAGTATGTATATGAGGTTGATATCGGTCATTATGAGTCTCTGTGTACTCGGTCCTTAATGGTGTTAGTCTTGTCGGCATGTGTGTCTATGGTTTGTTTTTTGGTTTGAGTGTATTTGGGTCTATGCCATGAGTTACAAAAGTGATTTATAGACTTTTATGTATCTTTAAAGGTGGTATAAGGTGATCAAGTGCTAACTTGATTAGTTTGTTATCAAAAATATGGACTCAGTGACTATGATATGGTCAAGATCACATTGTGTCCAAGCTAACTTGAGGTGTTATAGGTATGTCAACTAGTTTTTTTATGATAAATAATCATTGAAGAGGTGTTCATCATATTTGAAGAATTAATTACAAGGTTTTTTTTTTTATCTTAGAGGTGACATGAGTAAAATTCAAGTCATAGTGGTACTTCACCCCTTGACCGGGTTTACACATTATTTACGAGTGGTAAGCATGGAAAGTCAACTATGAAAGGTCAAATGACGGATTTATAAGATAAAATTTTCAGCAAGTCTTCTAAACTCATGGGGAAAAAGGATTAGATTAGTTTTAGGTGTTAACTATGTGTGCTCTTCCCATAATTCATGGAAAATTTGAGCAGTGTTCTCTTGTTACATAGTGAGTAGGGTTTTCTCTATAGAACCATAGCTCTTTGATGTTTCAAATACTTGAAAAGTTCACATGTATGTATAATGTGATCTATGAAGTGGTCTATGACAACTCATATGTGTGAAGAGCTACCTAAATCCCTATATGACAAGAAAAGTAAAGATAAAGGCTGAGTTGAGATATAAAGAGTGTGATAACTTCTAGGAGAGTACTTGAAGTTAAATATGGAAAGTGTAGAGTTAATAAGGGTTGTAATAATATGTGGGACTATAGGTTTACACAAAATACCTAAGTCATACATTAACTACTAAAATGTTTGGGATTGACAAAGAGAGGTATAGTGAATGACGTGCTGACAAGACTTTAATTACATCAAAGAGACTTATTTCTCGGAGCGTAGAGACAAAGTACGACAAGCTTCGGGTAGAATAAGGTTATATATATCCTTATATGGTGGTAAAGTAATTTTGACTATGATTTTTAAGTAGTAAAAGTATTCTACAGAGATATGAAGCTAAGAAAGGAGAGTAACCTTAGTCCCTATTGGGTTGTATAGACTCTGTATGCAAAGCGATCAACTAGAGGTGTTTTAGTAAGCATAGTACTATGCCAAAAGGATGGAAGGATTGATGTGATAGGTATGTGGGAGAACTTATTTCACTCAAGGTAATATTTCTCATACATAGTCTGTACTTTACAAATTTGGCTCGAGAATGGCTTATGAAGGATGATGCTCAATATACCAAGTGAGTAAGTGGTCATGTTTATATGAGTTGTATTCATATGAAGGAATATCAATATTACAGTAAGTATGCTCTGAGATGGAAATGTGGTATAATGGTCTGAGTCTAACAAATCTATGATAGATAAGGAGAGTGTAAGGTACCTAAAGATTATTATTGATAAGAAATAGTGATGTGATGGGCGAGTACATAGCCTTGAAATGTGTATGTATAAATTTGTTATGGATTGATAAGATTCTCCTAGGATTGTCTAGAGGGAATTGATTGTGAATGTATTTCAAAATTACAAATGGTATCTTGTGAACTTTTATTACACTTGGTATGATCTATTTTTCTCCTAGTTTCTACCCGCCATCTTGAAGATGTTGTTCTTATACTTATAAATAATGCTCGAGTTGTATAAGTATATTCATGAAAAGAGGATAAAATGAATAAATGATATTAGTATATTTTTTGAGCCTAAAGATTAATAATCTTATAGATTTACTTATGAAGAAGTTGATCATTATGGGGCCTACTGAGGCTACAAAGTAAAGGATGTTGTTAACAAGAAAATGAAGGGCATATGTTCCTACTACAGTCCAAGGGGAGTGCTTGGGTGGAATCCTAGAGGATTCCTTAATGTTTCCAAGGCCAACAAGGTATGACATGGGTTTTATCCTCTTTTCTTAGTTTTTTAAAATCTTTGTATGAATATTGGCATCCAAATATGGTTGTTATAAGGTGAGAAAGATACTTAGGGTAGAGAAAAAATGTTCTAAGTGATTTCTAGCCATGCTAGTAAGGTAAGCTACTTAAATATGGTCTTTCAAGAAAGATACGGTGGCCTTAAGTCCATGGGGGTACTTCTTGGTCATGATGAGGTATGAATATCATATTGTAGTATGTCAAAGTTGATGTTAAAAGCACTAAGAAGTTTGTTTAGGGACATGGATCTTTGTGTAAGGTGAAAAGTAATAAAGTACACTATTATGATAAATCTATTCTTAGAGATCATAGAAATTATCAAGAAAGGTATTATGATGCTTTAATACATTTAGAACTAACATTGTTGGCATGATTTAAAGAGTGTATGCTTGGATCTCATCCAAGATATAGTACCCTCGAGAAGCTCAAAACATGGTTATAAGTGAAAATTGGCGTGTTTCCATGCCTAGAAGATGAAGAATGATGTTGTAGCCCCTAACAAGGTGAGATCTTTATTCTTTCATGTTTACTAATGGTTTTCAAATGTTGGAAGTGCTTATTCTAGGGGCATCTTGTTGTTTGCATGCCTAAAATGAAGGAAAGAATCATATTTTCGAGAAAAAAGATAAAGGTTGTTTGAGACCTTTGTTTGATGTTTATAACCAAATCATGAAGGTATGAAGGTGAAGTAAGTGAGATACATGTATGTCTTTTTCGTTAATGTAAAAATGGGTAGAAGCTTAGGTGTTTTCCATCAATGACAAAGGGGAGATTGTTGCATGGTGTCCTATTGTCATTGATGAAAAACCACAATAATGACAAAGTGAGTGTTGTATGATGATGTCTTGATATTTTTCATGGTTCTAACATGATGTTTCATATGTATATCAGCTGTGGGATTCTGTGAGGCATGCTTACTCTAGCAAGCCTATACAGGTTCCTATGAGGTGTAGCTTAGAAATATGATCTTCTTGAATTTTTGGAAAACATGTTGAAATTATTTATATAATGTTTTGAGGGTGATTTAGCACTCACATCAGTGGCATAGTATAGGTACAGGTGTTTCACTATGTTATAGGTGCTCATTGGGAGCAAGTATGCTTGCTTGGAGGTTTGACCGAAGTGGTTTGGAGCTATATGATTTCATTAAAGAATGTATTTAGGTATATCATGATGTATCGGGTATGTTTGGGTCATTTACAGAGGTTTTATGATGAGTTATTTCATTCTTGTGGTTTACCCTAGTTTCTATAGTGAGAATCCTAAGGTGAAGCTATGAAAATGAGATAGGATGGAGAATTGAGGTATGAAATTGAAATTATGATGATTGTATATGTTAGAGGGATGTTTCATAGTGCTTTGAGAAAATTTAAGGTTCCCATGATGTGTATTTTGTCAAGATATGACTGATTTTGTGAGACAAGGTGAAAATCAAGTCAAATTCCAGCTTGAAGTTCAACTTCGATGCTCGTTGTGAATAGTGTGATTTACATGGGACCTTGTGGATTTCAGGGAATATTATATGGTGATTTTATAAGGTTTTAAAAAATTATGACGTTAATTGATTGTCATGTTTTTATGAATGATCATGTTAAGAAGGTAAAGTGGTTTAAACCTCTAGTTAAACCCTAACTAGGAGTAGTTAGCGATTGTGAAGTATTGTGACCCATTTTTATTTTTTCATAAAAAGTGATTATTGGATGATGTAGAGGACTCCTTATTATTTCGAGAAATGTATGGTTAAGGTCATGGTGATGATTGGGCCCCACCTACAAATAATAGTTTTTGGAGAAGAAGGTTTTAGGAAAATATGGTCCAAAGGAGTAGCATGAAAAATTGATTTTGCAAGATTATTGGTAGTTTTTATTTATGTAAATTGATGTTTAAAGACATGGTCATGCAGTTACATGATTTTTTGAAGTCCAAACAAGTTGACTAGTCAAAGGGAAGTTTTGGGGTCTCAAATAGCATGGTACAATATAATGAGCATCACTTGAGCTACAAGTGGAGTTTTGAGGTGATTTAAGTTGCATTGAAAATATGATTCATATATATATATACATTAATATATTAATTTAGTTGTTATTAGGTCATTTGATATGGTTTATAGGACATTCTTTGAGTAGGAAGATGTTTTGTAGTTCAAGGCAACATTTGTTACGATGGAATATTGTTATTTGAAGTATGAGATGGATTGGTGATACTTCATATCAGATTGAAAGTGGGATTAATTGGGATTATAATTAATCAACTTGGATGTCTTGAATATATGTATAAATTATTTTATGAGGTAACCTTTGGAACTTTTTGGGCGGAGTTGATTTGGTGAAGGAAAATGTAGTTGTGGATTAGAGATATGGATGTTTCATGAATCATAAATTTATTAAAATGGTTATGTAGGTTATTAAATTTATTTGGAGTGGTCACATGGAATTTTTTGATTTATTAGACGTGATTTTGTGATCAAATGAAGTTACTGAGGTGCTAAAGGGTGCGAGAAACAATTGTTTTGAGATTTGTAAAGGAACTAGGCTTAGTAAATGAAATAATTTGATTGGATGATATTAGTTCGAACGTATATGAATTTTTAATTAATTTCTATTAATAATTAAGGGTATTTGGGTCATTAAAATGTATGTTAATAATGTTAGGGAAAATTTAAGAATGTTCCCATGGGGTTTTGATCCAGTTTTGGCACTTGTAATGAGGGTTTTAGCTAGGTCAACCTATTTGGGTCATATGTATTTTTGTAATTAAAATTTATGGATTTTATAGAGATTAATGGGTTAAAATTATCATGAGAGAAAAAAACTCTTTTGGTTTGGAAGGAAGAAATGAATATTTAAATGCTTGTTTGGTTCATTTTTGAACTAGTTGTCTTAGAGGGAAGGTGTGAAACCTAGAGGAAGATATTTTGCAGTATGAGAGTATGATTTGAAGGAAGAGGAAGATTATGAAAGGTTGAGGAATTATCAAGACATGAGACAAATACGTTTTACCTTTGTCATGTGTCATATATGTTGTCATTGATGTAAAGTTTTGCATTGATGGAAAAATGAGTGAATTTGTAAAGTGAGCAAGCTGAAAAGATGAAGGTTGATTAGTAGTGTCATCTTAGAGAGGATTAAAGATGAATAAGGATAAGTTATAAATTAATTATTATATGTTTGTGCAAGCTAAGGACATGAGAAGATAACCATTGAAGACTTGGTGTAGCCGCCAAATTCTCGAGAAGCTATGGATCTCTAGGACAAGTTGCGATAGGAAAGTGAGTTCCGCGAGCATAAGAATGAAACCAAAAAGCATCATAGAGTGAAAGGAAAATCCTCCAAAGTGAAAATTTAAAGCTTTAGATGTGAATTAAGAGACATAAAGGTGAAGGAAAATTTGTGGATAAAGAGAAAATCCACAAAGAACTAGAGAAGCCGCTAAGAATGGAAGATAGTCTGTAGAAGACTACAAAATCCACAAGTAAAAGAAATAGAATTATAGAATTGGAACAAATATGTTGGAAAGAAGTAGACAAGGATAATTTCCACAAGAAATTGGGAATGCTGCGAAAGACCAGTAGACTGCCATGTGTTTTCATGCAAATGTGCAACATGGAAATTGACAATTTCTTATCACAACTATACCCCTTTGTCAAAATTTTCATGCCCTATCATTTCCAAGAACACAAAGTCCACCCACTTAGTCCAAAGTGACCATCTAATTGATGTTATCTAATCCCCTATGTGATTTTAGGAGTTCATGAAAATTTACAAGATTTATACAATTGTGGGAAGGGCTATCACCGGCCTTTCCAAGAACTAGAAAAATTCCATTGAGTGGAGAAGAAAAGAAAATATGGATGTGGAGGAAACTAAAACTCCTTGGGACATTTTGGAAGTAATTCAGAAGATTCTGGAAGGACTTGGAGAAGTTGGGTGGTTTCACCAAAATTAGGGTTCATGGGCCTAGGCAGTGCATAGGCCAAAACAACTGTTGAAATTTTGAAGGTGATTCTGGGAGCTCCAGATGGAGTTAGGAGAAAAACAAAACATATTTGGAAATTTAATTCCAATCCCTATAAGATGGTGAAATTAGGTTTTTCACAACACTTTGGCGCATTAGGTCTGCAAGTAGTTTTCTCATGCACATGTGGAGTACCAAATCAAAAATCCAATTTTTCAGGGATAAAATGGAGTAATAAATACCTGATACCCCACCATTAGATTCAAAAGGTCATTTCAATTCAAGATCATATAAAATTTCATCAAAAATGTCCATTAGGAGCTCAAGATATTGTCATCGCAAGTTGTCCTCAAGGTTCGGGAGTTAGTCAAATTTTCAGCTCCAGGAGCATGGCGGGATTTTGTGTCCCTGACATCCCTCAAGGTTAGGGACATCAAGGTTGGGAAAATGCACCTAGCCCCCTTGAAGCCCTCTAAACCCACATATGACCTCCAGGATCACCAATTCAGCCCCTAGGTGCTTGTGGGAGCTTAAAGCCTCAGTTGTCTGATCACTGCCACATTTCATCACTAGGAGCATCATGAAAATTGATGTCCTCACATGTCGTGACATAAAAACATTGAAATTTTTTTGATCCCCTAAGGAGAACTTTTGGTAACCCATATGACTAGCTTCCATCCCTTTAGTGATTTAAAGCTAATTTCTTAGATTTCATTCCCAGTTCTTGGATCTCTGCCATGTGTCATCACCTTACTCACCCTAGAAGTTGATGTCCCTCACATACCTCATAGGTTGAAGAAATAAAACCTTGAAAAATGTGCCCATCTCCCTTCTCAACTAAATTTTAAAATTTTAAATACTCACTTGCTTCCTACTTCTAACATCTAACTCCTCCGTGCACATGCTCTGTAACTCCCTCTGCAACTTCTCACCACCACTCCACCATTGCAAAATCTCAAACTAGCTTTGCTACATAAAGGAACTCCTATACTCCATGATAATATGTAGGTATCAGAATAAATATTGACTAAACCAAGAAGAAAAATGAAGAACGGAGAAGAAGAACAATGGAAATCCCCATTGCCATGAAATCAAATTTTGAAGAAATCTTGCAAATGGATGCACGGATTGACGAACCATATTTTTCTATTCATTCCTCTATCAAAAACCATCAAAAAAATTCCTTCATACCCTCCTCTCGCACCATTAAACATTCACAGTGAAGAAATCTTTTTCCGCCCAATGAAGAAAGAAGTTGGATTTCCTATCAAACCGACAACCGGATTTAAATGAGATTTCACCAAAAGCACAAGAAGAAAAAACCCATATAAAAATTTATATTTCATCGCAAATTGTGGAGAAAACCAGACCTATAACTTTTTAGGTCCATTAATGGTTACCATGTCCGGAAGCACCGCCACGTTAAAAATTACAAGTTTAAAATCTCCTAAACTATTGATCGGGAAAGCACAAAATTTCATAGGGGAGATATTGAGAAAAACCATATCCGAAAACTTTTTTCTATGTTAATCTAACCTCCGTATAAGCACAATTTAAAAACATAGCAGGTCTTCTACATAGAGGACTATTATTTTGGGAAAATCATCAACAAAAGAACTTGCAAAGGAGACGGAGACATCAATACGCACTTGTAGTTTGAGTATTCATCAAAATTGACATTTTGATCCATTTTTGAACTTAATAAAAATAGTAAGTGGTCCCACAAGCATCATACAAAAATAGAAAATTAATCTAGAAGGTGGGGGGAATGTAGGAAGAAAGGGTAATTTGAGCTATCATTATCATCCGAGGTCTAGCTAATTCATGCACTTACCAAAAATAGTCATTTTTCATGGGGGAACTTACTAAAAATAGCGTGGTTACTCCAAATTGTGGATTTCAAGTTGACATAACCAATTAGATCCTAGAAAGGGAAAAATTTTGACACTTACTAGAAATATTTTCCTTTTCCAAACATAGTGGGTGTCAAGGAAAATTGAAGTTTAGATTCATAGAGGTGAGAAGCTGTATAAGTAAATTTACTTTCATTAATCTCAAAAATGTATTTTGAAACTCATGTGTGACATGGAATCCATAGTCAACATCATCATAATTCTCAATATTATGTTTAGGATCATGTTCAAATCAACTAAGTAGTGTGGTAATTCCATGAGGCATAAGGGCGATATTTTTTCGAAAGCATTCAGTCTCTTTAGAGGAGATCTTCATAAGTGAAACTTGTGGTCGCCAAGGGTTCCATTCAATAGTGTTTATAAACACTTAGTTTGTGGTGTCTCTAGGTCATTCAGGGGTGGTCTCTCACCTGCAGCCAAATAAATTTCACGCAATGACCCATCTGCAACATAAAAAATCATTCATCGTGAAGGATTCAAAGGTATCGAGGTTAATCTGATCAAGCTTTCTAGGATTCGACAGGAGTAGATTCTTCATCGGCATGATTCATCTCTCTCTCTCTCTCTCTCTCTCTCTCTCACCCCCAAATTTCCTCTCTCTTCAATGTTCTAATTCCATGTTGGGGTTGTACTTTTTCATATGTCTAAATATTTCTAATGTAATAAGTCACCCTTAAGTTATAAAAGGGGACTTAAAAGTTTCCTAGGAAGTTGAAAAGTTTTAAGTTTTGTGAGGACATATGAATAGGCATTTGGGGGTAGATGATGAGTCACCTCTCATTCTATAAATTATAAATCCTTTCCCATTTAAATGGGTTGGTGATTGATTTTGTAAAATCAAGAGTTTATTGAGAGAACAAAGGAGATAGCCAAATTTTTCCATTCCCCTCATTCTCAAACTACCTCCATTTCTCCACTATGTATAACTTTGGTTTAAGTAATCAATACAAGAAGAAGGATTTTATAGCTTTCTTTGACTAAGGGATTTCATGATACTTTGTGCTCATAAAATTCTATTTGGTGTTATTGCTACTTGTAGAGTTGTTTCCTCTTGATTTAGTGCATGTGATGAAGTTTCTAACTAGTGTGTGCAGGGATCTAATTTTCTACCTACAACATTAGTTCCCTTACCTCATATTCTCACTCACCTTTCCCACTTTAAGAAAAATTCCTCTATATAAAGTGATTGCTAGATATCTAACAATTGGTATCATAGTAATGTCCTTCTAGCATAATCTTAACATATTCAAGGAGATCCTCTATTCACAAGAATGACATTGGATCAAGCATAAGGTGCATTATCTATGTTAGGATCACCACTCTTCACCGGAAAAAATTATGTTCTCTGGAAAATAAGAATTAAGACATATATTATGTCACTTGGATTTAATATTTGGGAATGTGATGAGAAAGGATACAATCCTTCATCCACGCCCATCACTATAGCTACAAACAAAATAGAATATGAATGCAACTCATGAGCTATGAATGTTTTATTGTGTGCTTTGACTAAAATAGAGTTTGTAAAGTTAATGCACTACACCACCACCAAATAAATGTGTACCAAGTGATACCGGAAATGTGATTTTCTCATATGGGCTATATTTTTTACCCATAGGTTTATGGGATGGTTTTGGCCCATGGTTTTGATACCCATAGTTTTGTAAAAATGCTTAAGTAGTTTTCTACTTATGTGGTTTTGTGCATATGGTAGGATTAAGGTAATATTATAGATGTGTATGAATTCAGGTGTGAATTCTGTAGATTTTGTTGAGCATAGCTCCAAATAGATCTTGGTATTGTATTGAGAGAGTGATAACTTATAATAAAATTTGAGCAAGTGATTCTTGGTGGACGTAGCCCAAATTGGGTGAACCATGTTAAATATTATCTCTTTGTGTTGTGTTATTTTTATTCAAAACCTTTATTTCAAATCGGTAATATTTTCGCATATTAGTTTCTATTTTTGTGATTCTCGTGAGGGACTGCTTCACGTATTTTATCCTTTATTTCCAAACAATTTTTCACATGGAGAAAGGAGATTCATCGAACGCATCTCGAACCCACGACGACCAACCTCTAGCGCTTGGTTTTTCAGATCAAGGGAGAAGTATTGTTAACCTAGTTGGTATTGGTGGGAGTAACCGATCTACACCTAAGAGATATAATTTCTTGTTTGGAACATCATGGCTGCCTAATCCATTTTGGTATTTGGAGTAATTTTCTGACAAGGTGTAAATATGCAAGGTTTTGGTATCACGTATGGGAGTGGCGCGGGACACACAACTGGTAGTGGGACAATATCACAAACCATCACCGCACAGTTTAGTGGGACATTGGGAACACTAGGCACAAGCACATCATGCCCTTTGTTGACTACAAGAGGTAGATCTAGTGGGTAAGGACCTGGTGGATCTAGGTGGAGGAGGAAACCAAGGCTATGGATTAGGAGGACAAGGGTTTAAACCATGTCCACATGTATTCTTTGAGATGTCTTTGCACTTACTAGACTATAGGGGTATTGCAATGTTGCAAAGCATGTGCACAAGTGTGAATTACTATGGCATGTAAAAGGGATCACTACCATGGAGTGGAAGGCAAGTTAGTTTGCAATAAATTTTCATGAGTGCACACATAGTTGGTATAGGAATATGACCCCCATTAAACATAGTGGTAGACTACACTACATTAAAGAACACCTTCCTATTAGAGTTCCATATCCATGTGTTTGAGCGAGTAACATATGTACTCTAACATAGATCCAAAAGGAATGATAGAGAGTGTGGGTGTATGATGCACGTTTCAAGACTCTCTTGTCTAAACTATCCTATGACATTCATCCTTCTCAACATGCTCAATGGTTTTTCAAAGAATTGATAACACCATTTATAAGGATCTCACACACAATACTTTCATATACCCACCTAAGGAATTGTAAGATGCCCTACACACCAAAGTTGTTGGAAGCATTGATATTGGTGTTAGTATATTTCTAAGGCCCAAATTATTATAATGGCCAAGAAGTTGGAGAAGCTATCTACAAACTTGGCACATGAGGTTTATAATGGGATTTGGTGTACAGATTATGAAATGGAGGGGAATGTAAAGATAGTTTCCCTCATAAGTTGGTATGTGCTATGGTGGTAGACTATGAAATTTTCCATGGGGATCATGATGTAAGTATATTTCCTCTACTACAATGCATAATCCATAATAATGTTTCTTGCTACTATAAAATTTGTACCTCTACAACCCATGAGACCAAAGATTACAAACTGATTAATCAAATCTATGATGATATTGATCTTGGTGTGCACCAAACTAGCCTTACAAGTAGTTATAAGGATGATGAATGTCATTATGAAGGGCACCCAGAGGGAGGGAATGTGTGGAAGAGGTTTTCACAAGGATTTTATGGTTATAGTAACTTTAGTGGAGGACGAAGTGAATTCCTATGAGGAACTTGTTATAACTTTGGATCTACAGAGCATTACAAACATGAGTGTCCTCATCTGTTACAATTCTCATGGTATGGGAAGAAACATAAGTATAAAGAATGTCTAGAGCTCTATGAGCATATGAACCAGTAGAACTAAAAGGAAAAAGGCACTGGGATGATGAGCATCAAGAAGGCCTATTCAAGTGGATGCCTAGAGTGGCACATGATTCAAAGATAGAGCCTACACTTGGTGTATATAGGATGTTAAGGAAAGATAATATCATTACATTTTTAGGATAATGGCTGAGGAGAATGTACCATACACCGTAGCAGAGCATGAAAGATAGGTTTTGCATGAAAACCTTACTCCTCACAACCTTGACTATAATAAAGAGATTACTTTAAATGCAGTTTTGATGGATGCATTCTATGTAACATCCTCATTGACATAGGAGCATAGGTCAATGTTATTACCTTAGATGTCTGATCAAATGGGAAGGCCCTTATACATCAATCTTTGAATGTGTTGTATATGGAAACAAGACTAAGGTAATTCCCATTAGATTCCTAAAGGATGCGATTATCACCACTAAAGAGGAAAAGTTAACTAGAGAATTTAAATTATCAGCATTCACCGAGGAAGACAAATTTCTAGTATTGCTTGGGTGCCCATGGTGTTATAAGAAAAATGTCAACCTACGCTTTAAGAAGGGGTATATCAGCTTTAAGAAAAAGGAAGAAAGGGTGATTATCCCTTTAACGGATGGGAAGTCATTTCCTATACCGAGCCCTTAGGAGAAGAATTCCTTGACAAAATCTATTTACGCTCGATCGAGATCTAAGATATTCATCCCATGGAGGAGTTATCCAATTTGAAGATTCTCGGTCCTTGAGTGATACCACTAGGATGACATGTGACAATTGGGTGCATGGGACTTATGAGGTTATTAGGTTAAAGTTGAGAGGATCGTTATAAGGGTAATAAATGTGCACTCGATCAAGCATCGAGGAGGGAAGAATTTTCCAAGATACTATAGAGGAGCATATCCTAAAATTTTCTTGGGAAATGGAGGCTCTGTGGAAAAATTAGGACGAGAGAAGATGAATGCTTAGTTACAACCTACCCAAAACTTAGAACTATAGTGCACCTTTGGTGGGCTACCCATTGGGAGAGCCTCCTAGAATGGCACAAGGTAAGAATCACATTATCTATAAGGTTCTCTAGGAGCAACATGCTCATGGTCATGCAAGGCTACCATGGTGAAGAGACCACCTCAATTCATATCTAAGTATGTGAGAAGTCTTGGATGGAAGCGCAGAAGTGTTACCACCTTCATTATGGGTACATAAGTTGTATTCCACCTTATAAGGCTATGCGCACACTTGGTATATTCATTTAGAGATGCATCATCAAAAAGTAATTGGCAGAGTTGGTGGTTGATCTCATTCAATATTTTGAGTATAGGAGTACTAAGCCATCGTTAGACAAGGTGTCAGTAAGTAATCAAGCACATTACGATGGGAGATAGTGCTATGGGAGAGGATAGACTACTGGAGTTTTTAGGTGAGACGTATTTGGAGATGTACCTCAATGAAGAAGAATCAAAGGAAGTATATCTTGAGTGTGCGTGCATGGAAAAAGAGAAAGGAAATATGGTCTATGTAGTAGATAGTGAAGAGATGGAGACTTTGGATGTTAACCATTCTAAAGGTACGTGTGAAGTTATAGACAATGTTGATGAATGAGCACACATTTACCATGAGCCCCTAAAAACAAATAAGGTTAACTTTGAATGGAGATAAAACCTAAGGAAGTTATCATTAGGGACTATTGGTCGGAAAAATAAGTTTCAAAGGTCATTGATCTATTACTTTAGTTCTATGATTTGTTCCCTCGTGGGTTGTAGTGCCCACTTCCCTTCAACACTTTTGATATTGATCATGATACTATTGACTATATTATGGACATTATTATAGTTTTGATTTAGTATGGTGTTAGATGTCAGATCATGGATTATTGTTGACTTTGATTCATATATGATGCATGATGATTGTTAGAGACATTTTATATAGATGTTGACATGCTATTGGACATGGCTATATATATATATATGGATGTTGTTAGGACATGTGATATTTGGATATATTGAGTAGACCGAGAAAATTGAATTTAAAATTGATGATTATATAGTTCTTTGATGAAATTGTAAGTGATATTGTTGATTGTCTAGATGTTGTTGTGATTCATATATATATTGATGATTTTGAAATTATATTATATTCATTTGGATGTTCTAATATGGCCACAAGGCTAAAGGGGTATTTGTATTATGCAGGTTAAAAATATCACAACAAACATCGGGGATTGGAGACCAACCACATTGGAATTCTAGATGAATTCAACAAGGTCACCATGGAAACTTGTATTGTTTGTGTGTGTGTGTTTGATTGTTAGGGATTCCCATGGGGGGGTCACCTTTAAATGTGACCAAGGGTTATGTGTATTTATTTATTTGGTTCCTTTTTATTGATGTTTGTATGTGTTTATTAAGTGATGTGTTTACCCCTTTCATTATTTATTAATTATGGTAAATTAATGTGAGTAAACATGTTGTTAAAATTAATTAATCAAATTGGGACATAAGAAAGTAATTATTAGAGTTGTTGGCCTAAAATTAAAGTGTTGTAAGAAATGTGTAAGTGATGTGTAAGAGATGTGTAAATTAATTTTGGAGTATGAAACACTCCACCTCCTTTTGAAATTCGAATTTGTCCTTGGAGGCTGATTTTGGAAGCTTATGGGACAAGTTAAACTTGTCCCATACCTCTTAAATTTACATGTCAACCTTACCTATGGTTGGAGGGTTTAAATCTAGCCTTCATTATGCATTTTTGTAAGTCAAGTTGTATGCTTTTATTGCACTTTCTTACATGCTTTCAATTTCATTCCTTATGAGGTGTGGGTTTGATTTGAGTGTGTAAGTAAAACTATCATTTACTCACCCGCTATTTATTGTGCGTTGGAGATTGAAGTTTACTTATGATTTGGAGTTGAGGATGTGTGATGTGGCATCCCACATGGATCCACCTCATTCTCTTCTCTTTCCTCTTTATATATTCGAATTCTTTGGCTTGTTTTTGGGTTTTTTTTTTGCTTCACTTTTATCACTTCATTTTTGGCGACTTGCTTTGGGTTTTGGAGCTCTTGCAAATTGGAAGAAATTTGGAGATTTTTGCATACTTGTTGATTGTTGATCTCTTGGTTTGTGTTGCATTGGAGAGCTTGTTGTTTTGAACTTGGAACAAACTCCATCATGGAGAGGTAAGAGCTTAGCTCTTGGAAATAGTCTCCTTTTATTTTATGCATATGTGAATGGTTGAATGTTTGAATGTGTTGTTTTATTTACTAGTTAGTTGGGTAGATGGCCTAGGGATGGTGTAGGAGAAGACTATGGGGTATTTTATGGGAGGCATAAGTGTTTCAGGGAGGTATAAGTGTGGAGGGAGTTGGGATTTGGGTTCCACCTTACAAAGAAATAGCTTGCATTTCTTTACTCATTATGGGGTGCATAAGAGGTTGGGGAGGCATAAGGAAATGTGAGGAATAAGGGGTACTTGGGGAGGCATAAGGGCATGTTAGGGATTTGAAATGATATATATTTTGGTGGTTTGTTCTCAAGTGGTGATACCCATTTCCCTTTGGGAGGCATAAGCAACATCCCCCATAGTTTCTTACTCCTTTGGATTGCATGATGAAGCTCCGAGTGTTGTTTGTTGTTTTTTCTATGGTGGCAAACTACAATTTTGTTTTAGACTATGTTTTGAATGAAAAATTTGTCTTTGTGTTGTGGAATCCTATTGTTGCCATGAGTTGAAAAAAAAATCTTATTATAATGTGGTTGGGGCTCGGGGGCCAATGAAGAAGGATGGATTCTCCCTTTTCATTAGATGTCTTGGTTGGGTGGAGAGTGTTGCCTTTCCCTATTCTATTGTGACCAAATTGGAGAATGATGGAAATTCATACTACTATTCTGGAACTGAGAAAGAAGACAATTTGACAGTCCTTGTTGAGATCATTTCTTAATGTAACCTTTTCCCACTTGAAGTGGATGATCTTGTATATTATTTGTGATGGAAAGATGGTCTGTATGGGCTATGAAAGTTGTAAATTAAATTATGAAAGAGATATACTTTTTTTCTACTTTTGAAAGAATGTGAAAGAAATCATATTCTGTATATTGTAATTGAGGAATGAAAGAAGAAATTGAAAAGGTATCTCTTTGAATCAATAAAGGATTGTATTACTTTACTCAAATGACATTATTGGGTATTGAAATTTGATTGTTGAATGTATTTTGAAATTTTGTTGGAAGGATGAAAAAGTGAATACGTATGGAGAAATGTCATAATACTCTATTTTTTTAAATAAATGTTTTAGAAATTAGAATTGTAATTTTCCATTTGAATACTTTTCTTGAGTCAACTTAGTATGTTAGATTGGGTTGGAATGAATTCATAGTTTAAAGTTGGCAAATGAAAATAAATCTATTCAAATTTGAGCTCTGTTAGATAACTTTCATACTGGCAATTATTAATCGAAAATTGAACAGAATGACCCTACAACATCAAAAAGACAAAATGAAATATCAAATTTTATTTGTAAGGTCAAAACGACCCCAAACATACCAAAATACTTATGAAAATTTTATAGAACCTTTCAAATTGGGAAAAGGCAAAATTGTAGACTTCTTGTTGTATAAAATTGATAAATTTTGAATGCAAATAAATCAAGAAAACTTAACCTTGCAATCTATCCTAAAATATTCCAAGTAAAATCCTCCATGCCTATTTGGCAAGTGGAAAAATAATTAACAACAAATTTGAACAAAATTGATAAGTTAAAAATACTAGTTCACTTTCTAAGTGATAGAAATACGTTTTCTCAAAATTTACCCTTTAAAATTTATCAAAATATAATTCCTAAGGATGCTCTAAAAGAGGACGTGAAGAGCTTTCTAGAAAGTCCTTGTTTTCCAAAAATTGAGTTCCCAGTCAAAAGTTATGGCCTTCTGAAGTTTTTACTTCATTTTGGGCTCAAAATAATCTAACTGTCAAATTTTAAATGAATAAAATATTCTTGGGCAGACCCGTGGGCTAAAAATTTCCTTTTTTTTTCCTTTTTTCCAAAAGGTGAAAATTCATGAAGTTTCCTAATGCTCCACTAATCCGCAAGCCTTCATTTTATCTAAAAATGATCTAAGTCCAAAAAGTTAATTTGGTAATTTTCCTCCATAGCCCTTACCCGCAGCCAATCATTGATCGATGCGTGGCTTCATTGAGCATCGATGCGAGCCTCGGATCGATTTTAAGCTTAAGCACTTTCAAAAATGAATTTGGAAAAAATTTAAGTTTTCCTTGCAGCCTCGTAGACCCACAGGTAATCAGGTGTTGTCACGTGGCTTCACAAGGCATCGACAGAGGAGTGAATCTTTTTAAGCCTTAACGCTTTTAGAAAATTTTGGGAAAAATTTCCAAATTATCCCGTTGGCCCACCAAACTACAGCTAATGGTTGGCTAACATGGGGCATATTCTTACATTTGGTGGAGGCATGGGTTCCTTTTGACCTTTTGCCCTTCCTTTTGAATAGTCAAATTTTCCAAATGTTCCTCACCGCCGCTAACCCGTAGCCAATAAGGAGCTGCCACGTGGCCTCCCTAGGTGTCGGCGGGTGCGGGTGTAAAATTCACTTTGTCCCAAAAGGGAAAAAGTGCTAAATTTCTTCCCGCTCTTCTAGTCCACTTTTCTCCTTTGGGATAATTTTCTCTCCTAAGTCCGTAGGGACTCGAGTTGGGAAAATTTTCCTCCCCAAACCCGCAAGCCCGCTCTTGGGAAAATTTTCACCCCAAGTTCCACCGGTCCATAACTTGAGAAATATGAGGAGTTAGGAGGACTTCTTTATATCACCAAAAGGTGAGGAAATTCCCTATCTAATGGAAATGTTTTTAGGAAGTTTTAATTGCCTAATCATGGGAAAAATTAAATTGAATCTTTAACCAAGTTCTGGAGTGGGTAAGTAAGAATTTACTCTGATGATTTTAAATATGTATTCTTTTCCCCACTGTAATTAAACCTTTCTCTTGTCTTAGATCTTATGGAATTAAATACCTTAGGTATTTAATTGTTTTGGTCCCTTAACCTAAAATTTTAATCGGGAATATTTAGCTAAAATGTCAATGTAATCAGTGATTAAATTAATCCCTAAGGAGATTTGAGCTAGGTGTGGACTTATTACACTTGTTTCTTTATAATGTGGAATTAGTAATTATTATAATGGGAAAATTTATCAGTTGAATTTAATTTTCCTTGAGACTTTGTTGTTAACACTTTAAAAAAAAATTATTCCATAATTTTGTAACTAAACCTAGGTTGTTCACGGGTCTCAAGTGGGAGATTTTAGCAGGCGTTACATGGGTACCATGAACTAAAAGGAATTCACCATTCCTTAGGGAGATGAAGCTCAAGTTTAAGGAGGGTGTACCCCGATTCAAAAGAGGCCCTATCGGATGAATCCAAATTTATGCGTATGAGTCAAGGAAGAAATAGATAATATTATAGCATCTAGTATTATTTAGGTAGTGGAAGAATCGGAATGGATAAGCCCAATGGTTATCGATGATCAAGAAGAATGGAAGGATAACAATCTATGTTTACTAGATGGATCTAAATGCAATATGTGTCATCGATCCTTTTCCAACCCCCTTAACTAAAGAATTTTTGGAGGGAGTAGTCAAGTGCGAAGTCTACTCTTTCACAGATGGGTTCTCAGGGTATCACCAAGTCAGGATTGTAAAGGAAGACCAAAGAAATACAACTTTCACCACTAAATGGGGAAGTTTTTCCTACATGGTTATGCCTTTTGGATTAAATAATGTGCTTATTGTGTTCTCGTGCATTGTGGTACAAGCATTTTAGGACTTCATCCATAAGTTTCTTCAAGTTTACCTGATGACTAGACTATGTATGGATTGGTGAAAGACCATTGTGAGAATTTGAGGTTGAATTTTGAGAGATGTCAAAATTAAGGATATCCCTCAACATTAAGAAATGTGTCTTTGAGACTCCATTTGGAACTTTTTAGGACACATTATATGCAAAGAAGTCTTATTAGTAGATCCCACCAAAGTTGCAGTTATTATGGGATTAAGGGAGCCTACTAGTCAAAGTGTAGTGCATGGATTCCTTGGGCATATGGGATACTACATGAAATTAATAAAGGGGTATGTGAGGATCACCGCACCCTTGGAGGAAATGTTAAAATACAAGAGTTCCTTCCATTGGGGAGAGGTGCAATAGAGGGCATTTGACACTTTGAAGGATAGGCTTGTCACGGTGCCCATACTACATTTTCCCTCTTGGGATAAACCTTTCCATGTGCATGTTGATGCCTTAGGAACAACTATGGGAGTAGTACTAGCAAAACCTAGTGAAGGAATTTTTATGATCCCATGGTGTTTTACAAGTAGAAAGTTGACACCAACAAAACAAAATTACATAACTACTAAGCGTGAAGCATTGTCTATGATCTATGCACTACACAAGTTCAGGAAGTATATGTTGGCAACACCATTTATATTCTACACGAGACCATATGGCATTGAATTACTTAGTCAACAAGCCCATTCTACAAGGGTGCATATGTTGTTGGGTCCTATTATTTCAAGAGTTTGAGTTCACAATGGTTGTGAAACTAGGAAAAAGCAATTTAGGACCTGACCACTTATCAAGGATTAACTTAGGGAGGACGCATAAAGCATTGAGGATACTCTGCCAAATGCATAACTCTTTAGGTCATGCACGTGCCCTTAGACTTGGAAGATATCGCAGTGTTCTTGAAAATAGGTGTGGCACTAGAAGGGATGAAGGATTTGGAGAGAAAGTAGTTAGCAATACGTGTCACACCCTACATGTTGATTAGTGGAGATCTGTATAAGTTAGGTCATGATGAGGTTCTACACCGATGCGTATTGGAGCATGAGCTCATGGTGGGATTGTGTGGAGGACACTATGTATGAAATGCTACTGTGCGAAGATTTTATTAGTAGGGATTTGGTGGGAAACCATATACCAAGATTGTATTGATTTTTGCAAGGCTCTGTGACCATTTCTAGTGCCTTGGAAAACCTAGAAAGAGGGATGAAATGCCCTTGCGACCAATAACCAGTGTTGAACCATTTGAAAAATGGGCAATCAAATTTGTAGGGCCAATTTTTCTAGCCACGCGAAGGACTAGTTCGTGGTATATCATTACTTACACTGATTACTTAACACAATGGGTAGAGGAAGCACCTACAAAGGATTACATTATAGCGATAATTGCTAGATTTTAATGGGAGAATATAATCAGCAGGTATGGTTGTCCTTTAAGTTTAACAAGTGATAGAGGTACACATTTTATCAACTAAATGGTTAGGATTTTGTTATTAGAATTCAAGGTGGCCTATCACAAAGCATCCACTTATCACCCTTAAGAAAATGGAACTGCTAAGGCATTTAACAAAATACTAAGTCACACGTTGACTAAGATCTGTGACGTTGGAAGAAAAGATTGGGATGAAAAAGTATCATCCATTCTATGGGCATATAGGATAACCTACAAGAGGTTTAACAAGGCCACACTATTTCAATTGGTGTTTGGCATGGAGGCTGTTTTTCCATTTGAATTCATGTTACCATCACTGTGTATAACACGTGTAGGAGGGTTATATAATGAGCAAGAGCTAGAAGAAAGGATTAATAAGTTGATGCAGTTAGATAAAAGGTGCTCACTTGTTAGATGGAGTCGAAGAAAGAAAAAGAAAGACAAAAGTTATGACATGATCATCATATCAAGAATAAATAGTTTGAGGTAGGAAGATGGTATTGGTGTATGATTCCCAATATTCATGCCATCTTGGGAAGTTGAAAATCCATTAGTTGGGACCCTACATCATCTCGTACATTCTTGATTTAGGTGCTTGCCATTTATAAGCATTGGATGGGAAAAAAATTACTAGGTCATTTCAATGGGAGTAGGTTGAAGCCCTACTATGAATAAATCTTCTTGGTGTTTGTAATAAGGCAGTGTTTCCGGTTAGTTTACAATTTCCATTTATACTTTTCTTTTCTTTTGTTTCTTTTCACTTTTGTTCCTTTATTTTTGTTTCATTTTATGCCTTGTGCCACATTATTTTTCCAATGTTGTGTATACAGAGGACCACATATTAACCACATTTTTCCTTTATTTTTGTTTCAGTGTGGGGTGGAGTTATATAAGCCTTGTTGAGTGGCTTAGTAGAAGGAAGCACATAAGGATGAGAAAGCATGTAGGGAAACGTGGATGATAAATTATGGTGTTAAAGAGGTTGTGACCACATACAAAGGATGAGGACGTAGGAACAACATGAGGTAGGTGAGGAAAAAAATAAAGGACAAAAGAAGTGTTTTTGTAGATGTGTGCCTAAGAGTCTTTGGAGTAATTTTCCATGCCAAAAAAGTTTTTGGGTATGTGGTAAGCCTTAAAGCCAACTTAGTGGAAAAATCTGCATTTGATGTTGAAGTACGTTAGAGTACCATAGGGAGGGAAGAAAAAACTATAAATATAAGTCGGAAATTCATTTTTCTATCTTGTTATTACAAAGTTAAAGCGCTCTTGCAAACTAGGGTGTTCGAGAGAGAAGTTTATGAGAAGAAGAATCCTAAGGAAATGTGTGACTAGAGTATGAAAACTAGAATTATGTGAGGAAAGGTTATTTGTTGTGATGTCTTATAGAATGTTTTCCTAGTTAGGGTTTGGTAAGAAAAAGAATTATTCCACATTTGAGCTTTGGAGTTGAGTTTGGAGTGTATGAAGAAATCAAACTTTTCACTTTGAGAAAACAAAGGGAAATGGGAAAGAAAGTAAATCACTTTCGTCATGAGCTCCAACAAGAATGGTATGCAAAAATGAGATAGGGAATGAGTGTCAAAAAAAATGACCAGTGATTAAAGGACAAAACAAAGAAGTGCCTAGAGTTTGTCTACCTAGCTAAAAAAGAATGCCAAATGGGATGCATATTTAGAGCGATGAGAGAAGGTGCATTGTTACTAAGAGTCTTTGGTCAAGTTCCTTTATTAATGGTTGATGTCACACATGCATGAATTTTTCATGCACATAACAGGTTCAGGAAAGGATTTTTTGGGAAAATGTGGTACGTGGGTAACCTCGAGGGGACAAGGAGGATAAAGCCAACTTAGTGGAAAAGAAGGGTCTATGATACTTTGACATTCAAGATTCTAGAACTTGTTAAGGATGGCTGCACTCTTGGTGACGATTAGGAATGATGGACACGAGTGGACAAGGCATGGATAAATGTATGCCAAAATATATTAGAGGGAACTATCTATAACTTGTCCGCTTTCATCATGGATGAGAATAAAACTATTAAATCCTCCTCATTTTATTTTCAGATATTGGTCAATGAAACATTTTTTTGGGAGTATCATTCCCTTTCTTTGAAAATACACTTGTTGATTCACTCAGTTAATGTGCACCTAAAGAAGTGGTATAAAAAAATAGGGACATTCGGGAGAGTCGTCAGATCCAAGATTAGCTTCCCATGCTCGTGGAGGAGAAGTAAATTTGAATCCAACATTTTTACATTTTCAATTTACCTTGAAAATGTGGAATAGAGTAGATACCATGCAAACTAGAAGGAATGAGTACACAAGTGTGAGGAAAGCTCATATTTTGGAGAAATTTGTGATGTGAAACTTATGAAGGTTTATACCTTCAAATAGGCCAAAGTTTAAGAAAGGTAGCTAGAGCATCCCGTAAGACCCCATAGAATAAATAAGGGTGCACCAAAGAAGAATTATTCCATAATTTGAGCTTTGGAGTTGATTTTGGAGTCATCAAGAAAAGAAGATTCGTCCAAGCATGAAGAACACCTCACCCACGAGGTTGAATGATACTATGTTTGCCCGATTCTTGGAAGAGGTGAAACGAGGATATATACCTTGAATAAGGCCAAGTTTAAGAAAGGTGCATAATACTACCCCATAGGAATAAATAAGGGTGCACCAAAGAAAGAGAGAAAGAGAAGAGGGGGGTAGGAGGAAAGCACCGCGAGAGGAATCACCAAGTAAGACGTACCTAGGGAAGAGAAAGAAAATAAGAATCTCACCTAGGGAAGAGAAGAAAAATGAATCCCCAGATGAGGAAGAAGTAGAAGGTTATATATGAGGCATAATCATAAGAGATAGAGAAATTGATGCCTACATCAGTAATAGGGATGATGATGAGCCTAAAGGAGGTGAATATCATCCAATAAATGATGTGTATGATTCTAAGGAAGAAGGAAATGAATATTAATATAGAAAGGAAGATGAGGAGAATAATTATGAGGCTCAAGGAAAGGGGGTGAGTGAAGAAGTAAGTACCAAGAAGCAAAAAACCCCAAGCCTCACCAAGGAGGAAGTAGAGAAATTCATGGAGAGAGAAGTGGATGGCATCATGAAGAAGTTGGTGGAACAGGAGTTGAAAGGAGTGCAGATGAGATTATAAAGGAGATAGAAGAAGAGAACGTTGGGAAGGAGTATGGCAGCATGGGTGGAGATCCCAAATTGGCAGTGAGCTTCCCAAAATCTACATAGACAAGTGGGAAAGGAATAGTAGTGGAACAAGGGTAGGGAATGGGATTTCTTGATGATCCTAGTAAGGTGCTATGTGCATATTTCCATAGCACCATACCAACAGAGAAACTCCTAGCAATGTCATCATTTGATGAAGAAGGCATGTACCCATAGACAAGAAAGATGTTATCTTGGGCATTTGAGTCCCACGTGGATGAACTAGAATTTGAGGTAAGTCAGAGAGTGCTAATGAAGGTTATATAAGACAAAGGGCTAAATCCATTGGTGAACTCTCAAAGCAGCTATCGAATGAATAGGTCTCAGTAATGTGCTTTAAAAAATAGCCAAAATTGAGGCTAGACTATTCGGGAGGAACGATAGACTGAAATTCTGGAGGAGGAATTAGAGAAGAAAAATATGGAGCTCATGGAGAAGAGAAAGAACCTAAAACAAGAGAATTTGATCAGCGCTCAACTAAGGCATAAGTGACAAGAAAAAAAGCTAGGGTGTGTGAAGTCTCCAAGAAGGTGGAGATGATTATAGATGTAATTGTCCTAAAGCACCTTGATTTAGCTCCTCCCGATCAGAAGTATGAATCAGCCTTGAAGTGTTTGGAGGATATTTCTCACGTTCTCATGATGGAAAGGTAACACTCACTTTGGAATCTATAGAATAGGTGCATAAACACCAAGAAAAAGATAACAAGATGAATTTTTGAGATTGTGGCTTGATACAAAAATATTCTTATAGAAGTAAAGGTCCCCGTGCAAGTCATCGAAGATGCCTATGAAGCAACTGCATGGATAGGGATAGAGTGGAAAGAATCTTGGTTCCACCATGAAATGGAACTCAAGGAGTTTCAAGAAAAATAAAGGGAATAAAGTGGAGAGAGATAAGATCCTAGCTGAGGTGGAGAAGAAATCGGAAGAATCGATACCTTGCGAGGCTCGATAAAAAGATAGTTGTAGAAACTCTACCCCCAGATCACTCATAGAATGGATGCCCTTGAAGACTTGGGGAAGAAATTGGAGGGTGTTGTTGACACCATGAGCACAAAAGGAGAGGAGTTGAGTTTTTGAGGAAGTGAGCACCTTGGTGGGTGACCTCTGTCAACAAGCTCAGAATGAGGTTGATGCTTGGGAGAAGTTAGAGGTAGAATTAGGGAAGGATTTCCCTCTCCTCCTCCAGCAATAAAACAAGTTCCCCATTCTTTCATTCTTTCTCCTAATTCTTCATTCCCTTATTCTTTATTTCCAACCATTGTAAGAGCCCTCCATTCTTTATTCTTTGAAAAGTGTTTCCGAGGATAGAGAACATGCGTAGTGTGGGGTGATGTTGGACCTAGAATATTGGCCAAGTACAAGAAAGTGTGTGGGTATGTGGCACTTAGTTAAAGAAGGGTGTGCACCTTGAAGGCACATAGGGAAGGGTTCTAGTAGGGTTTTGATAAAACATGGTGCACATGTGCATAAGGCAAGATAAGTTTTGGACTTAGCCATATTTGGCATCCTAGGAAGCACACGAGAAAAGCGTGACCCTTCTAGCATGCAGAGTGGATAAGGTGTCACCTAACGCGACTAAGGATAAAAAAATGACTATTTCATGCATTCGATGGAAGGTTCTATAAGGAAATCATTGCATAGAGTGGAGAGCTTGGATCAAATGATGCATGCTCCATTAGAGGACCACTTGGACACTTGGCATCTGATATGTTACCTCAGAAGGCATTGCAGTGAAAGAAGGAAATCTATATAATGAGGTGCATGGATGGTAGAAAGGGGTGAGATGTAAGGGTGTGAAGAGCTATAGGGGATATACATGGAGTCATCCTAGAGAGTAGAGGTACTGGGAAGGAGGAAAATCTCTGTAAATATCTTATGGAGGTTTCAATGGTATGGGATTAGGAAAATATAGGAGTGATGGCACACTTAGAGGAAGGTCTGCATTCATTTTTGGAATATGATGAACATAGTGTAGTTTTGATGCATGACTTGGCTCTGTGTTCTTATATGAAGGTTTTTATGGCTTCAAAGGATGTAATGTTGTTATTTAACATGTTAATATGAATATAAGACTCGTCTTTGAATCATATATGTGTTCATGAGTATAATCCTTGTTCATTTATTTTATGTATGAACCATTTCTATATACTTTTGTTATCTCTCTTTTCCAGATACAATGAGATGAAAATTTTCCTAGGTTCTCGAGAATGATGCATGGTTTTTTTCTATTCACTTGCATTTAAATATCTATCATAAGATGATGCATTCTCACAAGACTCACATAAAGGAGAGCTTAGAGCTTGTGCATGCGCTTAGGTAAGCCCCCTCAACACTCTTTGGGTGATAAATCGTGCATGAGATAACGCCATGGATATAAGGGTATAAACATTGAATTTTTTTTTTTAAATACCCTTTTATATCATCTATCATTTCACCAATTTTTATTCTCCAATTCCCTCGCTAGCATACCAAACACCAAATTTGGTCCTTTTTGTTGTATACTAGCCTTAGCTAGGGTTTAGTCACAAGTACTAGGGTTTTATCTTTCTTTCACTATTTAAACCTCTTAGAAACCTTAACATACTATATTTGGACATGATCAAGGTCATTTCTCCCTTCTAATCACACTTCACTTCTTGATTTTCCAAATTTTATGTTTTAGGTCTATATATTTTGTTCTTGATCTCTCACTATCCTCCAACTTTTATTTTCACTCCATCTAACCTCATTTCAAATCCTCAACCACTTTATATCATCTATTTCAATAATTTTTCAAGATCTCTCATTTTCCATTCATTCTTCTCTCTTTACTTATTCTACATTTCATGCTTATATTTTTTGTTTTCTTGTTAGATCATGACAGTGCCCTTCTCATGCTCTATTTTATGCTTTTCTTATATGTCCTTGAACCTATATTTCTTTCTCAACATCCAATATGATTTCCTTACTTGATTTATTTAATTCAACATTGATGTATTTTCTTTATTCAAGGAACTATAATATCAATTGTCATGCACTCTTGGTTTTCCTTAGGTAGAATACAAGAAACTCATCACTTATGCTTGGTTTTGGATTCTATAATCTTCTAAAATCACCAATTGAACTTCAATGCTGGAAAATAACCTCCCAAATTCATTTATCTTCACAATGTATTGACATTGTACATTCAGGTTTAGCTAAGAAGGATGACTCTATATCACCTCTTAAATTTCCCTTATGTTTGCATTCTTTAAGCTTTCCTTTTGACCTATGACAGACACTCTCTTTCATGCAACTGAGTTTTATTCTTGAGACTTCTTTATACCATCATACCTTCCTATCAACACTTTGTTTACCCTTTCTATTCTATTCTTTCTCCTTGGAAAATTGATTCATAATTGAAGTGTGACTTTCATAATTTCAAAATAATGTGTTTCTCATTTATTCCAAACCTAATAGCTAATATTATGACCCAAATTATGGATACGGAATTCTTAGTCTCTTTTAGGTTTTTCATACCCCTGCAAGGAAGTTTCTAAGCTCAATAATTATGGAGCATTACTTAGATGTTTTCTCAAATCCTCTAATTCAAATCATGCACGATGCTTTATCTTCCATCACTTTACCTATCACATCCTTTCCTCTTTGGACCTATAAGAGGTATGGTAAAACTTAATAGATTAAAGATCCTTTCAATTTATGACTCAAACTCATCTTGCATCCAAGATACCCCCTTTCACTTACTTCTAACATTGATAATGGTTAATATTCAATGCATATATATTATCAAAATATCATTTTTCTCTAACTTCAAACCCTAACTCAGAGATTATCTTTAATGTTTATTCCTTATCTTTTCACTTATGTCAAAGCATGCAAACCATATATAGATTCCATTATATACTTATTAAAATTCTTCAACCTATGGTAAGGCCCATTGATGAATGAATTTTTATTATACCCTTATTTTTTTTATAGGATTCAAAATGACATACAATGAATATAGTTCAATTTCAAAGATTTAAAATTCTTCTTCACTAGGGTTGTCTTTTCTTCTATGGTTCCGAGAAACAAACAATTTTTTTCCCATATCAATTATTGCTTCTATGTGTTTTAATTTCATGATTTTTTCACCATTTTCTCATCTCTTGATGATTCACTATTCTAAGTTTACCTATACTTAGATATTTAGTTCTTGCCACTTCACTATTCCGATTATATAATCCACACAAGATTGTACTACACCTCAAGGCTAATGTGCATCTTTGGCATGAAATTCAATATACCATGATACTTTGAAATATTTAATGAAATCCATTCATCCACATACAAATTTGACTCTTCATACATTGTTTTAGACCTTGTTTCAAAGATTTTAGTGAACTATGATTACCTTGATGAATGATTTCCTTTTACATGATACTTGGAATTGACAACTACACATATTTTTAAATTGATGGACTTGATAACCTTGAAAATTTTTGATCTCAACTAAATAATATTTTCTTACTATGTTATTGATTAGAAGGATACCTTGACATTGTGTGACTTACAATTACACACACTAATCACAACTAGAGACAATATTTAAAGGATGAAGACCAAGTTGTTTTAGACTACAATGGACAATTCAATGTTTTTTTTTTAACTCATGACATTATTCTTGAAGATAATAAGGAACACACATCCCATACTATGACACACATTAGGTGGAGTTTAATGAGTTGGTAGTTACAAGTTATACAGGGCCATGAACACACACTAATTTTAAATGAATGTAATACCCTGAATTTTGAAACATGTATAATGTACAATTCAATTTTACAAGTGGACCTTAAGAAAGGATTTATCAAGCATACCTCGTGATTATTCATAATATTTGAGGTTTCAAAACTCTTGACAAAGGCTAAATGACATGATTTATTGAAAGTTTGACATGTTCACATTGACATAAGAAGTTATCTACTATCTTTGATTTTTTAAGAATTCTCACATCTTTCATGTAGTTTCTTTGACACCTTTTACAAATATATAACCCTAAAAATTCTAAACACTTAGTATTGGCATTCTTTCGACTTTGATTGACTTGGTAAGTTATAAGAGTAAGACCATATCTCATACCTTTGTACGATCAAGACATGTTATTACTCACTTGACCAAGACTTGGAAGTTTGGTATAAAATTTAATTAATACTATACTTACACATGACCCGAAAGACACTTATGACTTCCAAAGATATACATTTCTTTTTTGTATTCAATAAAATCCATCAAGTACCTCATGTAGACACATTATAAAATAGAGCATAAATATACCTTTGACTCCGGACACATTTTCAACAAGAGAGGTCTCTTATTTGCACCTACTAATGATGATACTTAATTCAAAGCCACACTAATTCTTCTTTTAAGTAGAGTATTCCTTCTAGAAGCTTAGAGAATGGCACTCCTTTCCAGTTGGACCATATCACAAGAATAGTAAGTCATCAAAGGATCTTGATGACCCACTCTTTCCTCTAATCACTTTTGAAGCCTTGTCCATCTTTTTGGATGCACACCACTAGATGGGATAATTCCATCTCCTAAGTCTACATCACTTGATTGAATGCTTTTCAGACATGTATGAAAGACTTCATTTCCTTATCTTCTTCTAATTATTCATGGAGGTTCTTTATGACTAAAACTTGGATTCTTCAGAACTTTCTCAATCTAATCTAATGTATTTATTTAGCTTATATCTTATTTGACCTTCTCTAGAACACCCTTAAGATTTGTTTTCACTCTATATACCTTGTTAACCTAATATTTTCCTTCTTGACTTCTGCTGATCTGTATGGGAGGTTGATTTTTCCAACACTTATTTCTAAAGTTTCCAATTTTATGACAATTAAAACATCTAACTCGATTTTTTCTTCTATTTTATTACAAAATGAGATTCCAACCATACCTAGCACTTTCATGACCATAAAAATTTCTAGCAACATGTCCACTCCTGTTACAATTATAGCAAACTATCTTATTCATACCTCTAGAGTCTTCTATTCTCCAAAACTGATTATTTGGTTCTTCAAGGAAGTATTGAGCTATGTGACCTTTCTATTTGCATTTGAAGAAAAATATATTCTTAGATATTTCATATTATTTTCTCTCCATGGATGGTCATTCATGACATGCTTCTTGCATTCCTTAGCTCTGTGTCTAAAATTGTGACAAGAAAAACAATAACCATTAAAGGTTCTTTCATACCTCCTTTTCATCTTCATGCTTGATTGTCTAATTGGACCTATTTTTTCATCTTAGCACATCTTATTAGGTTCTTCTATGAATCCTAGTCCTTTATTGTCATATGCTTTCTTTTTTTCTATCCGACATTACATTCAAATATTCAAATCTCTTTTCCATCTTGCCATACATTTTCAATCTTTCTTTTGATTCTTCTAGTTTAGCTCTTAAGGATATCAGTTCTTATTCATGTATCATACAAGTATATTCCTTTTCATTAAGGTATTTTGACACTTTATCAACTTGATATTTCAGCTTTGTATTGACTTTGAGATGCTATTTCACTTTGTCTTTGAGAGATGATGAGATTGAAAGAGGGTTTGAAAACCCGTGAGGATCACGAGGACGACGTGCACATCAACGAACATGTGAATGGTAGTGTAAAGAGATCTCGGAGGAGAAAGCATTAACTCGAATGTGCATGCAAAGATTTGGCAAATGGGAAGAACTCAAGTTAGTTTAAGCATAAAACTCTCCTCTATCTCATAGATCAAATGGGGTGTACATATAGGAGGTGCTGAGTAACCCCCAGTGCTGCAATCATGACAACTCGAGTAGAGAGGGGGAGTTACATTCCCATAATAGAAGTGTAACTCCCAATGATGCATATGATGCACTGATGCACTGACGTGTTGATGCACTGACATGTAAGAGAATCTCATAATGACCCCTAAATGACACATGGACCTACGATCTCACCTAAGTGAGATGACTCACCTAATGATGTGGAAAATACACACACCAACACCCCCCCTTCATCATAACTTAGGATGAGGTGGTAAGTCAGAAACGAGAAATGGGTCCTATAAAAATCCTGATGAGGTACCCATGTACAAGAAATAAGTCCCAAGTAGTGAAGGAAATCCCAGTGGGAAAAACATCCACCACAAGAGAACAACACACTTTCTAATATAAGAAAGATGCCAAATATGAGTCCTGGCCATAGACGAGCTTGAAAGGGTACCCATGTACAAAGAGACAATCTCTCAAGAAGAAGAAGAGAGAGAAGAAGAGGGAGACGAGAGCAATGCGAAGATGCCATGGACGGATCTAAACTCTGCAACCGTAGGAAATCTCCCGAAAGAATGTCGATGATGAGATCCTCTCCACGAACTAAAGAAGATCCACCCGCAACAAACTATGTGCCTACCCTTAGGAAGGATAGAAATGATGTGCTAGAAGTCCACCCACTCCATAAAGGAAAATGAAGGCAAAGAACATGAAGAACTCTGAGTTTGGTGCACGAAAGTGTGACATAGGTCTAGCAAGTGAGTGCCAAGGAACCGAAGGTAATGCCACATGTGTAGAACTATCAGAGTGAAGAGGAACACCCATAGAAAGGATTTCCAAGTGATGTGAAGGGAACAAAACATCCTCCACAATAGAAAAGGGATCCATAACTGAGGGTGGATCAATGAAGGTCTCCGGAAAAGTGGAAGTGGTAAGAATCCCAGAAGGGGCACTCCCAACAACAAAGATGATGAACTCCTCTGAAACACCTATAGATGGATGAGGAACCTGTAGAGCATCACAAGTAGACTCTATGAAAAGATGACTAAGGTCAGCAGATACTCATCCTAATGAGGGGGCTCAACAAACAGAAGAGTGATGTATGATAGGTATGAGTCATCTAATGAAGGTAAAGGAGTGAAAGGGGCCTCACACACTGAAGGTGGAAAAGAGGCAAGTGTAATGATGATGTGAGACTGAGTAGGAGACTACTCAATATCTGATGAGATGTGGGGGGTGACAACAATGTCTAGAATAGTGAGAGAAAGAGGAGAAGAGTCCTCTGTAGTACTCTCAACATCAGAACTAGATGCACAATCCTCATCATCAGAAGTAGAATCAAGCAAGCCTATGTAAGTAGAACTATCATCACACGAAGAAATGGAGAAGACAACTAAATCAGCAGAGTAGCAACAAAGGTGGTAGTATGTGAAGGGTATCCACGTAAGGGACCGAAGAATGCTCCAGACACGGTGAAGTGGATCTAAGTCTGCCATATGAAACCGGAGAGAACGAGATGCATGCATCATAATGTGACCAAAGACATGGTCACAAGTGTCAAGGAAGTACTCCAGATGACGATGATCGAGTGGGTGAAGGAATTGGCCCAAACAAGAAGGGTAAAAGACCTCGTGGGTGAAGTAACATTCCATGGAAGCATGCCAAGCTGAATAGGTGTCTCTCCTAGTGAAGTGGTGGAGGCTGTAAGGTGATCCTACGATGCTCATGTCCTGGAAAGAGAACTCTCCATGATGTAAATATTGTTACTTCCTCTCTGAGCATTCAAGTGTTGATATATGATTTCTTCGTAAAGGATGTGTTCCTTTGATTGTGAAGTCATGCTTGATATGGATTGTGTCTTCTTTGCTCTTGAAGATCTTTGGTAGTCGAGGATATGCTTGGACTATTTTATTTCTTTCATTTTTAGCACCTGAGTTCAATTTGATTTTGAAAGGAATTGTGGATTTATCCATCTTTATGACTCAGCCTTGGATCAGTTGCATTGATCCAAGAGATGTTTTAAGTTTATTTTGGATGAACAAAAATTATAGACCTTACGAAAGTTGCAAGGTCTGAATGTGTTGAATAAGCAATTCCAAAGTCTAACTCAGGTTGATCATGTTAAATGAATTGGTTCCCGATATCATAATATCAGGAAGGCCTAGACCTTGAGCCAGGTAATAAATTCTGGTGTATACTGCAAGCTTATTATCAATGCTGGATAGAATCCATTTCAGGAATGTTATACTCTGTTGGTTCTTATACTGAACGATTCTACTTGTGAGACCTAGAATGGATTCGTTAAGGTTAATAACCTTAACCTAAACTATAACCTATGGGTTGAATTAGTGCTAATCTAACCTAGCCCTAAACTATAGGTTTAATGCTCCTAAGGTTAGCGACCTAGCACTATGGAAGTAAGACTAAAGTATTACCTTAAGATCTAACCTATGTTTCTAACCTAACTAATGATAGTGGATGAAGGGGGACCTATGAAGGGGTGTGAGCCATGGGCAGAGGTTTCCATGGCATTAAATGAGGAGGATAAGCATGAAGGACAAGGGATATGGCGTGAGATTGCAAACGGATATTGAGATGGATGCGACGTGGCAGAGTCACCAAATCTGGGAATGGCCATTTGTTTGCATTTTTCAATCGCCAAATTTGGCGGTCGGTGGCAATGGAGATTAGGCGGGAATCTTGGAGTTAATGTCATTGATGAACTTTGGTTCCCGAGTGCGGATTGCTCGGGAAGGCATGCAAATGGAAAATTATTTGGTTGTTTGGTTTTCCATATGCTCCGTTTTTCTCTCTGTTTGATCACTGGTTCTTCGAACCAGTCTACTTGGTGTTGCATGGCAACTATGAGAATAACTAGCTCTTTTCTCTATCGGGAAATTTTATAAGGCATGAGGGTAACAAATTATTGTTTCTGAATCTATCGTGGAAGAAGAGGAGAAGGCTCGAGCTCATTCGAGGTTTTCTTCAAATTTTTAAAGCGACATTACTAGGCATGATAGGCCCTAACTTTTAAAATCTTGCTTTACTCCAAATGCTTTCATTAAAAAAACTCTGTTCAGGTGATTTCAGTTCAGTTGGTTTGAAGCAATGTATTGGTTCTTCTTTTCCTGTGGAATTAGGAATCTCGATTTTTTCAAGACTTTGTTGGAATGTTTACTGTATTTATTCTTCCTTTTGGTTTCATTTCATTTGAGACCGGCTGTGCTTTTATTGTTGTTGAATCCTGTTGAATCTTGCTAGAATACTTTAAGTTCCTTCTGGTTGGAATGCTTGCTGTGATTATACTACTTGAATGCGACTATTGTAGAAATCCTTACTGTGTTAGCAATTTTGGGTTAGTTTCCATTGAAAGTTTTCAGGGATTATATATGAAAATGACTCAGTGAGAGTCCTTTTAATGTTTCGTATGTTTTCATCTTCTGCTTAAGCTTAGTTTTGAATGCTGTTGTTTAGTTGAGAATACTGATGGTATCGACTCAGTGAGAGTCTTTGAAATGTATCTTGTATTTCAACTTCTATCTAAGCTTAGTTATGAATACTGTTGCTTAGTTGCGAATACTGTTGCTTAGTTGTGAATACTGTTGCTCAGTTGCATGAATATTGTTGCTTAGTTGTGAATACGGTTGGTATTGACTCAGTTGGAGTCCTTGAAATGTAACTAGTGTTTTGACTTCTGTATAAGCTTAGTTGTGAATACTTATTGATATTGATTCTGTTGGAATCCTTAATATGTATCTTGTAATCGACTTCTGTAGAAGTTTAGTTGTGAAGACTGTTGATATTGATTCAGTTGGAGTCCTTGAATGTTTTCGTATGAATTCGACTTTAATCTTAACCCGGGCTGTGAGTTCTTGTTGGATACGACTCCGTTGGAGCCCTTGCAGTATTTCCATGTGAACTCGACTCCTGTTGAAGCCCTGATGTGTTTGTGGGATGGCTCTACTTAGGTTAAAACTTGGATGAGCTTATGTAATGGAGGTGACTTCTGTAAAGTCCTTGTTGTACATTCATAGAGATTAGATTCAGTTGAATGAAGCTGTGCATGTTTGTGTTTAGACTTAGTGTGAATATCATTGTATTTGCATATGGAACATCATTTGTTTTAGTGTTATCTAGTCTCATGGCTGACTGTGATAAAAAGCTCCTAGCTGTGCTCTGTTAAACAATGGTGATGGGTATATTCATGTTGATGAATGATATGAAAAAGAATTGTTGAGTCTGTTATGGTTGGATTACTTACTATTGCTTGTCGCGAGAGCTCTTGTATTGCTTAATAGCTACAGGTGATTTTTATAATTGGATTTAGATGGAACTGTAGTTCTTCTTGTAATCTCGACTGTTTAGTCACATGCATAAATGTATTTGCATTATTCTAAAGGAGTCGGTATAGTCCAAAACATTGTTGATTTAGGAATCTAATTGACTCTGTTTCTTTCTTCTAGACTGTAATTTATATGTTGATGTATAATAAGTTGAATAGGAAAATTCTCTCTCTCTAATTAGAAAACCTTGTGTGCTTTCTTCTTGCATCCTTTTGCGATCTCTACGGTAAGGGCATAACAAGAATAAACTGAGGTATTGTATGGAGAGACTGGTATAAAATGTGTGTTGCTGTATAAATAGGTATACTTGTCAATACCATTGAAATGTGTTATGATGATAAAAGAATTAAGACAGTGAGCTTGTTGAATGTTTTAATCGCTTTGAGAAATTGTTAGAAACATTCTTGTAGGAGTATTGTTGTCTTAGAAAGGTTGTATTCATATGTTCTTAGTCTCTAACATATAGGATGAATAGCCTGATTTAAGTTTGGAATTTGAAGAAATGATTTCATATAAACAGGTTGTTTAATGAGAACAATTGGTGGATTGCAATTGTTTTAAGAATTAGTGCTTATCATGTTCGAGTTCACCAAATCGACCTATGTTGACAATTTTTGCAGATGGTTGCCGTAAGTGGTAAAGGCACGTAGATCTGATATGATGTTCAAATTGTTTAATTTGGTTTTATGATGAATTCCAATTTGATTCTCTAAATGTACTACTTGAAGAAAGATGTTCTTTTGCTGTTGAGTATTGTATCAAATATGTTGAATGCATAAAATGTATTTGTTTAGGTTAGAAATGAATGAAATGAGGTAATCGTTACTTATGTATTTGCATTCGTATATTGATGGATTGAACTTCTTCGGTTCAAATGATTTTAAGAGCATTGTTATTATTGTATACCTTGGAGACATCTGGGATTCTCTATGTAAGCTTTGCAAAGATTATATGACTGAATACTTGTGAATGTTTAGTAGTTCTGTTATGTTCTATCTAAAGCTAAATTGAAATTTAGAACACTGTCTTTCGAGGAGCTAAGGTTAAAATAAACCTCAACAGGAAGCTGAACGGGCTGAATAAATTATTACTTCCTAGTCTTGATCTAAGTCAAGACAACGTTTAATTTGATTTTAAATCACTATATCTTAATACTAATAAGTAAGATGTATTTCAGTTTTGAGAACTGATATAAACCTAATAAGGGTATGGTTAGCAACCTTATGAGAAGACTTAGGGCTACTGCCCAATTTCATTGATTTAGATCATTGTGTAGCAAAGAAATCCTTAATGAAACCTCAAATCTTAATAACTTCTCTTTGTGAAATGGGTCTTTTTAAGAAAGGAAATTCTAAGGCGAGGAACCCAGGGGTTGGGAAAAGACTACCCTAAAAGGAGCATTTTAAAGTATAACTTTAACTCAACATAAGTAACACCTTAAAGTTAAGTAGATCTTTTTGAGGCGGTTTTGGAAGGTTGATGGCACAAGTCAACTATAGGGTTGTACCTTCGAGAAGATTAGGATCTTCTCGAAGATACAACAATGCAGGTGACTTATGGCGACACCCTTTGCATTGATCGTTAAGATTTACACCTTAAACACGAACAAGTTTTTACTCTGGGACTGGTTAGGAATGTGGTCATGATATGAGGCTGCCCTGGAGACTCGGGGTACCTTGACACACAAGGTTAAATAGGGTTGAATCAGTATGTTAGTGTATCCCTAGTTCTTGAGAGCATCCTTATATCATTGTCATATTATTAATCCATTCCTGAGTGAATAACTTGGGGCAGGGGAGGCTGACAGAAGTCAGTGTAAGACATTCTACATAACATAGGAATGGGGTGAAGGACATATTCCAGATTGATGAGTATGCCATCAAGGAATACGAGACATAAGCAGTATGTTTCAAATCTTTGGCCAAAGTATCGCAAGCTGCTGATTGCGTTGTCCTATGTCACCTAGTCTAAGGGATGAGATGCTGATGAATAATGGTAACAATTATTCAGATAGGTTCCTTGGACAGAGCATTCTGAATCCTAGATTAGGGAAGAGAACCACAAGAGTGATGTGTTAAAATAAAAACGCCAACTCTTTGATACTCATGAATAGATCGGTAGATTACCGAGTCATGGAATGAATAGATCGGAGGTACTCTGAGTCATTACAGCTACATATGGTTATCTGTTATAAGAATGGCTGTTTTGATTTTTGAGTTCTAAATTATGTAATTAGAACTAGGAAGCATTAATAAAAAAAAAAAAAAAAAAAATTACTTGTTCTATTGTATTAAATTAGGGATGTTACATCTTGGTATCAGAGCTGAAGGTTACAGCTCTTGGACCTATTGTGTCCATAATCTGATAAAAACCTGAATTTTCTTGTAATAGAAAATGGTTAGAACAAGGGGGAACGTTGCGAATAATGCTCCACCTGAAGGAGGGGCGGCAACAACCCAAAATCTTGATGAGATCCTTGCTGCCCTATTGGACACAAGAGATCGTTTGGCTGTACTTGAACAACAAGTAATGGGAAATGAGGAGGAAGATGAAGATGGTAACAACAATCAGCAACCTCTTGAGGACAACCCTGATATTGGTGTTGATAATAATGCTGGAATGCACCTGTCCAACTAGAAAACAAAAAGGCTAGGTTGGCGTCAGAACTCACTAATGATATAAAAAGGATAAGTCCACCTAAATATGATGGCACCACATTAGGAGATGGAGTTGAGAACTAGCTCAGTGAAATGGAGAAGTACTTTGCAATAAGAAACTTCTCAGAGGAAACCAAAGCTATTTGGGGAGCCTATCAACTTTCCCACGAAGCATCTTCATGGTGGGATAGCCGTAAAGCTGAGCTAAATATTGATGAGACCAATATTACTTGGGATCAATTTAAGGGCTATTTTAGGCAACGTTGGCTGCCACAACTTTTCTATGATCAGAAAATGATAGAATTCCAGAACTTAGCTCAAGGGAAGCTAACGGTAACTAAATACTGGGAGCGGTTTACAAAACTCCTCAAGTATGTACCGCAGTATCAAACTGACGAGAAGTTTAGAATACGGAAATTCATCATGGGACTGAATCCCGTGATAGGGGGAGAGGTTGATGTTCACAGTCCAACCACTATGGAAGGAGTTGTTGAAAAGGCCATAAGACAAGAACATAAATTAAAGGCTATTTCTACGCTCATAAAGAGGAAGTGCGGAAGAAGATTGCAAACCCTTCTTCAACTTCACTTGCACCCAAAAAGGGGCCATGGAAAAATTTGGAAATGTAGTAAGTTTCCATGGGATAATAGTAAGAAAACAAGAGTAAATAAGCTCTTTAGAAATGTAAGGGATAATTTTGCCAAAAATTATAACAATGGGCGTAAGCCCTATGGAGGACAACGTGATAATTACAAGGTTAGGAGGTAATTTTGAGCCTAAAAAGGACCAGTAGGAGGTCTGCTACAATTGTGGCAAAGACCACTACGTAAATCAGTGCCCTTTGAAGAAGGATGATCGTGTCGCAGCATAAGATACATGCTGCAGAGCGCATAAGCAAGCTAAAAAGTCAAGTGACACCTATAGAAGTTCTCGTAAGTTATTTGGCATACCGTCACTATTATTTTTTTTATATACAGAGCTACTTGAATGTTTCATTTCTAGTAAAATTGCTTCTAAACTTAAGAGAAAAGTTGGAAAAATGGATAAATCTTGGACCTCATAAAGATGGTAATAATTCTATTCATACAGTGAGTATGTGTCTTTTTGGGGCAGTCCTTGACTTACCTAAATTTTCCACTGAAGTTGACCTCTATGTTACACCTTTGGGATCGTATGACATTGTCATCGGTGTCAATTGGTTAGCTGACCATAAAGCAAAAGTAGACTACTATGAAAAGAATATAAAATGTTTAGATGATCGGCTGAAGGCAACAGAGATTCAAGGTGTGAAACGGGAAATTTCAGTTAGAAAACTGTCAGCTATGCAGCTTAAAAAGGCTAAAAACAAAGGATGTACCCTTTATGCAGTAAAGATATCTGAATTTTCAGAAGAAGATGGTGATTCCATGAAACAATTTCCACTATTGCAAAGTTTCAAAGACGTTTTTCCGGAGGAATTACCAGGTTTACCACCCAAGAGGGAATTTGACTTCACCATCGAAATCAAACCAGGAATGGAACCTATTTCCAAAGCACCTTATCGGATGACTACTACAGAGTTAGTCGAGCTTAAGGCACAATTGTAAGAACTTTTGTCTAAAGGTTTGATTAGACCAAGTGTTTCACCTTGGGGAGCGCTAGTAATATTTGTGAAAAAGAAGGATGGAACACTTAGGTTGTGTATTGATTATCGGATGTTGAACAAAGCAACAATCAAGAACAGATACCCACTTCCAAGGATCGACGATCTATTTGATCATATGCGTGGGGCAGTGGTTTATTCTAAGATAGATCTTCGATCTGGTTATCATCAATTAAGGATTAGAGAAGAATATATTCATAAAACAACTTTCCGAACAAGGTACGGACATTATGAATTCACGGTTCTACCCTTTGGATTAACTAATGCACCCGCAGCTTTTATGAACTTAATGAATAATATCTTTCAAGAATATTTGGACAAGTTTGTACTTGTATTCTTGGATGATATTCTCATTTATTCTAAAAGTGTTGAAGAGCACAATGAGCATTTGAAGATAGTTTTGGGAATTTTGAGAAAAATAAAGTTGTATGGTAAGTTATCCAAATGTTCTTTCTTTGATACAGAAGTTCACTATTTGGGTCATGTCATTAGTAAAGAAGGAATTGATGTAGATCCTTCAAAAATAGTGGCAATAACTGAGTGGCCTGCACCAAAGAATGTGCATGAAGTAAGAAGCTTCATGGGTCTTGCTGGTTATTATAGAAAATTTGTTAAGGATTTTTCTAAAGTGGTTGCACCGATAACTTCATTACAGAAGAAGGATAAGAAATTTATTTGGAATGATAAGTGTGAAACTGCTTTCAAAAGTCTGAAAAGTCAGTTGACTTCCGCACCTATTTTAGCTATACCAGACCCTAATGGGAGCTTTACTGTTGTAACAGATGCTTCTGGGAAGGCCTTGGAGGTGTTTTGTTACAAAATGATCAAGTCATAGCATATGAAAGTAGAAAACTTAAGTTACATGAGCTGAATTATGCTCCTCATGATTTGGAGCTTGCTGCCATTGTTCATGCACTTCAAGTCTGGAGACACTATTTACTTGGGAAACCTTTTGAGTTGAAAACTGATCACTTAGGACTGAAATATATTTTCACTCAACCTAATCTAAATGCTAGACAAAGAAGGTGGTTAGAGTTTTTATCTCAATATGATTTTGATATTAGCTACATCAAAGGGAAAGAGAATAGGGTAGCAGATGCTCTAAGTCGTAGGAAGCACATTTATGCTCTTATAACATTAAGAACTCAGTTTAAAGATGAGGTAAAAAGTGCCTCAGAATCTGATGTATACTTTCAGCAAGTAAAAGTAGCACTTGCTGCAAAACCTAATGATGAAAGGTATAAAGGTTTTCATTTTGATAATGAAGGAATGTTACGTTATGAAAATAGGGTATACGTACCTATGCTGAATGATTTGAGAAAGAAGTTGTTAGTTGAATTTCATAATTCACCCTTCTCTGGACACTCGGGTATCACAAAAATGCTTGCTGATCTAAAACAACAATACTTTTGGAAAGGTATGAAAAAGGATGTTATTGATTTTGTGACTCATTGTCTGGAATGTCAGCGGGTTAAGGTAGAACACATGCACCCTGCTGGACTATTATATCCCCATAGCATACCGTAGTACAAATGGAAAGTAATAAGCATGGACTTTGTACAAGGGTTACCTATGTCCAGGAATAAACATGATGTTATCCTGGTAGTTGTAGATAAACTAACTAAGGTAGCTCATTTCATCGCTGGAAATCTAAAGGATGATTCACCAGTGTTGGCCAAAAGATTCGTGCATGAAATTTTTAGGTTACATGGTGTACCAGAATTGATTATATCTGACAGGGATCCTAGAATGACGTCAAAGGAAAACGCTTAATACTGACTTTGGAATGAAACTAAAATTCAGTTCTACATATCATCCGAAACGGATGGACAAACCAGAGAGCAAATCAAGTGTTGGAAGATATGTTGCAAATGTATTGCATGGATCAACAATATAAATGGGAAGAGTATCTTCCACTAGTTGAATTCGCATACAACAACACTTATCACTCATCTCTTAAAATGGCACCTTTTGAAGCACTTTATGGAAGGAAGTGCAGAACCCCTGTTAGTTGGGATAGTATTGAGGATAGAGTGGTAATTGGACCAGAGATCCTCACTGAAATGGAACAGCAAGTAAAGTTGATTCGTGAATGATTAAAGGAAGCAACAGATAGGCGTAAGAGTTATGCTACCTTAAGCGGGTTGATCGAAGGTTTGAGCTTGGTGAGAAGGTTTTTCTTCGTGTTAAACCCAGAAAGAGTTCTATAACTTTTGGCAAGGCTGCCAAGTTGTCACCTCGTTACGTGGGACCTTTCAAAATTGTCGAAATAATCAATCCTATAGCTTATCGATTAGCATTACCACCTACTTTGTCTCACATGCATGATGTTTTCCATATTTCTTTGCTTAAGAAATACGTTTCAGATTTGTCACATGTCTTAAATTGGAATTCCTTATAGGTCCAAGACCCAGGAATAATCGTGGTTAAACCCACACGAGTGCTGGAAACTCACCAATTGCATTTGAGAAATCGTGAAATACAACAATGTAAGGTCCAGTGGGACCAATTTAATGAAGAAAGTGCAACTTGGGAAAATCTGGAAGAGATGAAAATTGCTTTTCCTTTTCTTTTTCAATAGAATGAAATCTGTTGACAAAACATTTTTTTATGAACTTATCTTTTTCATGTCTATATGAAAGCCAGATTTAGGTAAACATTATTCAGTCTGAATAAAATGTATCATGACATTGATTTCTAGAACTATTCAAGTTGGAAATAGTCTTATTGTATTGTGAACTAATAAATTAGTTGACCTGAAGGTAAATCAAATATGTAATCATCGGGACGATGAATCTTTTAGGAGGGAAGCATGTAACACCCTGAACTATTGTTACTTCCTCCTGAGCATTCAAGTGTTGATATATGATTTCTTCTATAAAAGGATGTGTTCCTTTGATTGTGAAGTCATGCTTGATATGGATTGTGTCTTCTTTGCTCTTGAAGATCTTTGACTGAGTCAGGATATGCTTGGACTCTTTTATTTATTTCATTTTTAGCACCTGAGTTCAATTTGATTTCGAAAGGAATTGTGGATTTATCCATCTTTATGACTCAGCCTTGGATCAGTTGCATTGATCCAAGAGATGTTTTAAGTTTATTCTAGATGAACAAAAATTATAGACCTCACGAAAGTTGCAAGGTCTGAATGTGTTGAATAAGCAATTCCGGAGTCTAACTCAGGTTAATCGTGTTAAATGAATTGGTTCCCGATATCGTAATATCAGGAAGGCCTAGACCTTGAGCCAGGTAATAAATTCTGGTATATACTGCTAGCTTATTATCAATGCTGGATAGAATCCATTTCGGGAATATTATACTCTGTTGGTTCTTATACTGAATGATTCTATTTGTTAGACCTAGAATGGATTCGTTAAGGTTAATAACCTTAACCTAAACTATAACCTATGGGTTGAATTAGTGCTAATCTAACCTAGCCCTAAACTATAGGTTTAATGCTCCTAAGGTTAGTGACCTAGCACTATGGAAGTAAGACTAAAGTATTACCTTAAGATCTAACCTATGTTTCTAACCTAACTAATGATAGTGGATGAAGGGGGACCTATGAAGGGGTGCGAGCCATGGGTGGAGGTTTCCATGGCATTAAATGAGGAGGATAAGCATGAAGGACAAGGGATATGGCGGAGATTTCAAATGGCTATTGAGACCGACGTGGCAGAGTCGCCAAATCTGGGAATGGTCATTTGTTTGCATTTGTCAATCGCCAACTTTGGCGGTCGGTGGCAATGGAGATTAGGCGGGAATCTTGGAGTTAATGTCATTGATGAACTTCGGTTCCCGAGCGGATTGCTCGGGAAGGCATGCAAATGGAAAATTATTTGGTTGTTTTGTTTTCCATACGCTCCGTTTTTCTCTATGTTTGATCACTGGTTCTTCGAACCAGTCTACTTGGTGTTGCATGGCAACTATGAGAATAAATAGCTCTTTTCTCTATCGGGAAACCTTTATAAGGCATGAGGGTAACAAATTATTGTTGCTGAATCTATCGTGGAAGAAGAGGAGAAGGCTCAAGCTCATTCGAGGTTCTCCGGATTTTTAAAGTGACATTACCAGGCATGATAGGCCCTGACTTTTAAAAATCTTGCTTTACTCCAAATGCTTTCATTAAAATAACTCGTGCTTCAAGTGATTTTAGTTCAGTTGGTTTGAAGCAATGTATTGGTTCTTCTTTTCCTGTGGAATTAGGAATCTCGGATTTTTTGAAGACTTTGTTGGAATGTTTACTGTATTTATTCTTCCTTTTGGTTTCATTTCGTTTGAGACCGGCTGTGCTTTTATTGTTGTTGAATCCTGTTGAATCTTGCTAGAATACTTTAAGTTCCTTCTAGTTGGAATGCTTGCTGTGATTATACTACTTGAATGTGACTATTGTAGAAATCCTTACTGTGTTAGCAATTTTGGGTTAGTTTCCGTTGAAAGTTTTCAAGGATTATATACGAAAATGACTCAGTGAGAGTCCTTTTAATGTTTCGTATGTTTTCATCTTCTGCTTAAGCTTAGTTTTGAATGTTGTTGTTTAGTTGAGAATACTGATGGTATCGACTCAGTGAGAGTCTTTGAAATGTATCTTGTATTTCAACTTCTGTCTAAGCTTAGTTATGAATATTGTTGCTTAGTTGTGAATATTGTTGCTTAGTTGCGAATATTGTTGCTTAGTTGTGAATACTGTTGCTTAGTTGTGAATACGGTTGGTATTGACTCAGTTGGAGTCCTTGAAATGTAACTAGTGTTTCGACTTCTGTATAAGCTTAGTTGTGAATACTTATTGATATTGATTCAGTTGGAATCCTTAATATGTATCTTGTAATCGACTTCTGTAGAAGTTTAGTTGTGAAGACTGTTGATATTGATTCAGTTGGAGTCCTTGAATGTTTTCGTATGAATTTGACTTTAATCTTAACCCGGGCTGTGAGTTCTTGTTGGATACGACTCCATTGGAGCCCTTGTAGTATTTCCATGTGAACTCGACTCCTGTTGAAGCCCTGATGTGTTTGCGGGATGGCTCTACTTAGGTTAAAACTTGGATGAGCTTATGTAATGGAGGTGACTTCTGTAAAGTCCTTGTTGTACATTCATAGAGATTAGATTCAGTTGAATGAAGTTGTGCATGTTTGTGTTTAGACTTAGTGTGAATATCGTTGTATTTGCATATGGAACGTCATTTGTTTTAGTGTTATCTAGTCTCGTGGCTGACTGTGATAAAAAGCTCCTAGTTGTGCTCTGTTAAACAATGGCGATGGGTATATTCATGTTGATGAATGATATGAAAAAGAATTGTTGAGTCTGTTATGGTTGGATTACTTACTATTGCTTGTCACGAGAGCTCTTGTATTGCTTAATAGCTACAGGTGATTTTTATAATTGGATTTAGATGGAACTGTAGTTCTTCTTGTAATCTCGACTATTTAGTCGCATGCGTAAATGTATTTGCATTATTCTAAAGGAGTCGGTACAGTCCAGAACATTGTTGATTTAGGAATCTAATTGACTCTGTTTCTTTCTTCTAGACTGTAATTTATATGTTGATGTATAATAAGTTGAATAGGAAAATTCTCTCTCTCCTAGTCAGGAAACCTTGTGTGCTTTCTTCTTGCATCCTTTTGCGATCTCTACGGTAAGGGCATAACAAGAATAAACTAAGGTATTGTATGGAGAGACTGGTATAAAATGTGTGTTGCTGTATAAATAGGTATACTTGTCAATACCATTGAAATGTGTTATGATGATAAAAGAATTAAGACAGTGAGCTTGTTGAATGTTTTAACTGCCTTTGAGAAATTGTTAGAAACATTCTTGTAGGAGTATTGTTGTCTTAGAAAGGTTGTATTCATATGTTCTTAGTCTCTAACATATAGGATGAATAGCCTGATTTAAGTTTGGAATTTGAAGAAATGATTTCATATAAACAGGTTGTTTAATGAGAACAATTGGTGGATTGCAATTGTTTTAAGAATTAGTGCTTATCATGCTCAGTTCACCGAACTGACCCATGTTGACAATTTTTGTAGATGGTTGCCATAAGTGGTAAAGGCACACAGATCTGATATGATGTTTAGATTGTTTAATTTGGTTTTATGATGAATTCCAATTTGATTCTCTAAATGTACTACTTGAAGAAAGATGTTCTTTTCTTTGTTGAGTATTGTATCAAATATGTTGAATGCATAAAATGTATTTGATTAGCTTAGAAATGAATGAAATGAGGTAATCGTTACTTATGTATTTGCATTCGTATATTGATGGATTGAACTTCTTCGGTTCAAATGATTTTAAGAGCATTGTTATTATTGTACCTTGGAGACATCTAGGATTCTCTATGTAAGCTTTGAAAAGATTATATGATGAATACTTGTAAATGTTTAATAGTTCTTATGTTCTATCTAAAGCTAAATTGAAATTTAGAACACTGTCTTTCGAGGAGCTAAGGTTAAAATAAACCTCAACAGGAAGCTGAACGGGCTGAATAAATTATTACTTCCTAGTCTTGATCTAAGTCAAGACAACGTTTAATTTGATTTTAAATCACTATATCTTAATACTAATAAGTAAGATGTATTTCAGTTTTGAGAACTGATATAAACCTAATAAGGGTATGGTTAGCAACCTTATGAGAAGACTTAGGGCTACTGCCCAATTTCATTGATTTAGATCATTGTGTAGCAAAGAACTCCTTAATGAAACCTCAAATCTTAATAACTTCTCTTTGTGAAATGGGTCTTTTTAAGAAAGGCAATTCTAAGGTAAGGAACCCAGGGGTTGGGAAAAGACTACCCAAAAAGGAGCATTTTAAAGTATAACTTTAACTCAACGTAGGTAACACCTTAAAGTTAAGTAGATCTTTTCGAGGTGGTTTTGGAAGGTTGATGGCACAAGTCAACTGCAGGGTTGTACCTTCGAGAAGATTAGGATCTTCTCGAAGATACAACAATGTAGGTGACTTATGGCGACACCCTTTGCATTGATCGTTAAGATTTACACCTTAAACATGAACAAGTTTTTACTCTGGGACTAGTTAGGAATGTGGTCATGATATGAGGCTACCTCGGAGACTCGGGGTACCTTGACACACGGGGTTAACTAGGGTTGACTCGTATGTTAGTGTATCCTTTGTTCTTGAGAGCATCCTTATATCATTGTCATATTATTAATCCATTCTGAGTGAATAACTTGGGGAAAGGGAGGCTGACAGAAGTCAATGTAAGACATTCTACATAACATAGGAATGGGGTGAAGGACGTATTCCAGATTGATGAGTATGCCGTCAAGAATACGAGATATAAGTAGTATGTTTCAAATCTTTGGCCAAAGTATCGCAAGCTGCTGATTGCGTTGTCCTATGTCACCTAGTCTAAGGGACGAGATGCCGATGAATAATGGTAACAATTATTCAGATAGGTTCCTTGGATAGAGCATTCTGAATCCCAGATTAGGGAAGAGAACCGCAAGAGTGATGTGTTAAAATAAAAACGCCAACTCTTTGATACTCATGAATAGATCGGTAGATTACCGAGTCATGGAATGAATAGATCGGAGGTACTCCGAGTCATTACAGCTACATATGGTTATCTATTATAAGAATGGTTGTTTTGATTTGTGAGTTCTAAATTATGTATTTAGAACTAGGAAGCATTTATCAAAAAAAATAAAATTACTTGTTCTATTGTACTAAAATGGGGATGTTACATGTCGTGTGACTACTCATGTGGAACTTAATTTTAGTAGGGGTTTGTTTTGATTTGCAGTGGGGGTTAGCCTTCCACAACCCTCGACCTCGCCCTCCGTCTTTGACAAGCGTAGGAAGGGTAAGTAATACAAGTCAAAACAACCTTACAATAAAATTATTACATGCCAAATGAAATGTTTTGTTTTTAACCACCCTAAAACATTAAAAAAGTAGGTGGAGGAGAGGAGGGGCCCACGTTGGAAGTGGCCAATGCCACATGGAGGAGCTGGACAGCAAGAAGATGCCACGACCCACTTCTACTTGGTGTAACCATTGTTTTGCAGCTGTGTTGACCAGAATGCAGGTAGGAGGTGCTTGCCACGTGCCCAAGAGCTCTTTGTTTGGAGCTGTTGGAGTCAAAAATGCCAGGGTTCAAAACATTTTCCAATGTATTTGCAGCAAAAACATTTTTTTGTTTTGCAGAAGTTGTTGGAAGGAAAACGTGCTGGCCAAGACAAGCAATGTGCAAACTCGAGCGAGAGGGTTGGAGATCCATGTGGGAGGTTGCTGCTATCCAAGGAGATCCTCACTGCCAAAAAAATGCCAAAAGAGCCCCAAAAAAACCAGGTAAAAACAAAAAACGTTTTCCAATAAAAAACGTAGTTTGTTGGAAGCGATTAGCACGGTGGAGGAGTGCATTGGCCGTTGGAGGTGCAGAGAGAGCTGGTGGGGAGGTGGAGCTGCATTGCAGATCTGAAAAGGTCGGGAAGTCCCAAGCAAGGAACTATGAGCCACCAAGGGAAACCTATGTGGTAGTGGAGGTTGAAACCTGAGATGAGGCCAAAACATGCGGGATCAACATAGAATACGTGGCGATGGGTGGGAGCACACAGATTCCAAACCAAATGGGAACAAGGTAGAGCCGAGGATGGAGTTCAATGCAGCATATAGGGAAAACACGAACACTCCACCAAAAATTAGTGTACAAGTCACCAATGCAGATGTCTAAACATCCATGCAGAAGTAATCCTTGTGTCGGCGACCCAAGGCAAGAGTGAGCCAAACCCAAGCTGTGGAGTATGAAACGTGCAGTAGCCAAGTGCATGAGCTGGTGCAACAATGCAGGTCGAGGTAAGAGCATGGGAATCTAATTAAACATATCCAAGCACCAAACCAGAAGGCTGAGCCAAATGGTGGATTCAGGAGCCTTGTGAGACATGTAAAGAACACATTTCAAACTCACAGGTCAAGGATCCATAAAGAACCCCGTGATTCGAAGACCAAGAAAAACAATGCACTGACTGCAAAACCAGATCCGTCGAGTTCAAGCAAACATGTTCATGCAAAAAGCACCGTAGAAGTAAACTCGAGCCGAGTTGAAAAATCCCAATCCTACAAAAATGCCTTCAGAACACGCATGCAAAGCCGGAGAATCGAGCGGTCAAAGACACTAAACTTGAAAAACACCAGAAACTCGAACACGACCACCTCAAACACATGAACAACCCAAGGAGAGGTATAAATGCCTGAAATCAGTGCAAGTAGAGCACGGTCGGAATAACCATTATGACACATGCACAAAAATCTGATATCACGCCGGAAGCCGGAAAACACGCACAAAAATGCTGATGAGTGCACGGATCCACAAGATCTGCTCTGATACCATGAAAGAGGGTTTAAAAACCCAAAAGCGAGGATCACAAGGGACAACGTGCACATCAATGTACGTGTTAGTGGTAGCGCTGAAGACATCTCGGGAGGAGCAAGCATCAACCAAATGTGCATGCAAAGATTCGACAAATGGGAAGAACTTGGTTAAGCCATAAAACTCTCCTCTATCTCATAAATCAAATGGGGTGTACATATAGGAGGTGATGAGTAACCCCCAGTGCTGTAATCATGACAACTCGAGTAGATAGGGGGAGTTACTTTCCCATAATAGAAGTGTAACTCCCAATGACACATATGACACACTAATGCACTTGACGCACCGACGTGCTTTGACACACCGATGCATAAGAGAATATCATAATGACCCCTAAATGACACATGGACCTAAAATCTCACCTAAGTGAGATGACTCACCTAATGATGTGGAAAATACACACACCAACAGAGATTGACTCTAATTTTTCCTCAAGTTCTTTGATTTCATCTTCATATCTCTACTTCTTCCTTTCCTCACGAAGATTCATTTTTTCTTCATATTCTTTCAAAATTATCTTAAATTTTTATTTCTTTTCCTTTAGTGTTTTATTTCCTCCAAAGCAATTATACACTTTGCTTCAAGATTTAGTTTTGCCTCCTCTTCATATGATATTTCATCCTCACAGTCATACTTATCTCTTGAGTTTATTCTAGATATTATGTCCATAGCCATGCTTGTGTATTAAGAGGAACATGTCTAAGATGTTAGACTTGATTAATATTATCGTGATCTGATACCAATTATTAGAAATTAGGACATTAAGAGGGGGTGAATCAAAGTCTACTCAAACTTTGACCCACAATTTAATTTCCTTAACTTCAATATAGTGAAATAATAAATCCCATTCACAAGATATAAATGAAAGAGCATACATAGGAGACATAAAATTTATTGTGGGAATCCTTTCATGAGAGAAAACCCCACTAAAATCAGAGAAAAAATTAGGAAAATTTTCTTATCGGACTTATAATGATTTCATATTTGATCTATAACTCAACATGCAGCTATAACTCCAAAATTTAACCAAGTTACAACCTGATATTTAAAAAGATTCAACTTGCATGGAAAATTCAACTACCAAATTTAGTCACAATGAACTTTTGTAAGCTTCAACTTACAAGGAATCTTCAACATCCCTATTGTTAATCATCTACCTGAGTCTTTTTCACAAATATTTTTATCACTTTCTTGTGTTTTCCTCTACAACTAATTATGATCACTTCTTAGCTCATATTTATCCTCTTTTATCCTCTATTCATTTGATATAGGATCAAACTCAAAGCCACCTCTTGATTCACTCTCAAATATATTCTCTTTGATGTCCTTAACTCCTGCAAAAATTTAGTCCTTAACATTTAAGATGCATACTCACATTCATGCTCTTACTACACCTTCAAAATACATATTTTTACAAAAAAACTATGCACACACTTATATGTTATTTAAAACTCCAATTAAAACTTTGTGAAGGTATCTTAACCTTATCATTACCTCAAAAATCTATATATTCTCATTTCAAATCAAATTAGGAGATAAAAAACAAATACATAATTAAAATGTCATTTTGTCATAATTGTATCTACTGTTGACATTATCATTTTTTCAGTTTCAAAATCTTATTTGTTTTAACTAAAAATGAAGGAACTCAAGAAAAGTAAGGTTATTCTCCCAATTTCTAACTCCTCTTTAGGTTATGACATCTCTGGGCCTTCTTAAAACTGATTTGTAATAGTGATCACAGTTATGACTTATAAGCGACATGTAAGCTTTGTCTTCTTCTTCATTCCAACATATAAGCTTTGTCTTTTATTAATTTTACACAAAGGGAAAAATATTTAAATACCTCTTAACTCTTATCATATCCTTATCACTCCTTAAATACCTCTTAATTCTCCATTCTTATTTAGAGCTTCATACACAACCATGGAGGACAAAGAATTTCCATTCATGGAGGATCTTCATTTTCAATGAAATAATGTACCCTCGAATAATTCTAGCACTTGTATCATGTCATGTAATACCTATGTTTCCTCATTAAATTAAATAAATAACTTAAATCACCTTCATTCATGCATGAGGTAGTTATTTTGAACAATAAAAAATAGGCTTCCAAACTCACAATTTTTGTCTTCACAAAGCTAGTAATGTCATGCATTCAAACACATGTTCATGCCTTCAAAATAACTTCTCTATCATGTATTCATCCTTAGAAAACTAAAAAAAAAACTAACATAAAGATTCATCATATGCAATATAGGCATAAAAATATTTCATTTTAGAAACACACAAAGTTGGTTTCAATACATCTAAAACAAGTCCTCGAATCGTATGCCTTCGAACACTTCAAATGCTTAAGACATGTCTATAAAAATAAATAGATTTTTCTTATCATCAATTTGACCTCATAATTTTTTCACCATATTTTTATCCCAATTATATTAAAATTTTTATGTTATGATTTATCCAAATAAGGATCCACAATTTTTCTTGACTCTTTGACCGAAGTTAGGTAATTTATTTTAGCATACCTCATTTAAACTACTTTTCTTGAAAAGTAATATTTTTCACAAAATGCCTCCTTAAGTCTTAAATTTTAGACCACATCTTCATGAATACATCCACAATAAAATATAATTACCAATTATTTCTTGTTTCACTCTAAAACTTCGAATATAATCTCATTTGTGGATGTTATACTTGTCCTAAAAGGCAATTATACCAATGATCCTTAATATGCCTCAAAAATTTGAGTTTTGACCTCGATACTTCATATGAGGAATCTTTTAAATGTCCTTACACACTTTCAATTTCTCAACATGTGTTATTTATTTAGTTTTTTTCTTCAATATCTCATGTTAGGTTCTTGAAATAGGTCAATTTGGACTAGTTTACACTACAAATCACCACCTATGAACCGTTATTCATCCTATATCCCATTAAACATATGCCATCATGTGTTTTATTATTTTACCATGCTTTGAAATCCTCTTCATGCCTTTACGTCAACTTTCTAGGTCACTTTGCTACCTAGGCCTTGGGATTTGGCATCCTGAATTGAGTTGGTTTGACAAAATCACCTCATGTTCTCCTTTATTCATCCTTATGACCATGTTTCACCATTTTGTTTACGTTTTGAATGTGATGAAATAGATAATGTTATGGGATGAGGATGAATACCTGTTGTGATGGTTGGTTTGAAGGTTGGTGTGCATTCTACCTTCTCGATCCGATGCTAACTACAAGATATTCCTTTTGGCTAAGAGGAACTACACCGAAATAGAAAACAAGACCAAAAAGAAGATTTAAATAATATATGACAATGGAGTTCTAGCGAGTGCTAGATCTGGGAAGTGTGATACTTCCTAGATGGATGTCAATTCACTGTTTAATCCAACTTAATGTGAGAAATAATGTAAGTAAACAAGGTCATAATGTAGTTTATATGATTTAGGTATCTCATTCAAACACAATAAGAAAATCTAGTATAATAGGCTAGGTTATAATCAGATCTGGAGGTAAATTAAGGGGTCAAAGTGCTTTGGAATAGGTTATTTTCAGGTTCTCGGGTCACTTATGTTGCTTGATAAACATTCTTAGGTTCTATTATTAATAGGGTGGCAAAATACAGAGACTCGACATCACAGTATGACTGATCATAGTTTAGGATGAAATGATGACACTTATGGGTAACCGGTGTTGGTAGAGGCGGGATGATAAAAAATCAATAAGATCTAGTTATGGGGTTTGATATGAGATCGACAGAGATGGCGAGGGAATGATGAGGTATGTGGGGATCTTAGGAATACTCAGAGATATGTAGAATTCAGGTATAGGTGGTTTTATGGTGTGGGTGGAGAAATGGTTGAGTTTACAGAAAGAGGAATAGTGGGGGAATGGGAATGCTAATAGAAAATGATAACAAAGATGAAAAAAACCTTTAAAATAGAACAAGGATGAAATAACACAAGAAGATAAACGCACTTACTACTGTTGTAGGTCTAATGGACTGAGTGGTTGTGATGATTTATGGTGGGATGGAGCTTGGTGCCAAAGTGATACTTCTTGGAATGCTACGATGAGAGTGATACCTCTGGATCTATCTTGATACTGGCTATGAATTCTTGAAGGTGCGAAAGATCTCTGGTTCTTTCTTGCATGTAGATCTCCTTTTGCTCCAAAAATTTGAGAATGTGGCCAACCCCTCAAACAAGGTTACCAAAGTGAATAAATGGTAATTGACAATGGTTCCTAGTTGATGGTGTCGCTTTTGGATGACCGGCATTGGTTAAGGCAAGATTCCCTAGGTTTACTAAAAATGAAAAATATCACAATCATTTGGGCTAGGTATGTCCATTTTGGTGGATAAAAATGGACGTTATCCATTTTAATGAGCGAGAATGTGGTTAGAGGAATAATAGGCATTGATTTTTAGGGTTGAACTAAGTCTTAGTTAGTTATGGTGAGTAGATAGATAATAAAAATAGGTTTATAATGAGGTGTCTAGGTGAGGTGGAAATGGGGTTAGTTAAGATAATTAAATAATGACTAAAATGAGGATGAGTATTAATTTAATTAAAGTGATTAAATTAATATTAATGTGTGATGTAAGGGTCATGGTTAGTTAAAAGTTTTTAAGTTGGTTATTCGAAAGGGACGAAGGGAGTGTAACCCAATTTTTGTGTCCAAAGACCCTTATTCCACCTTGGTATCCCCAAGATTTCTTTTAGAAATACTACCCCTTTTGAAATTTTAGATATTTAGGACTTGTTATGAGTTGTGTTCATGTTTTTGTGGCTCTAGTTTGTTGTTTAGTGTGTGTAGGTTGTTACTTTAAATCCTTTGGGTTACAAGAGTGTATGATGATTCTTCAAGAGGTTGTGGAAGGTTTATTGGGGGTGAATTATGAATAATCAATGTATTTAAGTTCACTAAAAATCCTTAGAAATCCAAAAATTTCTCTCTTAAGATATTGGAATTTTCATAATTCTTTATCTACGATGATTTGGAGTGCTTCTGTTGATCAAGTAGAGTAGTGTTAAAACACCGCTGAATTGTCTTGATTTCCTTAGTTTAGCACTAAAATCGATATGATTTACTTATTCTATTAATTGCGCTAAACCCATATGATTTTACTTGTCTTATTATTAAGACAAGACAAGTTATTTCTAAACGTCGATATGCTAAGATAATACATTCACGTTGAACTCCTACCCTACTACTTACTCTTTTCAAGTGTTGAATCCAAATAGATTTACTTATCTTTGGATAAAAAAGTAGATTCATCTCGAAAAGCCACATAACTCATAACTTTAAGTTATCGGTGAATTGGGACTACTTTACTTATTCTTAAAAAAATTAAGTAAAGACATTTCAAAAATATGCATAAAGAAAGGAATGATTTGGAATTCGTACGGTCAACATTTAATGACATGAAAAATATAAAAAGATGAGTAATTCCACCTAGGATCCATGCATTTTCCTTGTTAAGAAGAAATAAGTTGATGATCTGTCATACCACTGAACAACTTCTAGTGATCGATTGAAGAGGAATTTACACAATCTGACTTCGACCCATGTGCGGGAAAGGTTGGTTGATTGTTTATCTCCTTTATTTTCTTATTTCTCTTTCCTTTGTTTCATGTTTTTTTCTTGGTTTTTATTTATTCCTCTATGTCGATATTATTCTTTTATCTAGGGTTAAATTAATGTGTTTTAATTCATATGGAATAGTATTTTATATTGTGTTGAATCCGTTGTTACCTTTGAAAGAGATGTTGCTAATTTTTACCATTTTAAACCCTGCTTTTCCATAGGTCTATGTTTTCTTCCCGTTTTGTTTTCTTTTTTTTTTTTTACTGTCACTTCCCTTGCATTTTGAAGGATGTGTGTAATGTATAAAAACTACATAACTTCATTTCCTCTTTGTTTTTGTGTCGATTTGATTGTATTATGCTTCATATATGTATTCATTTTTATGCCCTTATAAATAGTCTAATCCCATGTGTGCTAGCCTATCACCCAAAGTGGGAACTGGTCGCTCACATGAGGCACGCGCGGGTACTAGAGCCCTCCTTTATGTGATTTTTGTGAGAATACATTTCTTACTGAAAAAAATTAGATGCAAAAAGGAAAAGGACCACGCATTCATTTTGAGAGCCTAAGATGAGTTATTATATCAATGCATTCATTCATAATCAAAAGAAACATCATACAGATAACAAATATGATCCATAACATAAATAAATTGCACTAGGTTTACATCCATGAACATTATATTCTTAGAACATAACCATATATTCATATTGATCATAGTTAAATAACCACATTACATTCACCAAGGCCATAACAGGCCAATGCGTCAATGTAGATAAGACTCATACATCAGAAGCCCTAGCTATGCTTTCCATATTACAAAAATTGTCACAAACTCATACCCCTAGATTTTCTATCACTCCTACAGCCTTCTTAATGAAAACTCTAACCCTCTAGAACCTCATCTTATTTCTATAGATATTTTCCCTTCATTCCCTTTGTGTTGATCCCTCTTCTCTCCCTTGATAGTGTACCTCTTCTTCTACCGTAGCATCTCTATATATAGCTTTAGTATCCACCATCATCCCTTTCTTCATGAGTATATCATTTTCCAAGTATCCATGTGGTCCTCCAAAGGAGCATGCTTACTACGATATGATCTCTCCACTTTCTACAATGATGTCTTTCTGGATCCTTCCATCTAGTGTAATATTCCTTTCTTGGTCACCAAGTCACCGAATGGCACCTTATCCACTCGGCATGCTTGGTCAAGTCATAATTTCCTTATGTTCTTCTTGAAATGATAAAAATGGCTAAGTCCTGAGACCCTTTGTTTTGTCTTGCACGTGCATCATGGTTTCTACAAAACTCTTATAAAACCCTATCCTGTGCACTTTTCCCTGCACGCCCTTCTTCATATTGGTCCCTACGTGTGCACGTGCCCTTGGGGACTATCAATATTTTGAGGACCAACATCAACATAGACTAAAGCTTGTTCTCCATCCTCTGAAACATCCTTTAAAGAATAAATAATGGTGGTATCAATAGTTCGAACAAAGAATGAAGGAATGAAGAATGGAAGAACTAAATAATGGGGAAAGAATAAGAATATGTTTAATGCTTTGAAGAAGGAGTGGGAAATCCTTCCTTATATCTACCTCAATCTTCTCCCAAGCATCTACTTCATTTTGTACTTCCTAGAGTAGGTTTCCCACCCAGTAACGCTTACCTCATCGAAAATCATCTCACCCCCTTGGTACACATTGTATCATTGATCCTTTCCATCAATTTGTATAGGTCATCCAGAGCATCCATCATGTGGGTGATCTAAGGATATAACTCCTACAACCGGTTTTTTATCGAGCCTCTCAGGGTCTCGATGGATTTATACTTCTTCTCCACCTCGGCAAGGATCTTATCCCATTCTCCTCTATTCCCCTTATTCCTCCCGAAATTCCTTGAGATCTGCTTCATGGGTGTAACTAAAATGCTTCTCTGTCCACACAATTTTCATAAGCAACTTCAGCTATCTATGCACAACCTTCACATTGGAAAGGAGCTTAGTGTATTGAGTGACTATCTCCACCACCTTTAGCTTCTCCTCTTTCTCCTAGTGCGCTAAAAATTCTTTTGTTGATTCCAAATCGAGAGGATGCCTCTCCATGGTGAGGATGCGAGTTAGGTCTTCCAAGCATTACAAGGTTGACTCATACTTCTTCTCGGGTGGTGCTAGGTCTAGATGCTTAAAGATAATAGCATTTGTAATCATTTCTACCTTTTTTAGACCTCTCACACCTTTGTCTTCTCCTCCTATAGCTCATGCCTTAGTTGTGTGCTGATCAACTCTTTTTTTAGGTCCTTATTATTTTCAATGATATTCTTCCTTTTTCTTCTACAATTCCCCTTCTAAGATTCTCACCTAGTTATTCCTTGAAAAATTCTTGCCTCAACTTCCACTTTGAAACCTTGTTGAGTGCATTACAAACTTTTTCATCAGATAATTGTTGAGAATTTACCAACAGGTTTATCCCTTTTTCCTTTGGCATCTTCATCAGTGCCCCTTGGCTTACTTCAAACTCAAGTTCATCAACATGGGACTCGAACACCCAAGATAGCATCTTCCTGGTTTGCGGGTATGTGCCTTCCTCATCAAATGAAGACATCACTAGGAGTTGTTCTATTGGCATAGTGCTTTGGAAGTGCACATGTAACACTTTGTTTGGATCATTGATATAACCCATTCCCTACCCTTGTGATATAACCATACTCTTCCCTCATGTGCATGCGCCCTTCAGAAAGCTCACCGCTAGGTTTGGATCCCCTCCCATGCTTTCGTACTCCTTTCCAACACTCTCATCTTCTATTTCCTTGAGTATCTCATCTGTGCTCCACTCCACCTCTTTCTCTACTAACTTCTTGATTATTCCTGCTACTTCTCTCTTTGCGGCCTCTTCTACCTACTCCTTGGTGATGTCAGGGGGTCCTCCTCGACCCTTACTGTTAACCTCCACACTAACCAATTTTCCTTGGGCATCCTCCTCATCTCCATTCTTCTCTTCATTTCCTTCTTCTTATAAATTATGTATATAATACATGGAATTATTATGAACTTCTTCAGCCTCATCGTTATCGTTCTTGCCCCCGTAGGCCTCCAAGCTCTCCATTTACTCCGAGTCTTCCTTCCCCACTACCTTCTATTTCTTCCTAGCCGGGATTCTTCCTTTTCCTCGATGTAAGTGATTCTCTTATGGGAAACTCTTCTTAATTTGGCACATATTCCTCAAAGTTTCTTCTCCTTCTTCTTGATGGCAGACTTCTTCCTACTTGCTTATGTTCTTGGCTTGGCACCTAACTCGACATGCCCACAAATTATGTTGTCTATGCACTTGGTGCTTTATTTTCTAAATGCATATTTTTCTAGGGTCTCTTCCATTTCTCTCTTCTTTGGCACGACATTCTTTCTACTAATGGGATCCTCATGGACAGAGACATAATTCCCTAATCATGCACCCTTCTCAAACTTAGTCTTGATGCATAAATACACCCACTTGCAGTCCTCCCACCAATTGGTAGCATCAAGGGTTCCATTATTTTTAATTCATGGGAGACATAGTTCTCCACATACGTGTGATTATTTAGGTATTTGAGCTTCCTACATATATCATGGTTGTATTGGTCCACTTCGCTAAGGTCAAACCTTATCCTTTTAGATTCCTTGAAGTAGTTGACCTGCTTGGAAATATCCGCTGTTGTTGCAAATCAACAACACCCACGGATGCAAATCGGGTTTCTAAATTGATGTTTTAGGCATCCGGTGTGATTGTACAACATTGAAACCTCTCTCCAAGTGTGGGACTTGTAAAAATGAGAGAGGAATCTCCAGTTAGAGGCTGGTTCCTCAAACTCCTCTAATTAGATCTATTATTTGCACAACGCAGAGGTTCAGATCCTAATTTTATCCTAGATTGTAAGGAGACAGGGATAAGAGATGCAAAAATTGAAACTAAATTAATAAGGGTTATACACGAAAGGAGTGGTGAAAATTTTTGCTCATGCGAAATAGACACAAATCAGAAATTACAACATAAAACATCATGCACAGGTTGATAAGTTTGTAATCAAAGGTTTGAAATGAAACAAACAACACATACAAAGGACTGAAAGCATTCATAGAGCCTGTATTGTGATTTTCAACATCAAAATCCTTGCATTCCAACACCAAAGAGGCAAAAACTTTTACAATCCACGAAAAGGTCCGATCCTTGCAAAAATCACTTGAAGGTGAAAATAGAAGCTTGTTGTGGAAAAAGTGTTCCACCCTTTGAAAAATGAGGCAAATCTGGCTTTACAAAGGTACATGGGTCGAGCCCCAGGAGAGAGAAAACGTGAAAAACATGGGTGAAGACACCAAATTTGTGTCTTACGACACCTGTGCCCCGCAAACCTCACCACTTAAACCTTACACAATTATTTATTAATTACCTTATAATTAATAAATCCACATCTCAAACCTGCCACCTCATTTTGCCACCTCATCATGACCTAGCCCTAACCTAAACTAACCTAATTAAGACCTATGACTTGGTCTACATCCACACCCATGACTAATTACTTCTCACCCTTTTGAAAACCAACCTAATCATGACTTGACCAAGCCTACAACTAATCCCTCGGGAGAAAAGGAGGGAAAGTTGGCTATTTTACTAAAAATAGCCCACTTTGACTTAACCAACATCGGTTCTACTACTCGACCATCGTCGGTTACGTAACCGCCATCGGTTCCTATAAATGACCTCCCAGACCAAAAACAAAGGATCGGAATTCATTTGAAAGATCTGGAATTCACTTGGCGAGAGCGAGACAAGTGAAGAAAGAGAGAGTTTGCGAGAGAGGACATCGAGCCCAAAACTGCAGCGAGGAACTAGAGCACGGCGACACTCATCCAAGCATTGGGAGAGAAGATAGCTCATTTTTTTTATTGTCGAGATCATCCCACATGAGCCCTGCCTTCGTCATCACAATCCTTGGACCTGTATCTTCATCAGGAACTAGTAAGTAGTGTCTTGTACATTTTTAAATAACATTTCTTGAACTTCTGAATCATAGTAATTATAAGTTCACTCCTAGATCTACTACCGGAAGTACCCTACATCTCACTGTCATTCCTCTACCCTTACATTGCCCCAAGAACAGCTCCCACACTCTCTGAGTCTTCTCCATCACCCTATTTCCTACCCCTAATCATTTACCAGCCTTATAAACACCATAACCACCTTATAGCTTTCCTTCATTGAAAGCCCCTAAATCACCACCCCTACCGATATCGGTTATTAGCAACCGGTACCGGTGTATAACCGCAGTCGGTTATACAGTGACCGGCATCGGTCACTGTGACTCAAACCAAAACCAACCTTTCTTCTATTGCTTTTTAACAAGGTAATTAAAGTGTAATTTTGCAATAGCCTCTTTGCTATCATTTGTGTTAATTCGTATTAAAAGGGGAACTGACCACCTTCGAAAGGAAGTCTAATATTTCCTGGGCCCAAGGCAGTTCCCTCATTTATTGTCTAACTAAAATCTGGTGGTCTTGTATTCTTACTTGCAGGTAGTCCTTCCTAGACAAAAAGGAGTTCTTCGCATCGATCGATCTCTCTCTCTACGGTGCGCACACCCTCCCAACATTCAACAGGTATTCCTCCTAGCCCTAACCCTTATCTGTTTCTCAAGAGAATGAAAGGATAGAAGCACCTCTATTCTAAGAATGGAAACATTCATGTGAAACATTTTGGCATGCCTGGTGGGACCCTTTCTTGGGTTTCTTTCTTTCTTGCTTGCTTTCATATAGGGAGCACACTTGCTATTTTCTTCTTCTAAATATTCACAAGATATTTTGTTATTTTGGTAAAAGAATTTGTCTTTCTTCCTCATCTTTGCATTAGTGAAAGTCATCTTCTTTGCTTCATCGAATATCATTTTCGATTTGGGTTTAAAACACGTGCATCACATTCTTGCTTGTTGTTTTCAATTCTAGTGAACGTAGATTAAGTAACAGGTCGTACACGTGGGGGTGATATCCATGGTATTGACAAGAAATTAATCTTACTTTCACTACACAACACATCCCAAATCACATCATAATCAACACAACAGCTCAAACATCCCCCCTTTTCCGCGGTATTCCTCCACCCGATTGAGGTAACCTTATAAGCCAAAACAAACTTGACATCTCCCTTAGGTCTTTTGTTTAGGATTGACATCATCTTGCATCTAAGGCATAAGCCCACAATAATTAAAACTAATCCTAGGGTTAGTCTCTTGATTTTCTTGTGCATCTTGCTTGTTTTTAGTTCTGTTTCTCTGTCATACACTGTTTCAGTGATCACTTCAGAACAGTTTGGTAGGTATACTAAGCATCGTTAACCCCAAATCAGCAACTTCTTACAACTTCTTACACCGGTCCTATTCTACCGACATCGGTTAAGCGACCGCGTCATGTACATAGATCGTAACCTACATCGGTTACCTGACCAATATCATTTACTTTCTTTCACAGTTCTGACAAACCAACAACCTACCAATTCCAACATCTTGTGGCTGTTTCTATTCCTGATAGATTGAATCCTACTTGTGTACTCTTGTCCATGGTTGTTATCACTTGGAAACAAGCCGCAGCCATGGTTTCACATGCCTGTTCCATGCCTTTTCCTGAATCACCCCCTTCACATCCTATGGGGAATCCTACGGACACCAGTGAGGTTCCCAAAATCCCTGTAGGAGATAAGGAATTTGTGAAATTTTTGGATGCTAATCCTAGCGTTGTACAGTACTATTTGTCTCATACCCCTGACCGTACACCCGATGGTCAACTCCTTGTTGGTATGCCTATTAGTATAGCTGCTCACTTAGCTCCTTCCCCACCTAATAACTCCACCTTACCTTCTTCATCCTTAGCCCCGTCTCCCAACTCAGTGGCTTCAGAGGTTCATACGGCACAGATTGGCTTTCCTTTGGTTAATCGGGGGCCCCACATATCATTACCACCGACTCCTCCTACCTCGTCTCTCTCATAAGCTGCCCCTTTCATAACTTGCTCTCTGCCACCTATCCACACGAGCTTTCCTTCTCAAGCTCCGCCCACCTTTTCATTTCCACACACTTATCCGGTGGCTTCAACATCTTATATAGGACATCCCTATTCGGTCACCTCAACATATTCATCCTCAATACCTTATCAACATTTAACCCCACCATTGTCTAGTGGTGGCTCTTGGCCCAATCCTCCTCCATTTACAACAACCGCACCATCATCTCATCCAACCACTGATTTAATCAAACAAATGATGGACAAGATGCAAAATCTGGAGGCTTCTGTTTCAGGAAGCCGTAGCACCCTGACATATGAGCAAGTTTTTCGGGAGCCTATTCATCCTTCTGTCCCCCTTCATTCATATCCTCCTCAATGGGAATTACCAAAATTTACTCATTTTAATAGTAAGGAGGATCCTCAACAACACTTGTGATCATTTAGACATGCCTGCTATCTGATTGCTCATGACGATGCCTTACTACTCCACACCTTTCCCATGTCCTTATCAGGACCCACCTTGGAGTGGTACAGTGCTTTAACCCAGCACTCAATCTTCTCTTTTAACCAATTAGCCCAATCTTTCTTGGATCATTTCTCCATTAATATTGCCAAGAAAGTATCTATCACCGACCTCTATGCCATCCGACAATTTGAAGATGAATCTATCATAGATTTCATTGGATGATGGCGGGGCCTTATCAACCAACTTACTTATGCCTTGCCTCAGGCCGAACTCATCGAACTCTTTACGCGGGCCTGCGCTAAGCACATTTCTCCCACCCTCCAAATTCAAACTTTCCACACCTTTGATGAGGCCTTTACTATGGCTCGGAAACTAGAGATTCGAGCCTTAGAGGAAGAGAAATTGTGGTTGCGCAACAAAAACCCTAATTTCCAAACCCAAGACTCCACCAACAAACCCAACACCACCAATTCTCATGCATCGACTGCTTCGAAATCAAAAGGAGCTGTACACGTGGTGATGGTCAAATCCCAAGCACCGTCTAATACCCCAAAAACCACCTATAAGTATAAAGCCGAGCCCATCAATTACACTCCCTTGGGAGAAACTTATGGTGTCATCTTGGAAAAATTGCTCAAAGCGGGAGCTATCACCTTACCTCCTGTTAAACCTCACTCCGGGTTTGATTCCACCCGTGCTATACCTTCTTGGTACAAAGAAAATGACTTCTGTAACTTCCACCGCGTGAAGGGACACAATCACGAAAACTGTAAGATGTTGAAAAACATAGTGCAGGAAATGGTTGATGCAGGGGATATAACCCTCGATAATCCTAATGCCCCTGCTAACCAAAATTTGAAAATCTTCAACAAACCATTCCCAAACCACTCTTCTAATAGTAACATAAACCAAGATATCTTAGCCGAGGAGAGTGTTCATGAAATCCATGTAGTTTTCGACTCCCAACCAAAAGCTTCTATCGAGGAAATTCTGAATCAAGCCTCTTTACTAACGTAGGGATCCGAACCCCCTTCACCCCCATCAAGACAAAATGATAATCTTGCCATTCCTTTACCCATAAAGGAATTAACCACCCAGAGTTCTCTTCTCACGAATGAGTCTTCTTACACCACATCCTTACAAGATTGTGAGTGGATGTTATCTAACTTATCTATTTCCCAAACATCTCCTTCCGTCACTCTTGCTATAAAAGAAGAAGGCTCGCCACTTTTTCTGTCATCCTTAGAAGAGAAGCCCCTCGAACCGACATCACCAAATTCTTTAATCATGATGGATCCCCTCAAACATGCCCTCCTACCTATTAGTTCTTCATCGCCTAAATCTTTTCAGCGACCGGTTGACCTCTTAACGCCCATTGATACAGTGCCTCATTTACCCCCTGTATCACACCCACAGTGGACCGGAATCACAACCCACCTCTCTTCCATACAAAATTTCCTATTCACACGTGAAGATTGTCATCCCTCAGAAGATAGATGAGTCCTATGGGAGCGTTTGAGTACACCATGCTCTACTCAAATGCAGATGACCGATCCAGACACCTCTACCATATACCCGAGGTATTTACAAAAGCTCAAAATGCCTATGTCCTCATCTTCACCCCCTCATCTCTCCGAATACCTCATCCACCTCTATTAACCTAACCAAACCTTCCCCTACGCTTGGGACTTCACCAATACCCAGCCTAACACACCCACCTAAATGGTTAGATTTATCCAAAAATAAAGCCGTCCATCCACCTAGGAGACAAACCCAATCCCCTCAAGTCCAATCTATGCCTCTGTCACAACTAAAACCCTCACCGTCACACCTACCTTCTATATTGGGACCTCACCCCTCCACCTTGCCTCAATACATCATACCTCCTGCGTTTTCTTTAAAATGACCTACACCTTCTACACCCATACAGAGATCCATGGGTGTATCAACACCGTCACCCCAAGTATCCTGTCCACCTATCAACCTAAACAAACTCCATCATCAAAGGATTTGTTTGCTGTCACTCCTCTTTCTCCATGGTTGTTTCCTGCCACCACGTCATCTGTGGCCTCATCATCTAACCAACTAAACATAACTTCTGTGAAGAAGCCAAGTTTAGTTAAATCCAATTATCAAAACCCCTTGTCTAAACCACCACCCATACGAATCAACCATACCCAAACATTACCAAAACCCACCCAATCAATAGCCTCATCTTCCTCTGACTTTGACCCACTCAAAGGATCTTACGCCAAGATCCTTGATATGTTGGTGGAGAATGCGACCATTTCCCTACCCCCACTTAGACCCTATGATCCATCTAAACCTCGACCTATAGGTTATGATGAGTCTAAAATCTATGCTTACCACCACACACCAGGACATGATGTAGAGGGATGCAAAACTTTGAAAGCCATCCTTCGTCAGTCACCTCTCTCGGATAGAAAGGTTAAGAAAGACAACTTACGAAGGGAGAAACCTTTAGCTTCAATCCCCTCTCCTATACCACCTGTCCCCACCTCACCAAGAAATATCATTATTGCAACCCCACCTCTCGAAGACAATGACTTATCCCTACCATCTTCCTCCTCTCGTGTTCACGAGATCAACATGATTAGCATTGCTACTCGAGGGCAGAAAACCAATGGGAAAGCTAAAGAAAGCACACCTGCGGCCTCTCTTTCTCATCCACCATCCGATCACACCACCACCTAAAGTGGTTATTCATGGACCTACCTACCCCATCTCTGATGGAGTTTCCCACCGTACCATGATCAAACAGCTTCACCAATCACCTGTAAAAATGACACTGTATGATCTCATTCAAACCTCTGAATCTCATCGACAAGCTCTCATTGAAATCCTCCAAGGGATAGAGGTCCTACCTAACGAAACCTTGCCCGTTGCCTCCATTTTAACACCCAATCACGTTGCTTCTCTCACCAAACAACCTATCTCCCCAACCACTTCTGTCTCTATACAGCAAGCTTGCTTTGTCAGTTTCTCTGAAGACAAAATTGTCGACTTTGGTGCAGAAGATCCTGACCCCGCTCTTTTCATCTCTTACGTCTCGAGACATCCGAGTACGTCGTGTTATGATTGATGGGGGTGCTAGCCTAAACATCATCTCTTCCAAAGCCTTCCAACAAATGAATATCCCTTCTAGTTGCATGTGTGCTAACCCCACCATGTTGCGTTCATTCAATGATGCTATTACTTCTACCTTAGGCACCGTGATCCTTAACATTCGTGTAGGGCCACATACCTTACCCGAACTCTTCTATGTCCTTGAGGGAGAATTCCAATACAACATGTTGTTAGGCCACCCTTGGATCCGGGCTATGGGATGTGTTCCCTCCACCTTACATAGATGCATAAAATTCGAGTATGAGGGGAAGTCCTACAATAAAAGCGACGCTCCCCCTTGAAAACCTGCAATATGTTATATCACCCTAATGATGTGCTTGTACCAGTCAAGACACCCATTCATCAACCCAACCATCTACTTGACCACACCTCAACCATCCATCTCAACCACACCTACACCTTGACCAATGAAACCACCGCCATGCAAATACCACTTCCTTCCCGTGACAACATCCCAACCTCGGATCCCTTGGTAGATGTTTTTCAACACCTTACTGCTGGGGAGTATCACCTATATAATGTTAGCACTTTCCATACCCCACAGGAGTATGGACAATTACATGCGCATCCTACCTACGACCGTCGTGTGGGGGAAGTAATCTCCTACGGACCACCTAATTGCCGCACCAACCTAACGTATGGGGGTGTCGATACATCCTCTGTCACCCCTGAACCTCCCCTTGGTGTGGTTCCCTTCCAATCTGATTTTCAATATCTAACTAATCGTCATTTTTCCCTCACCTTCCTGACGCGTTGTGCTTGGAAGGGCTTCGGTTTCGGTCTTTATGAACAAGGCCGACATACGATCATTCCTGTAACTACACGCAAACACAAAGATCGTCATGGTCTTGGATTCTCTAAACCACCTACACCGAAGACACCACCTATCCATTGTATCCAGGAAGATGACGAAGTCACCCCTTCCAAACCATCATCACCCATTTTGTCATCGTCACCCACAGAGTCGATAGACCCTGAATCTATCCCTCCTAACTTTTTTTTTTTCATAAACGCTATCTTCCTGGGTCCTCTCACTTATCAACGCGATAATGAAGACCCATCTTCTCTTCCCCTTCTATATCCAGACATGATCGAAGAGGACTCACCTTCAATTAATGTTGTTGAGTGCCAGGATGATGACTCCATCCTCACTTACCTTGGTGCGGACGACTCTTATATTCAATGCGCCTTACCATCTGACACTCAAACCATGTTGAATGAGTCGACTATAGAAATCAACATCCACACAGAGGATGATCCTCACATTGTGAAGATCGGACAATCTCTTAACATCAGAACAAACTACCTTCACTACCTTCCTCCGTTCCCATAACCAAGCTTTTTGCTTGGTCCTACGCTGACATGCCAGGAATTGATCCTGACATTGCTGTCCATAACATTACCCTGAAACCCGATTCCAAACCAGTTAAACAGAAACTAAGAAAAATGCATCCACGCATTGCCCTCTTGGTCAAAGAAGAGCTTCAACGACTCCTTTCTGTTTCCTTCATCTTACCTATTGATTATCCTCAATGGATTTCTAACATCGTACCTATTACTAAAGCAACGGGGGGACTTCGGATATGTACAGATTTCTGGGACCTTAACCTCACTTGCCCAAAGGATGACTTCCCCCTACCAAGTATTGATCAACTTGTTGATCTCACTGCGGGCCATGAGATGCTTTCCCTCATGGATGGCTTCTCGGGATACAATCAAATTTTGGTAGCCCGGCGATCAACATAAAACTACCTTCATAACTCCTTGGGGAACCTTCTGCTATCGTGTCATGCCGTTTGGCCTTAAGAATGCTGGTGTGACCTATCAGTGGGCTATGACTTACATTTTTCATGACATTATGCACACTATCCTTGAGGATTATGTCGATGATCTTCTTGGAAAATCTAAACATCGCAGTGAACATCTCGATGTTTTAACCATTATTTTCGATCACTTTATTACAATATTGTGTTCGTCTTGACCAAAGAAATGTGTCTTTGGTGTCCTTTTGGAAAACTCCTTGGTTTTATTGTCTCTTTGCGTGGCATCGAGGTCGATCCGCTAAAAGTCAAAGCTATCCTAGAAATGCCCCCACCCACTAACCTCGAACAATTGCGTAGTTTGCAGGGAAAACTCCAATCTATCCGGCGTTTCATCTCACAACTCTCGGATCGATGTCAACCTTTCCATCATCTCCTTAAAAAGGACATTGTCTTTCAATGGAGTGAAGAGTGCCACCAAGCCTTTGAGGCTCTTAAAGCCTATCTCTTGCAGCCACCCGTGCTTATCCCACCTCAGGACGATCACCCTTTCTACCTTTACCTTTCCGACCACCGACCATGCTTTGTAGGAGCCATGCTCACACATCGTGACTCCGAGCATCGAGAACAAGCCGTTTATTACATAAGTCATACTCTGGTGGATTACGAGACTAGGTATACACATGTAGAAAAGTTGTGCCTAGCCCTATCATTCGTGGCCACCAAACTCCGACACTACCTCCTGAATCACAAAACTTTTGTCATCACCAACGCGGACCCCATCCATTATATGTACACCAAACCTCATCTAAACCAACGCATCACCCGATGGCTTATGCTCCTCGCCGACCTCGACCTTGAGTTTGTACACTAGAAATCAATCAAAGGACAAACTATCGCAGACCAACTCATGAAGCCCCTTTACCTGGGGAACAATTTACCAATTTTACTTTCCCTGACGAACTCATTGCCACTCTTTCACTCAGTGAGGAGTCATATCCAATGACCCTCTTCTTCGATGGATCCAAATGCCAGCATGGCGGAGGGGCCGGCGTTGTTCTCATTCCTCGGATGCTGAACCTATGCCTCTTTCATTCGGCTTGATTTCCCCTACACTAATAATATAGCGGAATACGAGGCCCTTGTTTTGGGTCTCCAGGTTGCGTTACACTTAGGTGTAAAATCTATTAACATTTTTGGTGACTCTCAACTGGTCATCAATCAAGTTACGGGCATCTACCAATGTAAAAATGAGGAACTTCAAAAGTACAAACATTACGTGGATTCACTTTTGACCTTATTTACTCATTATTCTATCCAAACCATTCCCCGCTCAACTAATAAATTTGCGGATACTATGGCTTGCTTAGCCTCACAAATTCCTACCTCACCAACTGACTCTGACATATTTGTCTTGGTCCAACAACTCTTTGCCCCATCTTACTCAGCCCCGGATGTTGGTATGATAAATAATGTATCCACTGATTCGCAGGATACTTGGTATCACCAATTTCACAATTACCTTACAACCTCTGTTCTCCCATCTGACCTTACGAGTAACGAAACGTGCTTTTCTTAAAAGTGTTTCTCGTTACGTCATCATGGGGGGACTCCTCTATAAACGTGGCTTTGATGGCATCCTCCTTCGATGTCTAACTAGCGGAGGTCACCTATATCATCCAACAAGTCCATGACGGCATTTGTGGTGGACATTTTAGTGGCCTTGCCATGTGGCCAAACGGATCCTTCACCTAGGCTATTATTGGCCTACTCTTAATAACGACTTTCTATGAATATATTAAGCATTGTATTATGTGTCAACAACATGCCAACCTTGACATACATACCCTAGCCATCCGCTACAGGTCGCACGAGATCTTTGGCCTTTCTCACAATGGGGTTTAGACCTTATTGGTGAGATTCACCCACCCTCTTCACAACGTCACCGTTGGATAATCACAGTGACCGAATATTACACTAAATGGGTGGAGGCCATTCCACTCATTTCAACCAAAAATGAAAAAATTGTAGAATTCATTAACCATCACATTATACGTCGTTTTGGTGTTCCTCATCGCTTTGATAATAGATAATGGAAAATCTTCAAAAATAAGTTGTTCTGAGACCTTTGTGACAACTTTGGTATCAAACTTAGTTTCTCATCACCTTACTATCCACAAGCAAATGGTCAAGCCAATCTTCTAACAAAACCCTAACCAAAATTCTCATGAAAGTGGTTAATTGATTACGGAAGTAATTGGCACGATCACATCCCCTTTGCCCTTTGGGCTTATCGGACTAGCATTCATACTCCACTAATGCCACCCCATTTTCTTTGGTATATGGTACAGGGTTGTCTTGCCTCTCGAAATACAAATACCCTCCCTAAGAATATCTCTTCAGGATATTCTCACCAATGATGATTTCCGCCAAGAGCGGTTAGCCCAATTGGAGCTTCTTGTGAGCGTCGTCTTATAGCTCTTGACCACCTTCAAATCTATCAAAAGCGCATCAAGCGTGCTTATGATAAGTGACTTCATGAGCATACCTTTAAGGTTGGTGATCTTGTCCTCAAAGAGAATCAACATGTAACCAAACTAGAAAAGAGCAAACGTGGAAAATTTGCTCCTAATTGGATTGGGCCTTACATTATCACTCACACTTACGGATCAGGAACTTACCATTTAGCTTCGCTTAATGGTAAACTTGAGCCTGAACCCCTTAATGCCTTGCATCTTCGCCATTCTACTGTTGAATTTAGTGTTATATCACTTCTTATCTACCTTGCGCTCATCCCTTGAGCTCATTTACCACCTCATACACTTTGTTTCATGCATCTCAAAATAGAATCAAGCTCACGTGGTTTGGTCATCACCTCCTCTTAAAGATGCCTTCCCTTTTTTAGTCTGGTCCATGACTTAAAAGTATCAAAATAACATGTTCTCAATTATACACTTATGGGATATTCTTGAGTCAAACTTCCTACAAAACTAGATGCTTCATGCCAAACAGACATCTAGACCTCTAAGTTATACATAGACTACTCCCTCGAAGGACAGCTATGTGCAAGCCACATCTACTATTATAAATAGAAGTTGCTCCCCAGAAGGACAGACTATACACAAAAGCCACATCTTGCTACTATAAATAGACTACTCCTTGAAGGACAGCTATACAAAGTCAGCCTCTATCGAAGCTTCTCATTGCTCAAACTTCATGAAGACCTCAAACAATAACAAAATACATATCCCATGTAGACTTCCCGCATCGATCAGTCTATATCCAGAAAAATAAAAGCAGTATTCAAAAGCACTTTTGAGTCATGGACTTGTCTATTTAGGTTTGGTTCTCTTTTGTCAGCATAATCACCTTATAACAAATTCTCTGCACCCCAGCTCTACCAGCCACCTCACCTCACCATTCGTCAAAGCAACAAAACTCAAGGGATGTGATGTATATCCGATATATTGTGATTATACAACTCTTTTCACCTATCGACTTCTCACTATACGCAAGGTACCTAGGGATTCAAGCTCATCCTACGTTAATATGTGGTTTGTTTAGCTCTTTTCAACTACGGGACACTTTTGCCTCTTTTACTCGAATCTAGGATTATGTGTTGACCTTAATCAGGACACGGTTCCCTACTACTTGGGTAAGCTAACTTTCACTTCACCTATACCTACACCAACATCACCAATACCTTACCAACACCAACAACATTACCCTACCAATATCAATATTTTTACCAACCAACAAATTGCCTAACCACAACCAAATTTCCTGAATTCACCTCTCCCTGGTCCTAAGGAGAACTACATCGATCACGAGGCCCCTCCTTGCTTTGTGCGAATGGGCTATGTAGGTAGCACTTAGGAGACATGGGGTCTCCCAAGGTTAGCTCGACCATCCCCTACCATAACCTATCATGTGTTGTAAATATAAATATTTTTGTGTATTTCTATTTGATAACATTCATCTTTATCCTTTTTCAAAACAAACATTCAAAACACAACCATTCTTATTATTATCATAACTCAAATCAACATACATATTCAGTTTTATTTAGATGTTAAACAAATACATCTTCTCTATCATCGTGCCAGCGTAGTTGGCATCCTTATTTATTCTTATACCTCTATGAAATTCACTTAGACCCTTGCGCCTCATCCCGAACTAGGTGATGATCGTGATCGTCGATGCCACTCGCCTAGCCTCTCCATCCTCAAAGGTGCCACTGCTATTGGTTCCTCCCACTAATCTACCAATCTCTCCTGTAACATATGAATACACCCTCTCGCGTGGAGGAATCTCGCCTCTAGTCTCTCCACTCATGACTCATAACCACTAACAATCTCGTTGTCTCATTCACCCACGTTTGAAGCTGGTGCACTAAACCTTGCAGGTGATCTCTCTCCATTGTAATCACAGCTATGTTAGGCTGATCGCCCTCTCACGTGAACCTCACAGCTCTGCTACCCACCATACTCTATAAGCCTCTGTCGCTCACTCTGCATCCATTACCTGCGATCATCTTATCTCTTGGTCCTTTCGGAGGTGTCGGCCGGGGAGGTGAGAATGATGCCTCGGCGTCGATCCTCATGTATGGTCTATAAGCCATGGGTATATCCTGAACAAATCCAAATTGTCACCACACGCGATCTAGAGGAATCCTCTCGTACTCACCTGGCATGTGCCCCACGATCCACCTCAATCGCTCTACACCCCTCAAATCCTCAGCTATGTTCTCTGTCACCATATAGTTCCTGTAAGGCCTCCAACGGATATCCATGAATCGTCACCATCTCCCACACTGCCTATAATACTCGATGTCATCTGTCACGGCCTGGGATCTCACCTCTTGTTCTGGACCCATCGTCTAAATCCCAACCTCTGCACTCTTGTCTCTCTTTCCTGGATTGGTTGGCCTATTGGTCACACACACACAATGTGCTCATAGGCCCAACAATGTAATAAGTATGCACAATCCCCAGGTGTCATCTGTGATTTCACTGCAGGCCCATAAACCCTGTATGGCTCCGCTAGATATGCAGGTGCCCATGCGAAAAGTCACGCTCCTTTCATCATTTCCCAAATAATACACATCAATGCTTTTGGAAATCTTCCCCATCCACCCTTGGTAATGCATAATACCCCACCGCTATCATTAATACCACTTTATGACCTTGTTGCCTCGGGTGTCTTGCATAAACATTATACCATAAGTAAATGTCAAACCTCATTGTGTCAAATCTCGTGCATGTAATTTGAACCAAATCTTTATTATCACTCCAGCGCCGTGCTAGGCCCCACCGATACACTTTGGTCTTCCTGTAATTGGGAGCCTCAAAATTCTAAACACATCTTCAGCGTCATTGTCATCTCCTGTTGGCGGATAAAGGCATTCTTTTCTAGATTTCATCTCTCGATCAACACTTTCATGACATAGCATGATTGCGTGTGATTCATGAATAATAGCGGATTCCACTTAACCCCACACGGTTTATCAATTCCCATTCATTGGTGGTGTTACATCCGCTCGGACTCGTGACAACAATGCTTTGGCACACTATCATCTATCCTCAACCCTACCTCTACTACATACATCAAATCAACAAACAACCATTCAATAAATCAAATCCCCAGTGTTTTTTCTCACATTCAGAATGTCATGTCGTAATGGAACCGTACGGTTATCTCTAAACGATATTGGTCACATCAATCATATCTGACACCTTCTGAAACACCACCTATGATAATTATTTGCTCGTTTACCCCTCTTTGTACCTCTAAACATACAGAAACCCCTACTTACCTACCCCATAACACTCACCCCATCCCAAACCCTTGCTATCACCTTTTCTTTTTCATCTCTACCCACACCTTCTCTCATCCTATTTATAAAACATTCAAGAATTAAATTACAAG
>CM031240.1:1067936551-1068042819 GCA_018340775.1 Taxus wallichiana var. yunnanensis
CTATTATTTGTAGTCTTTTGTTTTGTTTAATTTTGTTAATGGAGACTGAAGTATTGTTGAAACTTTTATTGAAACTGTTTGTGATCCAACCTTTGTACTCATTTTAAGTACTTGTGTGAATTGAACTTGTAGTCGAATCGATGAGTTTTATTTTGTACATGTACTTTGAGATGGAATTTTATTCTTATTCAAGGATTTGAAAATTCTTTGAACTCGTATTAGAGCATTGTTGTTTATTTCTGAGCTTGTATTTAGGGCTTCATGTTTCGTTTTAGGCTCGTATTTCAACTTTGTGTTTGGTCCTTGAGCCAGTATTAGAGACTTATGAAGTTACGAACTGTTTGAATCTCGTGTTTCACACCTGTACCGGTATTCCATTCTTGCATGTTTCTCGAACTTGTGTTGGAATTGATGTGTTTGATTCTATACTTGTATTCTGAGGAAATGGAGTTTTGTTGGTATTAAGAATTTGAAAATCTTTAATCTCATTTATGGATTGTCTTCTGAAAAGGTTCTAGAGAGATGTGTTTGATTTTGTTTTGAAGTAGACACTCGCATAATCTCTTTTGAGATATTCTTCTTGTAACTTCTTGTTGGAATGATTGTGGTACTTCTATATTTTATACTGTATGCCACCTATCTTTGAACTTGAAAGGATGTGTGAATACAAAGTGTATCCTATTATTCTCTACCTTACTGAGTGAACCCGTCATGCTAAAGGCTTAATATTATTTTAGAAGATTAAAGGCCGAAATTATATCTTGATATGGGTTTAGATAATTTTTTAGTTCACAGTTAGGAATTAGTCGTTAAAAGTTTAGAGTTTATGGAAATGTAGTATTTACTCTCCTTCTTGTTATATATGTTAAAACAATTACTTTTCCCCGTCATAATATCTTAAGCGGAATTTGAGATTCTTGTGGTGATTCTGTTTTAGTCGAGTTGGAAGTAAGATTGGAACATCTCTTGACTTAAACATTGTTGGGGTTTCTTACTCTCTTCAGACCTTCTTATTGGGTTTCTTGGGTTTTATTTGAAATTTGAATTTAAAACCTAGTATACTGAATCTTGTATGAAAGGATATATTTTATCTCTGTTTAGATTTTTTATTATTATTCTTATGTTGATCAGAACTACGTACTTCTTTGTATTGAACTATTGAAGCCATGTAATGGGATTTCAATTCTTGAGTTCGTGATTACTTCTGAACTTGTACATATTTTATTGTTTGAGGATTTCTACTCCTTGATGGATTCATTGAATGAATCTCCAAGTTTTATAGAGAAAGGAACATGTTCTCTTGGGGACAATATACTGTTTAGGACTATACTATGAATTTCATTCTGAGATTTGAATTGAACTTGAACTTGGTGAATGGAAATAGGTAAACCAGTTTGTTAGATTTGTAATGGAAAATTAGAAGTGTTCTTTCTTTAACTGTATGTTCGGTTTTGTGTTCTCTTTTGGGAACTGGGTAAAGAATTTCTAAGTTTGAAATAGATAAGGGAATTCATTTCATAGTATAAATGAAATGAATTTGGGATTGGACCTTTTCCAATGGATGTCCCTTCTTACTATTGTTTTGGTAAGTTCATTTGATTGAACTTTTCTATTTTTGATCTTCTTCTAAGATGGAAAATTTATTGTGGAACGTTTGGTTTCAGATCTTTGAATTATATCCTCTAACATATGGGAGTTAGTTTTGACTTGTGGGGGCTATTTTGACTCTCTACCCTACTTGGATTGATTTAGGATTCATGTTAGATGCTTTCCCTTAATGTTGAATCCTTATATAATTATCTTTGATCTAGGCAGATTCATGTGTTCCAAACCTGTATTTGTCTTTCAGATGATTAGTGTATGAGGAATAGTATGTATTGATTCTTCTTCTTTTGCTATATGGAAAGATGAAGCATTCTAATATGAGCTATGTTGTAATTAACTTCTTTTTCGATTAGTAAAGATAAATGTGTAATTATATTCTTATAGGACTATGAAACAATGGGATGACAAGACCTGTTGATTGTTTTAAAGTAAATGATAGGATCAATTAAACCTTGTGATATAATTCTGATGTTGCAGGATTATATTATGTTCTTTTCTTAAAAGTGAATTTAGACTCTTTAATGTACTTCTTTTCTATATGTTATTACTTATGATTATTTCTATGATATATTAATTGTTTCATTAAAGCAGAGTTGTTTTAATGGAACAATTAGTGGAATGCACTTTACTTTAATGGTTAGTGCTTATCATGCTCGTTCATTGATCGACCCCGTGCTTGCAGTAATTTTTGTAGATGGACATCATAAGTGATAAAATAAGACAAAAAATTTTATGATGCATTGGCTTATTTAATTCAGGATCTTATGAAAAGAGTTTTGAATCATTCTTGAGTTGTATTGGAAAAGAAAAAGTGATGTTCTTTTAAGATCTTAATTCTGATTGACATGCAGAATGTCTGAATTGCATAGTCTTGAAAATGTATATTTATTATCATGAATTGAAAGGTTTTGTGTTGAACTCCCATTTGTGATGTGAATAATTTTGTACTGGTATGATAGAAATAATAGTGATATCTTTGCGGTACTCTTTATACCTGTTGTATACTATTGTTGTTTTAAGATAATGAGTTGGATTAAGGAGATGTATAATCTCCCTAATATTAATGAAACTGTTAAATTTCAAAAGATGTCGTTCTCTAACTACACAACTATAGTTTAATAATGAAATATGCTTGGGACATACAATTAAACTATATAAGTAACAAACGATAAAAAGGTTATGTTAAACCTAACATCTAACCATGTAGAGGAAGACTCTTCCTCTCTCATGGAATGAAAGATAAAAGGAATAGTGGTTATGATCTTTAATCTTTATACTAAGTTTATAAAGTAAACCCTAGCTGAATCTAGGTGGATGGCATGCCTAATTCAAATGACTAGGTTACATTAAGAATTAAACATTTGATGTTTGGTGTCTTGTTTTTGGGATAATTGCTTGTTATGCCATGTTAACGAATAACAATGCAAACATGAATTAATGAAGTTCTCCATATCTAATCAGGATAATGTTGGATAAAGAACTTAAGGAATGTTGGAATTAGGGTTAGGCATGGTTGCTTTGTAATCTAAATCTTAATCCAAATTAATTATGATTAATGACCACTAAAGGGGTATGTACATCTTGATGAATCAGTTCTAATGGATGTTGGCACATGCCAACTACAGGACTATACCCTCGAGAAGTCTTTGGACTTCTCAAGGATACAATGTTGTAGTTGACATGTGGCAACACCCTTCTGTATTTGTTCATCTAGATCTACACACATCTGGACTTGAACTTAGTTTCTCTCTAGGTCAAGTTAGTAGCATGTTCGGGATAGGTAGTTGTCTTCTATGACTCAGGGTACCTTGGCACATTCAAATGACTTAGGTCAGCCGAGTATGCCCATATACCCTAAGTCATTATGAGAATATTCCTATAACAAACTATGATGCTAACTGGGGCTAGGGTCAAACCTTGGGCAAGTGGACTAATGGTAGTCAGTAAAGACCATTCTAGATAACAGAGGAGTGAGGTGAAGGACGTATTCCGGAATGACGAGTATGCCATCTAGGAATAGTAACATGAATAGTATGTTGAAAATATTTGGCCAAAGTATCACAAGATACTGGTTGCGTTGTCTATGTCACCTAGTTTAAAGTAACATGATGTTAGAAGAATATTGGTAACAAATATTTATATAGGTTCTTTAAATAGATCACTCAAGTACTGAAATAGGGTAGGAGAACCAAGTATATGTAGTATAATAAATTATTCTATACTTTAAGTTAACATGATAGATCGGTTGGTAACCGAGTCATGAAGCAATGAGAGATCGGTAGTATCTACCGAGTCATTACACTACATATGGTTATCTGTTATGAGATTGATTGGCATAGAATGTGTTTTCTAAATGATGTTTTTATTTAAAATAGAGAACATTATGTTTCAAAACAAAAAATTTCCCTTGTTTCTAAAGTCATAAAATGGGAATGTTACATCTTGGTATCGAGTTGAAGGTTGCAACTCTTGGACCTATTGTTTCCATAATCAATCGATGAAACTTAAATTTTCTTGTTAACAGAAAATGGTTATAACAAGAGGAAATGTTGCAAATAATCCTCCACACGATGAAGGAGTAGAAAATTCCCAAAAACTTGATGAGATCCTTGCTTCCTTGTTAGACACAAGAGATTGTTTAGTTGTACTTGAATAACAACTAATAGGTAATGAGGAGGAAGAAGATGCTGGTAATAATAATCAGCCACCTCCTAAGGAAAATACCAATTTAGGTGTTGATAATAACAATGTGAACATACACGATCATCCGAGAACAAAAGGCTAGCCTGAAAGTGTTGAACTCACTAATGATATAAAAATGATAAGTCAACCCAAGTTTGATGGCACCACATTAGGAGATGGATATGAGAATTGGCTCAGAAATGAAATGGAGAAATAATTTACAATAAGGAATTTATGAGAAGAAACAAAGGCTATATGGGGAGCATATTAGGCTTTCCCATGAGGCATCTTCATGGTGGGACAATTGTAAGGATGAGTTAAACATTGATGAAACTAATATCATCTGGGGATAAATTTAAAGGTTACTTTAGGCAACGTTGGTTACCCAGCAACTTTACTATGATCGAAGATGATCAATTCAAGAACTTATCTCAAGGAAAGCTAACTATAACTGAGTATTGGGAGTGGTTTACTAAACTCCTTAATTATGTACCTTAGTACCAAACTAACGAGAAGTTCAGGATATAGAAATTCATCATGGGATTGAATCCCGTCATAGGAGGAGAGGTGGATGTTCATCCCAACCACGATGGAAGGGTGGTTGAAAAGGTTATAAGGAAAGAAGAGAAGTTGAAGGAAATTTCTACTCATAAGGAGGAAGTAAGGAAGAAAATTACCAACTCCTCTTCATCATCTCTTATACCTAAGAAAGGACCATGGAATAAATTCAGAATGAAAATTAAGTTTTCATCCGATACTAATAAGAAAGCAGCAACAAACAAGTTTTTTGGTAATGCATGGAACAACTTTGTCAAGAACAATAATAGCAGACGATGTTAAGTCTGCTATGGAGGTCAAAATGATAACTTCGAAGGTTGAAAATAAATCAGAGCTAAGAAAGGGACCTATAGGAGGCTATTATAACTATGGAAAAGATCATTACGTAAATCAATTCCCTTTGAAAAAGGAAAATCGTGTCAATAGCACAAGATACACGTGCATGCAAGATGGTGTATAAGTAGGTGAGAAATAGGACACACCCATAGAGGTTTCGGGTAAGTTATTTGGTTTACCTATAACTATTATTTTTGATACGAGCTACTAAATGTTTTATTTCTAGTAAATTAGCATCAAAAATAAAAATAAAAGTTGGAAACATGGATAAAACATGGATTGTACATTATGGAAACAATGATTTGTTCATAAATTAGTATGTGTCTTTTTGGAGTAGTCCTTGACCTCTGAATTTTTCCACTTCCCCGAATTCAATCTTTCACGTTGCACTTTGGGGTCTTATGATGTAATCATAGGTGTTAATTGGTTAGTAGAACATAAGGCTAAAGTGGAATGTTTTGAAAAACACATTAGTTGTATAGATGAACTATAGAAAACAACATAGATTCAAGGTGTAAAGCATGAGATTTTTGTTAGAAAATTGCTCGGCTATACAACTTAAAAATCCAAAAATAAAGGTTGTGCCTTATATGGGCAAGTAAAGATTGTAGAAACAGTTTAAGAAGAGAACAACGATGTCATGGAATGATATCTACTGTTACGAAACTTCAATGACGTGTTTCTAGAAGAATTACTGGTCTTCCACCCAAAGGGAGTTTGAATTCATAATAGAGATCAAGCTTGGGCCGAGCCTATTTCTAAGGCACCATACCTCAATGACTACTATAGAATTACTAGAGCTTAAGGCTAAATTGCAAGAAATTTTGTCTAAAGGTTTGATTAGACCAAATGTTTCACCTTGAAGAGCACTAGTAATTTTTGTGAAAAAGAAAGATGGAACACTTAAATTGTGCATTGATTACGAATGTTAAAAAAAGTAATAATCAAGAATAGATGATCTATTTGATCAGATGTGTGGAGCATCGGTATATTCTAAGATAGATCTTTAATCTGGATATCATCAATTATGGATTAAGGATGAGGACATTCATAAAATAGCTTTCAGAACAAGGTATGGACATTATGAGTTCACGGTTTTACCTTTTGGATTAACAAATGCACCTACAACATTTATGAATTTAATGAATAATATATTTCAAGAATACTTGGACAAATTTGTGCTCATATTCTTGGATGACATTCTCATATATTCTAAAATTATTGAGGAACACCATGAGCATTTGGAGATGGTTTTAGAAATTTTGAGAAAGATGGCTATATGGTAAGTTATCTAAATGTTATTTCTATGACACGAAGTGCACTATTTGGGACATGTAATCAATAAGAATGGAATTGTTTTAGATCATTCTAAAATTGTAGTTATAATAGATTGGCCTACAAAAAGAATGTACATGAAGTTAGAAGCTTCATGGGCTTCTGTTACTATAGAAAATCAGTAAAAGATTTTTCTAAGGTGGCTAAACCAATAAATACCTACGAAGAAGGATAAGAAATTTGTTTGGGTGAGAAATGTGAAATTTCATTCAAAACCTTGAAGAAACAGTTAACTTCAACACCTATTCTAGCAAGATATCAGATCCTAATGGAGACTTTATGGTATGTAGCATGCATCTAGTGAAGTTCTAGGAGGTATTTTGTTACAAAATGATCATGTTATAGCTTACAAAAGTAGAAAACTAAAGTTACATGAGTTGAATTAAGCTCCACATGATTTAGAGCTTGCTACCATTGTTCATGTACTACAATTTTGGAGGCATTACCTACTTAGTAAACCTTTTGAATTGAAAATTGATCATCTTGGGCTGAAGTATATTTTCACGTAGCCAAATCTAAATGGAAGACAACGAAGATGGTTAGATTTTTTTATCTCAATATGATTTTGACATCAATTATATCAAGGGTAAGGAAAACAAACCGATTGACACTCTAAGTATTAGAAGTACATTTCCCATTTTAGGACTTTAGAAACAAGGAATTTTTTTTTTTAAAGAAATGTTCTCTATTCTAAATAATACATCATTTAGAACACACATTCTATGCCAATCAATCTTATAACAGATAACCATATGCAACTGTAATGACTCGGTATCTTCCGATCTCTCATTTCATGACTCGGTTTCAATCCAATCTCTCATGCTAATCTGAACACATAGTGTATACTACGTATACTTGGTTACTTACCCTATTCCAGGTTTTGAGTGATCTATTTAAAGAACCTATCTGAATATTTATTACCAATATTCATCCGACATCACATTCTACTAAACTAGGTGATATAGGACAACACAACCAGCAGCTTGCGATACTTTGGCCAAATATTTTCAACATACTATCTATGTGATTATTCCTAGATGGCATACACGTCAACGGAATATGTCCTTCACCTCACTCTTCTATTATCTAGAATGGTCTTTACTGACTTCTGTCAGTCCACTTGTCCAAGATTTTATCCTAACCCAAGATTAGTGACATGATTTAGTATATTGGATCATTCACGTTAACTAAGGGTACTTAGACATATTCAATCGACCTAAGTTGATTGAATGTGCCTACTTACCCCTAGATAGTGGGAGTCATCCCCTATACTAGATCATATTTCTAATTCAGCCTAGAAGGAAACCAAGACAAGTCCCCAACATATGTAGATCTGGATGGTCAAATGCAGAAGGGTGTTGCCACATGTCAACTACAATATTGTATCTTCGAGAAGACCTTAGTCTTCTCGAAGGTACAGTTCTACAGTTGGCATGTGCCAACATCTACTAGAACTACCTCATCGAGATGTACATACTTCAAGGAGAACGTTAACATTTAGTTAATTAGTGGATTAAGATTCATTTTACATATCCTTGCAAAAATGTTATAATCCACACTCCTTAAGTTATTTTCCAAAATATGATTCAATTAATCATTAAAGAACTTTACTTAACTTAAGATTGCTTTTAAGTTCATTTAATTGGCTTAACAAGTAGTTAACCAAAAACAGGACAGCAACATCATAAGTTCCGTTTAAATGCAACTTATCCATTCAAGGAGGTGTAGTAACCACATAGGTTTAACTAAGTAGACTTCATTGAAATGAAGTCTAATGAATTAACAATCATATCACCTTTCCTTTTTGTTTACATTCTTCTGAGAGAGGAAGAGTCTTCCTCTTCGTGATTAAATATTAGTATTTATCACCCTTATTATCTTTTACAATTTCTATAGTTTTACTGCATGTTTATTACACATCACATTACCATGTTAAATTGTTTAGATAAAGAACATCATATTCTACAACTTATCAAGTTGTATCTTAATTAGGGAGTTTGAACTAAATTCCCTTATCCAACTTATCAAAAGATATCCAATTAAGTATATAAATAATATGAATAATATCAACAAGATAGAATTCCATCTCTTTCATAAAGGTACAAGATAGTTTACACAACCTAATGCAAGTAAGTTTCCAACTTTCAATTCATCTTTGTAAACTTATATAATTACAATACTATGCATTTTAGGCATACTGCCAATACAATAACCTTCCTTCAACAAGAATACAAATTCTCTTTTTAAATACAACTCAAGAAAGAAATGAGAATTCTTCACAAGAATCAAACTTAAATCAGCCAATGTATCATATAAGTTTTGCCTTCTTTTTACCACTTACGAAATCCATCTACAAAAATTGCTAGCACGGGTCAGTTCAAAGAACTGAGCATGATAAGTACCAAACATTAAAACTAAATGCTTTCCACTAATTGTTCCATTAAAACAACTCTGCTTTAATGAAACAATTAACATATCATACACAAAAGCATAAGTAATAACAATCAGAAAAGAAGTGCATTAGTAAAACTGAATTCACCTTTTAAGAGAAGGACAAAATATATTCTACAACATCTGCCTTACCAATTAAAGTTTAATTGAACCTATCAATTATCTTTTAAACAACAATAGATCATCATATCATTATTCCTAATTCTATCATCTTAGAACACAACATTTATCTTCACCAAAGACAAAATAAGTGTTTACATTTCCTGTTCCACAAAACCGGAACATCTAATCTCTTCCTACATTACTTCTTCAAATGAAATAAATAAGGAAGACCAAACAAATATAAAATCTCCATTTCAAGAAAGTCAATTATTTCATTTCATTGTACTTAATAAACAAATTCCCTTTCTAATCCAAACAACTTAGTTCCTACACTAGTTTCTAGAAAAGAGAGAACAAGATCATTTCCAAGTAAGAAGAAGACATACTACAAGTCCCTTTTGCATTCCTTATTATATAGAAGCATAAGTTTCATATTTCAGTTTAGAATAATATAAATAGAAAAGTACAGAAACAACACACTACCCTTAAGGATTCACAACTTCCTTTCTTATTTTAAAAGATGGTAATAACTTAACGAACCCAATAAGAGTAGAGAACTAAAATAGATAAACAACTAATTCAGAAGTGCCTAAGAGCTCAGCAAAGACTGAAACTACCTTATAACATTTCAACATCTTATTACATAAGCAAGTAGGTCTTGGTTCCAAGAAGGACAATAATCCAAACAACTTTCACCATTTCATGTTTCCAAAAATGGAGACCTTGCTCCAACAACACACAACCCACGATGCGGGTTTCTTCAAAATAGTGAAGAAAAGACTATCTCCAAATTAAACACCATTTCCAAATTCAAAGAATGAACAGTCTCAAAGAAGAATGAACCGTTCATCAACAAGACGTTTCCCGATAAGATCTCGAAGAGATCTTCATAATAGTTTAGACAAACCAATCTCCCAGATCTCTTTAAGTAGTTCGAGTTTAAAAACAGAGTTATGAACTAAAACATTTAAGCAGGTATAAGGAGAATCCCAATTCCATATCAAAACTAAATCGAACATATCGATAAAAAAACTAGTTCAGAACTCAAAGTTCAAAACCCAAATCACCATATCGAACACAAATTTCTCATATTGGTTCAAGACTACACAAGTGATTAATCATGGTTTCAGGGTAACAACTAGTTCCCATTCCAGTTTACATCCCAAAATGAAGGAGACTCAAACCAGTTCAAAAATGAAACATGAGCATCAAACAAGAATTCAGAACCATACGAGGAATGATATACGAGTACAGTATAATATTTAACTCTTGAATAGTCCATAATAGCACAAGAAAATAAGATACGAGTACAGAGCCACGTACATACCTCAACAACAGTCCTGAGTTACCCACTATCCCATTCCTTAGTTCAAAGCAACAAGAACTACAGTGCAATATTTTATCAACACGAAACCCGAATAAAAATTTAACCAAAACACGAGCCCAAAACAAGCTCAATGAAACACGGGTTTCAAATACAGGTTAAAGCGAAACGCAGGCTCCGCACAAGCTATAGCTCAAACAAACACGAGCTTTGAATACAATTTCAAGCCCAAACTAAAACACGAACTCCAAACAAGATCAGATAGAACCCTTATTTCCATTAAAGTTCGAACATCAAGAGACTACAGTACTAGCTCTTATCCGACATGAAACCGATTACAACTTATTCAAACACGAGCCCATTACAACTCATAGAAACATGAGTTTAATACAAGCTTAAGCCCAACACGGCCGAATACAAGCTAAAACAAAAACACTTTCATTACAAGCTACGGCTCAACACGAGCTTTAAATACAAACTAAATCTCAACATGGTACATGAATTCGAGCTTCAAACAAGAAACATAACCCAGATTTCAATAAAGTTCCCAGTCATGACATAAATAAAGCAACGAAGGTCTGTTCCACTCAACACCTCATATTCTAGTTCCAAAAGACAAGCAGAGCTACAAAATCGAGATTCTCATGCATGATTCACTAATATCTTACACAAAAGAAGTTTCCAAACTTATCATTATTTGCAGTGGGTTTCATACCCAGATTTCACCAAATATCAAAACCCAAGAAAAAAAATTATTAAAACATGCAAGTCAAGAATCTCATTTAAGCAGAGTTCATTTAAAGAAACATTTCAGAAGAAAGCAAGAAATCTTAATGGTTAGAGCCTATCATGCCTGATAGCGCTTCTACCAAATCGAAGGAGCTTCCAAGATGAGCTTCCAACTTCCTTTCTCTTCCACGCAAGATCAAACAACAAACAACTTTCCTCGTAAATGCCTCTTATATTTTCCCATGATCGAAAATAGATCAGAAGAGCCAAAAATAGCAACAAAGTGCAAGTCGAACTGTTGGTTTGAAGAACCAATTTTCCCCATGCAAAGAAAAATCCGAGAGAGTGTGAAAACAAACAACTTCCCCAAAATCCACCTTCCAAGTTTCCAAGGTTGTTTGAGTGCACCTAAACTGAGGCCATTTAATTTCATTAAATGTAATTTTCCCACTTATCCTTATTTGCCACCACCTTCCAAATCCAACGATCACCAAAACAAACTTAACATGCATTTCCAAGTTTAGTGGAGCTTCCACTTAACATTCCGCCAATGCCAACTAGCCCTTGCCAAAATTGGTAGTCCTTGAGCATTAAAAACCTTATCACCAAATAAATGCCCCTTTGGAACCGTCGCCTAGGACATGCGACCATAGGCCCCTTTGCATATAGTTTAGGATAGGTCATTTTAAAAACTTAGGTTAGTTTAATTTCCAACTTTATAGTTTTAGGAATTTAATTAGATTAATTCTCAATTATATAGTTTTAGGAATTAAATTAGATTAATTCACAACTATACATAGTTTTAGGAAATAGGTTAGATTAATTTCATAACCATATATAATTAGGCATTAGATTAATTTAATTAGTCTATCAACCTTAGGAATTCCATATTAAATTTATTTAGCACAAAAGGCTTAGGTTAGGATAGAATCCATTTAAATAACACAGACTGAGAAGTAAATAATCTTACCCAACTTAGGATTCGAATCCTTCTTAAGTCATGAAATGATTGTATTTCATTTACACCCAAATTTCCTGCCAAGATCGATCTCCAAAGACCCAAGCATAACCAAACAACAATTGAAACACGTTCACACATGGTCAAAGAACTTGTAACAACAAAGTTTCAATCCATTATGTTCCTTAAATTATTGAATGTCAATTTACCATTCATTCAACAAAGAAGATTTTAAAACACTCCTTGGATCAATGGAATTGATCCAAGGATGAGTCAGATTAAGAGTTAGGTTTGCAACTCCTAAACCAGATTGCAACTTACCTACAAGAAGTAAAAAATAAATGGATTCAAAGAAGCCATTTTATTTTAGTCAATTGATCTAAAGAATAGAAATGATTTATCCATTTCAAGCATGATTTCCTATAATCAAAAGAACACATCTTTATAAGGAGAAATCACATGTCAACACTTGAAATGCAAAGGAGGAATATAACAACTGACAAGGGTGTTACATGCTTCCCTCCTAAAAGAATCATCGTCCCGATGATTACCTTGCTTTAACAATTAATATCAAGGATAACCAATTCATTCACTTTTCTTTTCATATGAAAAAACATATCAGAATCTTATAGTTCCAGAAATCAGCGTTCACATAGTTGTTTATTCAAAGAATTAAATAGTCATCTACCCAAAACTGGCAGATTTATTGACATAAATGTATAAAATTTCAAATTTTATCAGTTTGTAGAATTAATTTTGTTCAAATAAGAATGGAAAAGTAGTTTTCATATCCTCCAAGTTTTCCCAAGTTGCACTTTCCTCATTAAACTGGTCCCACTGGACCTTACATTGCCTCAGTTCATGATTTCTTAAATGCAACTGATGAGTTTCCAGCACTCGTAACGGTTTAACCATGATTATTCTGGGTCTTGGACCTACAAGGAATTCCAATTTAACACATGTGATAAATCTGAAACGTATTTCTTAAGCAAAGAAATATGGAAAACATCATGCATTCGTGATAAAGCAGGAGGTAATGCTAAACGATAAGCTACTGGGTTGATAACTTCCACAATTTCAAAAGGTCCCACATAGCGAGGTGATAACTTGGCAGCCTTGCCAAAAGTTATTGAACTCTTTTTCAGTTTTACTCAAAGAAAGACCTTCTCACCAAGCTCAAACTTCCTATCAACCTACTTCAAGTCAGCATAACTCTTTTGTCTATCTGCTACTTCTTTCAAGCGTCCACGAATCATTTTAACTTGTTGTTCCATTTCCATAAGGATTTCAGGTCCAATTACTTCTCTATCCTCAATGTTGTCCCAACTGACGAGAGTTCTACATTTCCTTCCGTATAGTGCCTCGAAAGGTGCCATCTTAAGAGAGGCGTGATATGTATTATTGTAAGCAAATTCAACTAGTGGAAGATACTCTTCCCACTTATACCGTGATCCATACAATACATGCGTAACATATCTTCTAAAACCTGATTCACTCTTTCAGTCTATCCATCCATTTCTGGATGATACACAGAACTGAAATTTAGCTTAGTTCCTAGAGCTGCATTAAGTGTTTGCCAAAACCTTGATGTCATTCTAGGATCTCTATCAGATATGATTAACTCAGGTACTCCATGTAATCTGAAAATGTCATGATACAAACCTTTTTGCCAAAACAGGAGAATCATCTTTCAGATTTCTAGCAATAAAATGTGCTACTTTTGTCAGTTTATCAACAACTACTAAAATAACATCATGTCAGTATAGTGCCTCGAAAGGTACCATCTTAAGAGAGGCGTGATATGTATTATTGAAATAAAATTAAACTAGTGGAAGATACTCTTCCCACTTATCTGCTGATCCATATAATACATGCATAACATATCTTCTAAAATCGATTGACTCTTTCAGTCTGTCCATCCGTTTCTTGATGATACGTAGAACTGAAATTTAGCTTAGTTCCTAGAGCTGCATTAAGTGTTTGCCAAAACCTTGACGTCATTCTAGGATCTCTATTAGATATGATTAACTCAGGTACTCCATGTAATCTGAAAATGTCATGTACGAACCTTTTTGCCAAAATAGGAGAATCATCTTTCAAATTTCTAGCAATAAAATGTGCTACTTTCGTCAGTTTATCAACAACTACTAAAATAACATCATGTTTGTTTCTTTTCATAGGCAAACCTTGTACAAAATCCATGCTTATTACTTGCCATTTGTACTGCAGAATGCTATGCGGATATAATAAACCAGCTGGGTGCATGTGTTCAGCTTTAACACGTTGACATTCCAAGCAATGCTTTACAAACTCAATAACATCCTTTTTCATTCCTTTCCAGAAATATTGTTGTTTTATATCAGCAAGCATTTTTGTGATGCCAGGATGCCTAGAAAAAGGTGAGCTATGAAATTCAACTAGTAATTTCTTTCTCAATTCGTTAAGCGAAGGTATGTATACTCTGTTTTCAAACCTGTAATATTCCTTCATTATCAAAGTGAAAACCTTTATACCTTACATCTTTTGGATCTGCAACAAGTGTTGTTTTCACTTGCTAAAAATAAGAATCAGATTCCATAACATCTTTTACTTCATCCTTAAACTGAGTTCTTAATGTTATAAGAGCGAAATGTGCTTCCTATGACTTAGAGCATCAGCAACTCTATTTTCCTTACCTTTTATGTAACTTATGTCAAAATCATATTGAGACAAAAAATCTAACCATCTACATTGTCTTGCATTCAGATTTGGTTGAGTGAAAATATACTTCAACCCTAGATGATCATTTTTCAATTCAAAAGGTTTACCAAGTAGATAATGTCTCCATACTTGAAGTGCATGAACAATGGCAACAAGCTCTAAATCATGTGGAGCATAATTCAACTCATGTAACTTAAGTTTTCTACTTTCATAAGCTATGACATGATCATTTTGTACTAATATTCCTCCAAGACCTTCACCAGAAGCATCCATCACAACTGTAAAATCCCCATTAGGATCAGGTCATGCATAGGCAGTGTTGGTATCCAGATTTAATCTCCTTCACAACTTGAACAACATCATGAATTTTCACAAGACACTCAAGGATAGATAGATGTTTTGTATGTCATTTGTAGCCGGGGAAGCACACCTATCTACTTGTTTGCATTCAAGAATTGAGGGAGTGGATAGCACCTTCAAGAGGGTTTTGATCTAACCCTCACTATTTTAGGTTGTGCCTATCAACCAAGGCAAGAGAACCTGTATTGCAGCCCCTATATGGTAAGGAGATGGAGATGTCCTTGTGTTTTGCATATAATATGGAAGAGGCTTTGTGAAAACATGATCAAGTATCCATTATCCAAACTCAAAGGATTTGTCACTACTAAATGATGGAAATGTTCTCAAAACAAAGCTAGAGCTGCTAAAGACATGATAAAACCCTGATCAACTTTGTGCATTTTAGTGAAAGGATTGAATTCTTTTGTGGACACACAATGCAAATACAGGGGTATTGTAGGTAGGATGAGTTAGTTTAAAATGAAATTCTGATGAGAGATGTTGGAACAAGAGTAGTTAGGAGTCATCACCTTCTTTGGGAAACTTTGCAAATGAATTACAACACCTAAACAACAGAGATGTTTCAATGAATCTGAAGTGCTCTTTCAACCAGGATGTGTGCACACATGGATGCCCAAATCTGCACTATTCCATACAAACTTTGATAACCTGCCACAAAGGCTTGAAGCAAAATACCAATGAAGCATCCAGGAATCCCTATTTAATCATGACCTAAGGTGCACCCAAAGGTTTACAGACAGTCTCATTAATCAAGGACAGTAAGATGATTTTAAATCTATTTATCTTCTATCAGATGAAAGCTCTTCTGAATACAAGATTACAAATGCCATTAAACCATCAACTAGAAATGAGACCCTATATGATCAGAGAGATCCTAAACACAAGATTGCAACATGAGCATGAAACACAAATTGAAAACATACTGAAATATAAGTGTATGCAAGCTTTGTCAAGAGATAAAACTAGTTAATCCAAGAATTTGATCAAATGTATCAGCAAGGGAATGTTATTTAAACAATCTCAAAGATTTTTTGATGGATTTACAGCTGAAACCAACTCAACATGATGAACATTTGATGCAAACAGGAACCAAAATGGCTCTCAGGCAGTCTCTCCAAAAAGAAATGGACTTCTTCCAGTTTTCACATGAAAATTCTTCTCTCTTCCTCCAAAATTCTCAACAGAATTTTCAAAATGCCTCAAAATACATCATATACCCTTTCCAGCTTGGATCCTTGCATCCCAAGAAAAGAATATGCCAAAGGGATCAAATTTGTTACAAAACCCTATCCATTTGATGAAAAATGATATAAAACTGTAAAACAACTCACCAAATGCCAGAGATGCACAAAAATTTTAAAATATTGCATGAACTTGGATCCTTATCCATCCCAGGGTCACATTTTTGGCATTCCACCATGCCAACATGCATTTGCAATCATTTTTCACCTTTTTTCCTCATCGTTTTAACTCTGTAACTTTTCATTTTTTACCTTTCACGTGTTTTTCATGGGCTGAGGAAAATATTCCATGAAAAACACTACAGAGGCACCGAATTAGCTCAAAAGAATGGTGCCATTGCACTCAAAAGGCCGAGGGGATGCGAAATCATATAAAATTTCATGTGATTTGGTGCAAAAATAATGATTCCACACTTCTTGGAGCTTCCATGGTGCCCAAAAAAATGAAAATGCACAACAACCGTTGATTAAATCAATTTTAAATCTCGCCCTCCACGTGTCTGATGGGATTCCACACACATAAGCCAAAATTACCTTTTTTTGAACCCTGATAGGGCTAGACATGTGTCGCAAGATGATTGGCTCGGGCCCACACCTCTAAAATTACATTTAAAACTTTTTTGACTTCGGGAAAAATTTGAAAATTTTCCCGCATGCCCCCTAGACATGCCACATGTCCCTAGGTGGGCCCTACTGAAAGTCACAGCCAAAATAATGAAATTTTCTCCCTTTTTGAGAAAAGGAAAATTTCTTCAAAAAACCCCGCAGGCCCGAACACCCGCTATCTCCTCTGCCACGTGGTGGTCTCCCATTCGCTGTGGAGTTGACCCTTCCAATTCTTCCCTCATTCCTCCGAGCACAAAATCCTCTGTGGGCCCAAGCTCTTCCTTTTCCTTTTGAAACATGCCACATGTCGCCCCCTGGTTGGATGTGGGGGCACACCTCCAAATTATTTTGTGGATCAATTTTTACCACTGAGATATTTCTTTAAAATTTTGCAAAATTTTCAACTTTCTCTCCGCGCTCCAAACCTCCACCAAATTTAGGACACGTGTCCTATTTTCATTGGACGCAGGCCTATTCTTCATTTTTACCTTTTATACCAAGGGTAAAAATTCCCAAAAGTTTTCTTGACCCCCATTCCCATTTCTCCTCCTAGACACGTGTCGCCTTCCTACTCATCGCGGGCCTTCGGGCAAAAATTGATTTTAGCATTTTGAAGCCAAAAACTTCAAATTTTTCCAACTATTCGCCTCTCCATGCTGACTCTCTTGGACGCGTGTCACCATCCCATTGGGCACGGGCTTTCGGGCTGAATTTTTCCTCTAGCATTTTGAAGCCAAAATTTTCAAACTCTTCCAAGTCCCCACTTTTCTGGTCGACCTCCTAGACACGTGTTTCCCTTCCATTGGGCGCGGCCTCCAGGTCAGAAATTTTCCATGATGTTTTGAGCCAAAAATTTGAAATTTTTTTAACTCCACCGCCGCCCATTTGATCCTCCCATGCCACGTGTCGCCATACCATTGGGCGCGGCCCTCGGAGAAAAATTTAACATTGAGAACTTTTTCAAAAATGAAGAAAAGTTCTAAGTGACCCCTACCACCCACCTCCATCTGACCAATCAAATCATGCCACGTAGGCATACTACTATAGCAAACGCGGGGCCACGGAGCAAACTTTTCCTTTGTCAATTTTTCAAAAATAACAACTTACAATATTTTCGCGACCACTCCCAGCCAATAGAAACCTGCCACGTTAGCATAAACATTGCAATGATAAATTTGATGGGTAGAACATGCCCGTATGCCCGTCAAAAAAAAAATGCAGGGAGGCCTCTGAAATCAATTTTTCACAAGGTAGATGGATTTTTCAGTTTTGAATCCAATGAAACATGATTTGACGATGATTTAGGCCTAGGGAGTGAAATTTCACCTTCACAAAAATGGAAACCGATCAAACACGGTTTCTTTTACGCCTTGGCCAAGGAAAAATATCACAACCGTGCAAATGAAAAAGATTAGGGCACAATAAAGGGAAACTTGGATTTTGTTTCAAAATAGGGCAGAATAACAACATTATGAGCATATCAAAGGCATTCAATTGGAAAATGCGAACTGCAGACCATGAGACCAAAAAATGAAATGTTTGTGAGTACATTTGGTCATGAAAAATAAGGCACATTATGCAAACTCAATAATGGGACCAACAGACATGAAATAGGTGTAGAAGTTAACTGATTTTTCAAAGTTTCAAAAGTAGATTCACACTTCTCACTCCATACAAATTTCTTATCCTTTTTCTGTAACAAAGTTATTGGTGCAACTACCTTAGAAAAATCCTTAACAAATTTTCTATAATAACCAGCAAGTCCCATGAAGCTTCTTACCTCATGTACGTTCTTAGGTGCAGGCCATTCTATTTATCGCTACAATTTTAGAAGGATCTACAACAATCCCATCTTTACTTATAACGTGACCCAAATAGTGTACTTCCGTATTGTACTTGCACAACGAATGACCTTTAGAAAAGAAAAGAAAATAACAATTAAAATAAAATTGTGGAGTCCGTTGGTGGAGTCTTGGGGGAGGATAGTGATCCTTGTCGAGCCACTTTCACAAAAAGCGGTAGGTATGGATGTGACCCGTCGACCTACTTTTTATTTCCATTCACAATAATTCATGCCTTTAATTGAACTCTCCAAATTATTTCCATGAAGAAACCAAAAGTACATGTTGTGAGATTTATAAGTATTGGATAGTTTCAGCGATGCTAGAACAAAGAAGTCATGGGTTCCTCATGAGGCAGTCACGCCATTTCACCTATGCAACACATAGGTCTCTAACTCCGATCGTTGCATTTACTCTACATACTCCTTACCTTTGCCAAAACATGAGCTCTGGAGTAGAGTATGCACATCCATCAAAGCATAGTGGAAATATGATTTTCTTTCCAACTTTCTCTCAGCCTATGCCAAAATGGTGGTTTTGTCATATTTTGCGATTCAATGAAGTGCTCCGGTAGTCTATATGCAAGTGTAGAAATGTGCACTTTTAGCATGTGCCAAAAACATGAGCATAGGAACCATGAAGGGATGCCCATAAAAGCATAAAATATAGAGGGTTTTGTCGATTGTATAGATGGAAATGCATAGGGTAAGGGACATTCCTGTTGGGAAAAATTCCTGAAGGAAACGTGGTTTACAGCTTTTACACAAATCAATGTGCTTACGGTGCTTTATGATGGTTCAAAGAAATGCCTCGCCAGATGTCATCTCATGGAGTGACATGGTTGCGGCCTATGGCATCATCCTCCCAGCCTGTATAAAAAAATGGGAAGCTCTAGAACATGCTAAGGTCGTCCATCAAAGCATATTGGAAATCTGATTTTTTCACTTTGCTAGCTTCCTCCCAATCTGCGCCAAAATGGAAATTGTTTTGTCACGTGAACTGTTTTGACTGAACGCTTGAAATAAATGTGGCGCCATAGACTGCAATGATAGAATGATTTGCACACATCGGATTTGTTGTTAATGCTATAGAAACTTTTGAGCAAAATGTAACTGGCATGTTTAAAGCCAGATTTCATAACTTCTACTAGTGTTCCCATCTTGTGCCTGATGTGAGTTATGGAATAGAGTATGGGGCCAGTGAAGAAATAGTCATGGTATGCGAGATAGGAGTGTATGGATGTGTTAAAATAATTTGAGAACTTGAAGCAAATGGCATTGGGCAAGTGTAAAACAAAGATCATAAATCTGTAGTAGCATCTCCTAGTTTTTGCTAAGAGCACCTGACCTTGAAATGGGTAGTACCCATAAAATCATAGTAGGAAGTGGGTTTCTAAGTTGTAGTATTTTTCACCCTTTGCGAGAGATGTTAGTAAAAGGGATAAATACGTACAAAATTCAAGTGGAGGATTTTTGAATGCATGTAACCTTAACTTGCTCGTCAATGCTTAAGCCGGATCTCCTATCATTCCTTTGAATATTAGGATTATAATACATTTAATTGTTTAGGGCTAGGAGGAATACATTGAATGTTGAGATGGTGTGCGCGTCACCTTAGAGAAAGATCGGATCATTGCGAAGAACTCCTTTTTGTCTTGGAAGGACTACTGCAAGTAAGAATACAAGACCACAAGATTTTAATTAGACAATAAATGAGGATCTACCTTAGGCCCAAAAATATAAAACTTCCTTTTGAAGGTGGTCGGTTCCCCTTTTAATATGATTTAACACAAATGATAATATAGAAAGCTATTGCAAAATCACGATTTAGGTATCTCGTTCTGAAAGCAATAGAAACTAAACTATCAATAATAAAGCATCACGTTGTTTGTTCGGTTACTGGTCGTTGATACGTTCAGGTTGAGTTATAGGGATAAACCAGGCTGGATTTGGGGTTGTTAGGTGGCAAATAGGCGAGCAAAAGGGTTTTGGGGTATAAGTCACAGGTGGCCAATGGCGGTCAGCTTTGGGTAACGACCACGGTTAGAGAACCATTCTGCGGTATAGGATAATCGACACCGGTAGGGGTCAGTAATCTAGGTGCTTACGGTAGAGATTGGTTGCAGGTGATTGTGGGGTTATTAGAGATTGGGGATGGTGAGGGGAATGATGGGAGGATAGGGAAGACTCGAGTGTGGTAAAATGGCCTTACAGGCAATATCGGGTGTGTGGGTGAAGGTTAAGTGCGGTAGTGGCTAGTAGTAGATCTAGGAATAAACTTATGATTACTTGATTCAAAAAGTCTAAGAAAATGGTACTTAGAAACATATAACATACTACTTACTTGCCCCGAATGCGAGTCAAGAATTGGGTGTGATGATAGAAGACGGGACCCAGAGATGAGATGTCTTCCTCCTCTTGATGCTCGGATAGTATGTCTTGAGGCTCTGGTTATTGATTGCGATCTTGGGCTTGATGTCCTTCTCTGCAATCTCTTCTTGTTTCTTCACTTGTCTCTGCTTTGGCCCAGAAAATCTGGATTCTCTCTCGATGATTTCTCCTTCTCTCCGATCAAATGAAAATCCGATCCTTTGTTTTTGGTTGGAAGTGGTCATTTACGAGGGAACCGATGGCGGTTATGCACAATAACCGATGCAGTGGTCGAGTAGGAACCGTATCGGTCCGGTCAAAGCGGGCTATTTTGGTAAAATAGCCGACTTTCCCTCCTTTTCTTAGAGGATTGGTAGCGGGCTTGGTCAAGTCATTATGAAGTTGGTTTTAGGTGTAGATGAGGAGTAATTAGTCATAGGTGTGGAATTGGACCAAGTTATAGGTCTTAATTAGGTTAGTTTAGGGTTAAGACTAGGTCATGATGAGGTGGCGACATGAGGTGGCAGGTATGGTGATGTGGATTTATTAATTATAAGGTAATTAATAAATAATTGTGTAAGGTTTAGGTGGTGAGGTTAGGTTGCGAAATGCGATGCGGGTCACAAGGGGTCGTAAGACACAAATTTGGTGTCTACATTAGCCCCTTATTGTCGTGTAGTTTGTTTTGTAAAGCTGCACGGACAATAATAAGAAGTGGTTACTCCTGTTAAGGGTATAGGTAATCCCCCTCAAATCTATCACAGATTGAGGTAGCGTGAAATCAGGGATAGGGTTGATAAAGGGTAAATGGTGTTGAGATGAGGGTGAGATGGTGGGGTAGGTCCAAAGAAGCCGAACGCACGTTGAAATGCGATAGTGCGACCGGGGTACATGATTTGACTAGAGCAAACAAGCAATTCATAGGCAAAGGTCGATAGTTTATCCAAACAAGGGTGATATAATCCTGTATCAAGGCATAGAAGTAGCTCCGGGGTATATAATAGGTAAGGTACGAGCGTTTAGGCATGTTCGGCGAGTACGAAAATGGTTGGTTTGGTTGAGATAAGCGTCACGGTCTAGGTCTAGGCAAAGTTGGTCGACGAGATCAAGTCAAGGACCCTAATCATGCTAAAACACGAGCAGGTGTGAGCTCGATTGAACAAAAATGCTACATGATGGATGGATAAAAGTGTATGTTGTTGATGTTGGGTAAGTAGTTAAGTGAGTACGGCCTTGGGTCGGGCTAATTGATGAGTGAGCCTGAGTCGGGCCAAATGTGGGGTCGGGCCAGTGGTCGGGCCAAATTGTTGGGTTGCGGCCTTGGGTCGGGCCAAATGGTTGGTTGAGGCCTTGGGTCGGGCCAATGGGTTGTTGGGTTGGGTCGGGCCAAATGGTTGGTTGCGGCCTTGGGTCGGGCCAATAGGTTGGTTGCGGCCTTGGGTCGGGCCAATGGTTGGTGCGGCCTTGGTCGGGCCAATGGTTGGGTGTTGGGCGGCCTTGGGTCGGGCCAAATAGGTTGGGTTGCGGCCTTGGGTCGGGCCGAATAGGTTGGTTGCGGCCTTGGGTCGGGCCAAATGGTTGGTTGCGGCCTTGGGTCGGGCCAAATGGTTGGGTGCGGCCTTGGGTCGGGCCAAATAGGTTGGTTGCGGCCTTGGGTCGGGCCAATGGTTGGTTGCGGCCTTGGGTCGGGCCAAATGGTTGGGTGGCCTTGGGTCGGGCCGGATGGTTAGGAGTTGCGGGCGAATGGTTGGGTGAGCGCCTTGGTCGGGCCAAATAGGTTGGTTGCGGCCGTGGGTCGGGCAATGGTTAGAAGGTTTCAGCGAAGGTGGATATAGGCGATGTTGGTGAAAAAGGGCTATTAGTAAATAAGGGCGAAATTGGGGTAGAGGTGAGATAAAACCGATGTCGATTATCTATGACCGATATCGGTTAGGGGACCGATACCAGTTTCTTAGGGCATAATAAAACCGATATCGGTTATGGGCGAAAAACCTATAAAAAGAAAAATACGGCCTGTCATTGTCACTTTTGCAATTTGGAAACCAATTTGAGTTGTCTGACGTGGAGAGTTAAGATTGGAGCATTAGTTGCGTGAGGTGGCACTATTTGACTGGAGGAGTTAGTTGTTAGTGGGCCCGAGTGAGGAGGAGGCAAGCGTTGATTGGTGGAGGACCCAGAAGAGGACATTTGGAGCCATGGCACAACCAGGAGGAGGAGTAGAGGGGCTGGACCAGCTGGACCACCACCACCCATCCCTCCACGACGACATGTCATCGTATGAGGTAGGTTGAAACCCCTCATTGTGTGTATTTTATTGCATTATTATATTTGGGTTTGGGTAGGAATCCAAATTTTATAGGAAATAATTAGAAAATGAAATGATTTGAAAAAGATGGCTTGTTAGTTTTGAAATAAGCCAAGGCATGATGGGTATGAAATTTAATGAGATGTGGTTTAATGAAAAATATGGATAATGGTGTTGTTCATGTAGGAAAAAGGGACGGCGCCACATAAATTTGCAAAAAAATGAAGAAAAGGCTTAGGTTTAAACAACGAGGTTGGCTCAATGAATGACGACGATGTCGGTTATGTAACCGATGTCGGTAGATATATGACGGTATCGGTTATGTAACCGATCGCATCGGTTATTCAAGAATGATTTTCCTAAAAATAGAAGGGTTGGGTTGTGGGGTTAAGTTCTTATTTTGGCATTCTTTTTTGGTGTGATGAAACATGTTAAATATGGGTTGCGACAGGTCTGTTTTTGACAATTTTTGTTGGTAATTTGCATGAAAGAATTTGTTGATAAGGAGTGAAAAGAGGTGATTTGGGAAGTGGAGCATGGGGTTGGGGTTCGAGGGGATAAGTTGTTATATTTGAAGGGTTTGGTGAACATGGTGATAGAGGAGAAGCATCCAGGCTTAGGGGGATTTCAATGTTCCGCCCCAAAGTGTTTGCATCCAGGAGATAAAATTTTTGGTTGTAATGTGATTTTTGCATGTTTTGTGAATAGGAGGATGAGAAGTGTAAGTGGTTAGATATGAGAAAAAAATGTGATAGCATAGGGTTGGGGATGGTATGAGTGCTATGGGGTAGGTACAGGGGGTGGGCTGTATGTTTTTAGGTAAAAATAGGAGTAAACGGGCTTTATAAATATCGAAGGTGTATGTTTGAAGCGAGGTGTGAGTAGGTATATTTTGTGAAGAGGGTGATCGTTTATAAGTAAGATATCGGTTAGCAAACCATTGATCGGTCGGGTTGCATAACCGCTTAGGTGGATCTTGTAAGGGTTTCAGATTTTGAGAAAAAAGTAGAGATTTTGTTCTTTGAATAATTATGTAGTCGTTTTGATGTATGCGAGCACGTCGAGGTGAAGCGAGGTTAAGGATGAATGATCTTGTGCCGGTTGTTGTCACGAATCCAGCGGATGTAACACCGGTATCAATGGGCATTGATAAATCGGTTGGGGTTAAGTGGAATCCACTATTATTCAAGAATCGCGTAACCATGCTATGTTGCGGGTTGATTGAGAGATGGAATCCGAGAAAAGAATACCTTCTATCTCCCAAGCGGGGGAGATGACTATGACTTTGGAAGATGTGTTCGTATTTTGAGACTCCCAATGATAGGAAAAAGCATTCTTGTATCTGGGCGTTGCCTAGCGGGCGGCAGCGATATCATATGGTATTTGGGGATGATGCGCGCATTTGCGAGATTTGACACGAGGTTTTATCATTTACGTATGGTACATGTATGCATGCACACCACCAGAGAACAAGGTTGGCCGTGCTATTAATGATAGCGGTGGGGTATTATGCACTTTGCCGAGGCGGAAGGTGGAAGATTTCCCAAAGCATTGATGAGTGTTATTTGGGAAATGATAGAAATGGCGTGACATTCGCATGGGCACCCGCATCTCAGAGAGTTATATAGGGGTTTATGGGCATGCAAGCGAAAACACGGGATGACCTTTGGATTATTTCGTACTTATTACATTGTTGGGCCTATGAGCATATTGTTTGTGTTAGTCAATAGGCCACCCATTGAGTCGGGAGAGGCGGAGTGCAAGGTTGGGATTGAGGCGATGTGGTCAGAGCGAGAACAAGCGAGATCTGAGGCCGTGATAGATGACATTGAGTATTATAGACAGGTATGGGAGATGGTGAGCGATTGCGGATATTTGTTGGAGGCCATCACCCTATATGGTGACGAGCACATAGGCGAGGAGTTGAGGGTGTAGAGCGATTGAGGTGGATCGCGGGGCATAGGCCGGGCGAGTACGAGAGGATTCCTCTAGATCACGTGCGGTGACAATTTGGGTTCGTTCGGGATATTCCTATGACATATAGACCATACATGAGGATCGGCACACGGGCAGCATTCTCACCTCCCGGCCTACACCTCCCGAGAAGGGCCGAGAAGAGATAGCGGCCGATCGTAGGGTGATGGATGCGGGAGCGCGAGGCCTATAGAGTATGGTGGGTAGCGAGGCTGCGAGGTGCATGTGAGTGCCACGACATAGCTGTGATTACAGCGGAGAGAGATCGTCTGCGGGATTTGGCTCGACTTCAAGCACGAGTGAATGAGACAATGGGAATGTTAGAGGCTTCACGATTCTGAGTGGAGAGGCTGGAGCAAGATTCCTTCACGCGAGAGGGCGTATTCGTATGTTACGAGAGATGTTGGCGGATCAATGGGAGGAACCAATGGCAGTGGCACCTTTGAGGATGGAGAGGCCAGCTGAGAGGCATCGACGATCACGATCACCACCTGATTCGGGAGGAGGTGCGAGGGTCTAAGTGGATTTTATAGGAATATTAGAATAAATAAGGATGCTTGACTGCGACGCGAGTCGATGATAGAGAAGATGTATTTGGTTAACATCTAAAATAAAACTAAATATGTATGTTCTTTTGAGTGATGATAATAATAAGAATGGTTGTGTTTTGAATGTTGTTTTTGTTTGTTTTGAAAAAGGATAAAGATGAATGTTGGCAAATAGAAATACACAAAAAATATTTATATTGACAACACATGAGAGGGTATGGTAGGGGATGGTCGAGCTAACCTTGGGAGACCCCATGTCTCTAAGTCTTGCCTACATAGCCCATTGCACAAAGCAAGGAGGGCCTCGGGCCGATGTAGTTCTCCCTTAGGAGCGAGGGGAGAGGTGAATTCGAGCAATTTGGTTGTGGTTAGGCAATTTTGTTGGTTAGTAAAAATTTGATGTTGGTAGGGTAATGTTGTTGGTGTTGGTAGGGTAATGTTGGTGTAGGTAGGGTGAAGCGAAAGTTAGCATACCCAGTAGTAGGGAATCGTGTCTGATTAAGGTCAACACACAATCCTAGAGCCGAGCAAAAGAGGCAAGAGTGTCCGTAATTGAGAAGAGCTAAACAAACCACATATTAATGTAGGATGAGCTTGAATCCCTAGGTACCTTGCATAGGCGAGAAGTCGATAGGTGAAAAGAGTGGTATAATCACAATATATCGGATATACGTCACGTCCCTTGAGTTTTGTTGTTTTGACAAATGGTGAGGTGAGGTGGTTGATGTGGGCGAGGGTGTAGGTGAGTTTATTATAAGATGATTATTCTGACAAAAGAAAACCAAACCAAAATAGACAAGTCCATGACTCAAAAGTGCTTTGAAGTATTGCTTTTATTTTTATTTTTGGATATAGGCCCGATCGATGCGGGAAGTCTACATGGGATATGTATTTTGTTGTTCTTGAGGTCTTCACGAAGGCTGATCAATGCGAGAAGCTTCTATAAAGGCTAACTATGTATAGCTGTCCTTGAGGAGCGATCTATTTATAGTAGCAGATGCGGTGTTTATGTATAAATGTCCTTCGGGGAGCGATCTATATATAATAAGAGCAATAGTTTGGCATATAGCTTTGTCCTTGAGGAGCGAGTCTATTGTATAAGTTAGAGTCTAGATGTCCATTGGGCATGAAGCATCTAGTTTTTTTTTAAGAAGTTTGACTCAAGAAAATCCCATAAGTGTGTAATTAAGAATGTGTCATTTTGATACTTTGAAGTCATGGACTAGACTAAAAAGGGGAAGGCATCTTTTAAGGGGAGGTGATAATCAAACCATGTGAGCTTGATTGGATTTTGAGATGTAAGAAACAAAGTGTATGCGGTGGTAAATGAGCTCAAGGGATGAGCGTAAGGTAGATAAGCAGTGATATAACACTAATTTCAACAGTAGAATGGTCGAAGATGCAAGGCATTAAGGGGCTCAGGCTCAGGTTTACCATTAAGCGAAGCTAAACGATAAGTGCCTGATCCATAAGTGTGAGTGATAATGTAAGGCCCAATCCAATTAGGAGCAAATTTTCCACGTTTACTCTTTTCTAGTTTGGTTACATGTTGATTCTCTTTGAGGACAAGATCGCCAACCTTAAAAGTATGCTCATGAAGCCGTTTATCATAAGCACGCTTGATGCGCTTTTGGTAGATTTGAAGGTGATCAAGAGCCGTAAGGCGGCTCGTCAAAGCTCTAATTGGGCTAACCGCTCTTGGCGGAAATCATCATCGTTGGTGAGAATATCACGAAGAGATATTACGAGGAGGTATTTGTACTTAGAGAGGCAAGACACCTCGGTACCATATACCAAAGAAAATGGTGTGGCATTAGTGGAGTACGAATGCTAGTACAATAAGCCCAAAGGGCAAAGGGGAATGTGATCATGCCGGTTTCTTCCGGACTCATTGACAACTTTCATGAGGATTTTGGTTAGGGTTTTATTAGAAGATTCAGCTTGACCATTGGCCTGCGGATAGTAAGGCGATGAGAAACTAAGTTTGATACCAAAGTTGTCACAAAGGTCTTGTAACAACTTATTTTTAAAAGATTTACCATTATCTGTTATTAGGCGATGAGGAATACCAAAACGACAGATAATGTGATGGTTAACGAATTCGACAATTTTTTCTTTTTTGATTGAAATGAGTGGAATGGCCTCCACCCATTTTGTGTAATATTCGGTTCTTTGTGATTATCCATCGGTGATGTTGTGAAGAGGTCAGGTGAATCTCACCAATAAGGTCTAAACCCCATTGTGAGAAAGGCCAAAGATCTCATGCGACCTGTAGCGGATGGCTAGGAGTATGTTGAAGGTTGGCATGTTGTTGACACATAACACAATGCTTAACATATTCATAGCGATCGTTATTAAGTAGGCCAATAATAACCTAGGCGAAGGATTCGTTTAGCCACGCAAGAGCCACTAAAATGTCCACCACAAATCCCATCATGGACTTGTTGGATGGTATAGGTGACCTCATGCCGGTTAGACACGAAGGAGGATGCCATCAAAGCCACGTTTATAGAGAGTCCCCCATGACAACATAACGAGAAACACTTTTAAGAAAAGCACGTTTTCCGTTACTAGTAAGGTCAGGTGGGAGAACAGAGGTTGTAAGGTAGTCGTGAAATTGGTGGTACCAGGTATCCTGCGAATTAGTAGACACATTATTTATCATACAAACTACCGAGGCTGAGTAGGATGGGGCAAAAAAGTTGTTGGACCAAGACGAATATGTCAGAGTCAGTTGGTGAGGCGTAGGAATTTGCGAGGCTAAGCAAGCCATAGTATCCTCAAATTTGTTAGTGGAGCGGGGAATGGTCTGGATAGAATAACGAGTAAATGAGGTCAAAAGTGAATCCACGTAATGTTTGTACTTTTGAAGTTCCTCATTCTTACATTGGTAGATGCCCATAACTTGATTGACTACCAATTGAGAGTCGCCAAAAATATTAATAGATTTGACACCTAAGTGTAATGCACACAGGAGACCCAAAACAAGGGCCTCGTATTCCATTTGTATTATTAGTGCGGGGAAATCAAGCCGGAATGAAAGAGGCATAGGTTCGGCGTCAGAGGGATGAGAACAACGCCGGCTCCTCCATGTGGCGGCATTTAGATCCATCGAAGAAGAGGGTCATTTGATACGACTCTTCCCTGAGTGAAAGAGTGGCGATGAGTTCGTCAGGGAAATTAAAATTGGTGAATTGTTCCCCAGGTAAAGGGGCCTCTGCAAGTTGGTCTGCAATAGTTTGTCCTTTGATTGACTTACATTTGTACAAAAATAGGTCGAGGTCGGCGAGGAGCATAAGCCATCGGGCGATGCGTTGGTTTAGATGTGGTTTGGCATACATATAATGAATGGGGTCCGTGTTGGTGATGACAAAAGTTTTGTGATTCAGGAGGTAATGTCGGAGTTTGGTGGCTACGAATGATAGGGCTAGGCACAATTTTTCTACATGTGTATACCTAGTCTCGTAATCCATGAAATACGACTTATATAATAAACGGCTTGTTCTCGGCGTGCGAGTCCGATGTGCGAGCATAGCTCCTATAGCATGGTCGATGGCGAAAAGGTAAAGGTAGAAAGGACGATCATCCTGAGGTGGAATAAGCACGGGTGGTTGCAAGAGATAGGATTTGAGAGCTTCAAAGGCTTGGTGACACTCTTCACTCCATTGAAAGGCAATGTCCTTTTTAAGAAGGTGATGGAAAGGGTGACATCGATCCGAGAGTTGGGAGATGAAACGCCGGATGGATTGAAGTTTACCCTGCAAACTACGCAATTGTTTGAGGTTTTTGGGTGGGGGCATTTCTAGGATAGCTTTGACTTTAGATGGATCGACCTCAATGCCATGCAAAGAGATGATAAAGCCAAGAAGTTTTCCCGAAAGAACACCAAAGACACATTTCTTTGGTTGAAGCCGGACCGAATATTGCAACAGGTGATCGAAAATAATGGTTAAAACATCGAGATGTTCACTGCGATGTTTAGATTTGCCAAGAAGATCATCGACATAATCCTCAAGGATAGTGTGCATAATGTCATGAAAAATGTAAGTCATAGCCCGCTGATAGGTAGCACCAGCATTCTTAAGGCCAAATGGCATGACACGATAACAGAAGGTTCCCCAAGGAGTTATGAAAGCGGTTTTATGTTGATCGGCCGGGGCTACCAAAATTTGATTGTATCCCGAAAAGCCATCCATGAGAGAAAGCATTTCATGGCCGCGGTGAGATCAACAAGTTGATCAATACTTGGGAGGAAGTCATCCTTGGGCAAGCGAGGTTAAGGTCTCGGAAATCCGTGCATATCAAAGTCCCCGTCGCTTTAGTGGCAGTGCGATGTTAGAAATCCATTGAGGATAGTCGATAGGCAAGATGAAGGAAAGCGAAAAGAAGTCGTTGAAGCTCTTCTTTGACCAAGAGGGCGATGCGTGGATGCATCTTTCTCATTTTTTGTTTGACTGGTTTGGAATCGGGGTTTAGGGTGATGTTATGGACAGCAATGGTAGGATCAATTCTGGCATGTCAGCGTAGGACCAAGCGAAAGCTTGGTTGCGGGTACGGAGAAAGGTAGTAAAGGCGGCTTGTTCTGATGTGTTAAGGGATTGTCCGATCTTCACAATGTGAGGATCCTCCTCTGTGTGGATGTTGATTTCTATAGTCGACTCATTCAACATGGTTTGAGTTTCAGATGGTAAGGCGCGTTGAATATAGGAGTCGTCCACCCCAAGGTAAGTGAGGATGGAGTCGTCATCCTGGCACTCAACAACATTAATCGAAGGTGAATCCTCTTGATCATGTCTGCGGATCTGAAGGGGAAGAAAGATGGATCCTCATTATCGCGTTGATAAGTGAGAGGACCTATGAAGATAGCATTTATGAAAAAAAAAAAAAAGTTAGGAGGGATAGATTCGAGTCTATCGACTACGCAGGTGATGATGGCAAAGTGGGTGATGATGGTTTGGTAGGGGTGACGTCGTCTTCTTCCAGGATACAGCTGACACGAGGTGTCTCCTGTGTAGGTGTTTCAGGAAAACCGAGACCACTGCGATCATTGTGTTTGCGTGTAGTCACGGGAATGAGTGTATGTCGGCCTTGTTCGTAAAGACCAAAACCAAAGCCTTTCCAAGCACAGCGAGTCAAGAAGGTGAGGGCGAAACGATGATTTGTCAAGTATTGAAAATCGGATTGGAAGGGAACCACACCAAGAGGAGGTTCAGGGGTAATGGAGGATGCGTCAACACCCCCATACGTTAGGTTGGTGCGGCAATGGGGTGGTCCGTAAGAGATTACCTCCCCCACGCGACAGTCGTAGGTGGGATGTGCATGTAATTATCGTACTCTGCGGGGTATGGAAAGAACTAACGTTATATAGGCGGTACTCCCCCAGCGTAAGGCGTTGAAAAACATCTACTAAGGGGTCGGAGGTTGGGATGTTATCTGCGGGAAAGGAAGTAATATTTGTAACGGCGGTTTCATTAGTTGAAGGTGTAGGTGCATCGGAAGTGGATGGCTGGGTTGGATGAATGGGTGTCTTGACTGGTACAAGCACATCATTAGGGCGATATAACATATTGCAAGTTTTGAAGGGGGGAGGATCAGCTTTTACGGTGTAGGACTTCCCTCGTACTCAAATTTTATGCATCTATGTAAGGTGGAGGAACGCATCCCATGCCGGATCGAGGCGGCTAACAACATGTTGTATTGGAACTCTCCCTCGAGGACATAGAAGAGTTCGGGTAAAGTACGTGGTCCTACACGAATGTTAAGGATCACGGTGCCTAAAGTAAAGTAATAGCATCATTGAATGATCGCAACATGATGGGGTTGGCACACATGCAACTAGAAGGGATATTCATTTGTTGGAAGGCTTTTGAAGAGATGATGTTTAGGCTAGCGCCCCATCAATCATAACATGATGTACCGAATATCCCGAGCGTATGGCCCGAGATGAAAAGAAGCGAGGTCGGGATCTTGACACCAAAGTCGATAATTTCATCTTGAGAAGCGGCGGCGGCTTGTTTATGCGAGAGACAGTGGTTGGGGAGATAGATTGTTTGGTGAGCGAAGCAACATGATTGGGTGTTAGAATAGAGTAACAGAGCAAGGTTTCATTAGGTAAAACCTCTATCCCTTGAAGGATCTCAACGAGAGCTTGTCGATGAGATTGAAGTCGAATGAGATCATCTGATGTCATTTTACGGGTGATTGGTGAAGGCTGTTTGATCATAGTTCGATGGGCGATGCCATTAGAGATGCGGATATGCGGGTCACGAATAACCACTTTAGGTGGTGGTGCAATCGGGATGGTGGATGGAGAAAGAGATGCCGCGGTGTGTTTTCTTTCGCTTTCCCATTGTTTTTACTGCCCTCGAGTAGCAACACTAATCATATTGATCTCGTGAATACGAGAGGAGGAAGATGGTAGGGATAGGTCATGGTTTTCGAGAGGTGGGGCTGTAATAATGATAGATCTTGGTGAGGCGGGGACAGGTGGTATAGGAGAGGGAAAGCTAAAGGTCTCTCTCTTCGTAAGTTGTCTTTCTTAACTTTTCTATCGAGAGAGGTGACGGATGAAGTATGGTTTTCAACACTTTGCATCCCTCTACATGTCATGTCTGGTGTGCGGTGGTAAGCGCAGATTTTAGACTCATTATAACCTATAGGTCGAGGTTTAGATGGATCATAAGGTCTAAGTGGGGGTAGGGAAATGGTCGCATTCTCCACCAACATAGCAAGGATTTTGGCGTAAGACCCTTTGAGTGGGTCAAAGTCGGAGAAAATGAGGCTATTGAGTGGGTCGATCTGGTGATGACGTGGTGTGGTTGGTTTGTATGGGGGTGGTTTAGCGAGGAGTTTTGGTAATGGGTTTTAACTAACCGTGGTTTCTTTGGCGTAGAGGCTATGTTTAGGATGATGAGGCCACAGATGATGTGGTATCGAGAAAACAACCACGGAGAAATAGGAGTGATGAAAACAAATCTTTTGATGATGGAATTTGTTTAGGGTTGATAGGTGGACGGGATACGCGGGGTGACGGTGTTCTTATACCCTTGGATTTACTGTATGGGTGCGAAGGCGTAGGTCGCTTTAAAGAAAAAATGCGGGAGGTATGATATATTGATGTAAGGTAGAGGATGGGGTCCCAATATGGAAGGTAGGTGTGACGATGATGGTTTTAGTTGTGTTATAGAGGCATAGATTGAGGAGATTGAGTCTGTCTCCTAATGGGATGGATGGCTTTATTTTAGATAAATCAAGCCGCTTAGGTGGGTGTGTTAGACTAGGTATGGGTGAGGTCCCAGCGTAGGGGAAGATTTGGCTAAGTTAATAGAAGTGGACAAGGTATTTGGTAGAGATGAGGGGGTGAAGATGAGGACATGGGCATTTTAAGCACGCAAACACTTGGGTATATGGTGGAGGCATCGGGATCGGTCATTTGCATTTGAGTAGAATATGGCGTACTCAAGCGTTCCCATAGAACCTGTCATCTTCTTACGGGAATGACAGTCCTCACGTGTGAATAGGAACTTTTGTATGGAAGAAAGGTGGGTTGTGATTCCGGTCCCTTTGTGGGTGTGATACTGAGGGTATATGAGGCCTTGTATCATGGGCGTTAAGAGAGTCAACCGGTTCTTGAAAAGATTTAGGTGATGAAGGACTAATAGGTAGGAGGTGTGTTTGAGAGGATCTGTCATGTTTAAAGAATGTGGTGATGTTGGTTCAAGAAGTTGTTCGTCTAAGGATGACAAAAGAAGTGGCGAGCCTTCCTCTTGTCCAACAAGAATGGTAGAAGGAGACGTTTGGGAAATAGATAAATTAGATAACATCCGCTCACAATCTTGCGAGGATGTGGTATAAGAAGGCTCATTTGTGAGAAGGGAACTTTGGGCAGCTAATTCCTTGATGGGTAAAGGCAGCAAAGGATTTCATTTTGTCTTGATGGCGAGGAAGGGGTTCGGTTTCTGCGTTAGTGAAGAGGCTTGATTGAGAATTTGTTCGATAGAGGTCTTTGGTGGGAATCGAAGGCTGCATGGATCTCATGAACACTCTCCTCGGCTAAGATATCTTGGTTTAGTTCTTGTTAGAAGAATGATTCGGGAATGGTTTGTTGAATATTTTCAAATTTCGGTTAGCGGGCGTTAGGATTATCGAGGCTATATCCCCGCATCAACCATTTCTGCACTATGTTTTTCAACATCTTGCAGTTCTCATGGCTGTGTCCCTTCACGCGGTGGAAGATTCTGAAGTCATTTTCTTTGTACCAGAAAGGTATGGCGTGAGTGGAATCAAACCGGAATGAGGTTTAACGGGAGGTAAGGTAATGGCTCTGCTTTGAGCAATTTTTCCAATATCACACCATATGTTTCTCCCAAGGGAGTGTAGTTGATGGGTTCTGCTTTATACTTATAGGTGGTTTTTGGCGGGGTATTAGACGGTGGTTGGGATTTTACCATCACCGCGTGCACGGCCCCTTTTGATTTCGAAGTGGTCGATGGGTGAGGATTGGTGGTGTTAGGTTTGTTGGTGGAATCTTGGGTTCGGAAAGTGGGGTTTTTGTTGTGCAACCGCAATTTCTCTTCCTCTAAGGCTCGAATCTCTAGTTTTCGAGCCATAGTAAAGGCCTCGTCAAATGTACGGAAAGTTTGAATTTGGAGGGTAGGAGAGATGTGCTTAGCGCAGGCCCGCGTAAACAGTTCGATAAGTTCGGTTTGAGGCAAGGCATACGTAAGTTGGTTGATAAGGCCCTGCCATCATCAGCGAAAAATCTGCGATAGATTCGTCTCAAATTGTCGGATGGCATAGAGGTCGGTGATAGATACTTTCTTGGCAATGTTAATGGAGAAATGATCCAAGAAAGATTGGGCTAGCTGGTTAAAAGAGAAGATTGAGTCTTTGGTTAAAGCAACTTTGTACCACTCAAGGTGGGTCTGATAAGGACATGGGAAAGGTGCGGAGTAGTAAAGCGTCGTCGTGAGCAATCGGATAGCGAGGCATGTCTAAATGATCGCAAGTGTTGTTGAGGTCCTCCTTACTTTAAAAATGGGTAAATTTTGGTAATTCCCATTGAGGAGGATATGAATGAAGGGGGTGAAGGGTGGATAGGCTCCCGACAAACTTGCTCGTATGTCAGGCGCTACGACTTCTGAAAGCAAAGCCTCAGTTATGCATTTTGTCCATCATTTGTTTAATTAAATCGGTAGTTGGATGAGATGATGGTGTGGTTGTGGTAAATGGAGGAAAATTGGGCCAAGGGCCACCGCTAGACAATGGTGGGGTTAAATGTTGATAAGGTATGGAGGGCAGGCGTGTTGAGAGCAACCGAATAGGGATGTCCTATATAAGTTGTTGAGGTTCTGGATATGTGTGTGGAAATGAAAAGGTGGGCGGAGCTTGAGAAGGAAAGCTCGTGTGGATAGGTGGCGAGAGAAGCAAGTCATGAGCGGAGCAGTCTGCAAGAGAGAGAGAGTAGGAGCGATCGGCGGTAATGACATGTTGGGCCCAAGATTAACCAAAGGAAAGCCAATCATGCCGTATGGACCCCAGAAGGCTGCTTGAGGTAGGCGCGGGACTAAGGATACGGAAGGCAAAGCGAGTTATCGAGGTGGGGAAGGGGCTAAATGAGCAGGCTATCTTGATAGGCATGCCAACAAGGAGTTGACCGTCGGGTGTACGGTCGGGCATGAGACAAATAGTATTGTCAGTGCTAGGATTAGCATCCAGAAATTTGGCAAATTCTTTATCTCCCACAGGAATTTTAGGAACCTCGCTGGTATCTGTAGGATTCCCCACAGAATGTGAAGGGGGTGATTCAGGCAAAGAAATAGAGCAAGCATGTGAAACCATGGCGGCGGCTTGCTTTCGAGTGATAACAACCATGGACAGGAGTTCACAGTAGGGTTTCAATCTAGCAGGAATAGAAACTGACGACTGAGAATGGTGAAATTGGTAGGTTGTTGGTTTGTCGGGCTGTAAAAAATGCGATAACGATATCGGTCTATACCGATGTCGGTTATACTATAGCCGATGTCGGTCGATTAACCGATGTCGGTGTAATAAAATGGTATAAGAAAATATAAGAAACTGCTGATTTGATTGTTAACTCGCTCGTATTTATCAAATTGTTCTAAGGTAATCACGAGAAGCGAGTGTATAATAGAAAAGCAGGCGAAAAACAAACAAGATGCACACGCAAATCCGAGAGACTAACCCTAGGGCCAATTTTAATTATTGTGGGCTTATGCCTTTAGACGTGGAATGATGTCAATCCTAAACAAAAGACTTAGGGAAATGTCAAGTTTGTTTTGGCTTATAAGGTTACCTCAATCGGGCGGAGAATACCGCGGAAAAGGGGGATGTTTTGAGTGTTGTGTTAATTGTGAAGTGATTCGGTATGTGTTGTGCGGTGAAAGTAAGATTAATTTCTGTCAATACCGTGAAATCACCCCACGTGTATGCGACACATTACTTAGTCTATGTTCACTAGAATTGAAAACAGCAAGCAAGAATGTAATGCACGTGTTTTAAACCCAAATCGAAAATGATATTCGATGAAGCAAATGAGATGACTTTCACTAATGTGAAACTAGGAAAGCAAGACAAATTCTTTACTAAATATATAACAAAAACAGCAACAACAAGTATGCTTCCTAAAATGAAAATAAGCAAGAGAAACAAAAACCCGAAATGGGTCCCATAGTCGTGCCAAAATGTTTCGCACGGAATGTTTCAGCTCTGCAGAATAGACTTGCTTCTATCCTATCATTCCTTTGAAAAACAGATAAGGGTTAGGGCTAGGAGGAATACCTGTTGAATGTTGAGATGGTGTGCGCGTACCGTAGAGAAGATCAGATCGACTGCGAAGAACTCCTTTTTGTCTTGGAAGGACTACCTGCAAGTAAGAATACAAGACCACAAGATTTTAATTAGACAACAAATGAGGGATCTGCCTTAGGCCCAGGAAATATAAAAACTTCCTTTCGAAGGTGGTCAGTTCCCCTTTTAATACGATTTAACACAAATGATAATATAGAAAGCTATTGCAAAATCACGATTTAGGTATCTCGTTACAAAGCAATAGAAACTAAACTATCAATAATAAAGCGTCACGTTGTTTGTTCGGTTACTGGTCGTTGATACGTTCAGGTTGAGTTATAGGGATAAACCAGGCTGGATTTGGGGTTGTTAGGTGGCAAATAGGTGAGCAAAAGGGTTTTGGGGTATAAGTCACAGTGACCGATGGCGGTCACTGGGTAACCGACCACGGTTAGAGAACCGCTGCCGGTAGAGGATAAACGATACCGGTAGGGTCAGCAATCTAAGTGCTTCTGGATAGAAGTTGGTTGCAAGGTGATTGTGGGGTTATTAGGATTGGTGGATGGCTGAGGGGAATGATGGGAGGATAGGGAAGACTCAGAGTGTGGTAAAATGGCCTTCTGGGCAATATCAGGGTGTGTGGGTGAAGGTTAAGTGCGGTAGTAGGCTGTAGTAGATCTAGGAATAAACTTATGATTACTGATTCAAAAGTCTAAGAAATGTTAACTTAGAGACATACATATTCTAACTTATACTTTTACTTGCCTTGAGAATGCGAGTCAAGAATTTGTGGTGATGAAGGTAGAACTCGAGATAGGATGTCCCGACGATTGGATGAGATGTCTTCCTCTTGATGATCGGATGAGTGTTCTTGGGCTCTGGTTATTGATTGCGATCTTGGGCTTGATGTCCTTCTCTGCAATCTCTTCTTGTTTCTTCACTTGTCTCTGCTTTCGGCCAAGCAAAATCTGATTCTCTCGATGATTTCTCCTTCTCCCGATCAAATGAAAATCCGATCCTTGTTTTTGGTTGGAAGTGGTCATTTACGAGGGCACCAATGGCGGTTATGCAACCGGCGGCGGTCGAGTAGGAACCGTATCGGTCGGTCAAAGCGGGCTATTTTTGGTAAAATAGCCGGCTTTCCCTCCTTTTCTTAGAGGATTGGTAGCGGGCTTGGTCAAGTCATTATGAAGTTGGTTTTAGGTGCGGATGAGGAGTAATTAGTCATAGGTGTGGAATTGGACCAAGTTATAGGTCTTAATTAGGTTAGTTTAGGGTTAAGACTAGGTCATGATGAGGTGGCGAGGTGGTAGGTATGGTGATGTGGATGGAGACTCATTAAGGAATCTTTGTAACTCTAAAAATGAGATGTTAAGCTTCATTTGTGTACCTTGTTATGTGAGGAGTCACCTTGACCTTTGGATTGACCCCAAATGAACATATGTGATCTTTTTGATGCTCTTATAGGAGCGTTATTACACTTTATTTTTACAACAGGTGAAAGTAGTTAAATTTGGAAAGTTGGCTTTCATTTTGAACCGCCATTTGAAACCTGGATAGAGAAATTAATATCCATCTTCGTAAACCTCTCATGTTTTTACTAGAAAATTGCATGGAACTTTTAGTTTAGGGAAAAACAATTTTCTGGATAGTTTGACAATGGCATTTTGTAGGCCTCTGGTCGCAGTTTGACAAGGTCAAACTGGACCAATTAGAATGGTGCCTTGAAAACTTGTCGCCGTTCAAGATGTTTCCATTTTGAGTTTGTACGACTCTATTGAATTCTCCTTATATAAGGAAATTTGTAGGAAGTTTCTCGTTGCGCGTTCACCCATCAAACATCAATTTTTGGACATGGTTTTTGAGCCCTTGAGCTAACTTTTTTCATTTACACTTTGGTCAACTATGACCAGTGGCCTGGAAAAACTAAGCCAAACATAAACCGTTAGCTTGATTCTAATTTCCGTCGCTTTTATGAACTCTTGTATATAAGAAGATACGTAGAAATTTAACCATGGTGTGTTTCTCATTAGGAGACAACGTTTAAAATTAGTTTCTTAGCCTCTGAGCCTGTTTGAGTGTTTTTTTAGTTAGTAAGAAAATGTGAAAATAGAAAGTTGTGGGACCCTCGTCAGTTGCCAAACCACCGTGGAAACTTTTGACACATGTAAATAACTTTTTAAAAACTTTATGGTGTAACTTGTGTGAAATAATTTTTTGACAAAATGGTGTTATCTCTCTCTTCCCTTCTCTTTCTCTCTCCTGGGTTACAAAATGAAGTGAAATGAAATGCATTGAATACATTTCTCTAAACCTTTTCTTTCACTTGGAAATTGTAATTATTATTATATGTAAATGGGAAAACTGAAAATGTTAATTATGTTGGATTAGGGTGGATGCCATGCCAGGAGAATTATCGCTGATTTCATGCTCACATGGTTTTCTAGGATGAAAGAATGATGAGGAAAAGTCGATGTGTAATTCATTAATTATCATTGAAATATATATAGTTCATTTTAAAATGAATATATGTATAATTTAGTCTCATGTTACAGAAGGTTATATTTGATAATTTGTTGATATGTATGAGATGCTAGTTTTAAGGACATCTAGGAAATGTGCATTTAATCATAGGTTCAATTTGATTCATAGTACACATGGTAAAAAGGTTTGATACACACACACACACACACACACACACACACATATAAGGTAAATGAATTTGAAGTAATATCTTGTAGTGCATACTTAGTGTCCAATAAATGATTAATGAGTCATCTTGTGCATTCATACTTTGCAAATGTAATAAAGAGATTTAATCAAAACACTCTACCCTTGTATAATATCGGAGCATGACTTGTTTTCATGTGTGATACTCCTTACCATAGAATACATTGAAAACCGTAGAATGAAATTAAACTCTGCACTCGATGAAACCTCCTAGTTGAGTAAACAAGAGCCCAAGAATGGGTTTATCACCTTAATCGGTATGTTTAGTGATATTTTCATAAACTTTGTCTGATAGGAACAACTCGGTCAAACTTCATTTGGAGTAAGTAATGCTAACTCTTCCTTTGTATCCTAGTGGACTACCTTGTCTTCCAAAGATTGATTTAGAATTAAATTTCTTCATCGAATGAAATCCTTGTTGATTCAAAAGACATAAATGGAGATCGGGATATAGTTGTTCCTTGCCTTGCACTCTTATTAATGAACTCCTTAGCTCCGCTCACTAAATGTGTTACCTTGGTTTCTATAAACATAACATCTTGGTCCTTTCTTAAAGGTGGTTAAGCATAAATTTGTCCTCTCGCTTAAAACTCATATATAGTTGAGGGTAGACCCTTAGGTGAAGTTGGAATAAATCTAAACCTTAGTTGATTTGGATGTTAACTTAGGGTTCATGTGTAGCTTCAAGTCTTCTAATCATTTATGTCTTTAAGATGTTAGAATAACTTCGTTCTTAACTCCTTTTACAAGACAATGCTAATAATAAGACCATAATGTGACGTAGAAAATAAAGCATATAAGAGTAAAAACAAGATTTGAGGTTCGAGAATAATGCCACTCTTGGAGACCTTATAACTCAATTAAATATATTCTTTTGTTTCAAAGAATATGAATTTCCTTGGTGTGATCAACCTTCGAGAAAACAAAATACATATATAAATCAAAATGGAATTCCACAAGTCATTGAATTAGAATAACTAGGGTAGGGAAATAACTATACCGTGATCAAGGAATGTTTTGGTAAAAATATCTTATATCTAAATCTCCATTAAATCTTAATATCACTATATGGACACCAAGTCACATTCACTTGAGTTATAAGAGTAAAAGGTAGACATTGAATATATGTTCAAGAAGAATATTCTTAACATAAGAGCAAGATAATTAAGTACTTTATATGCATTTGAATTATGCCAAATAAGTATGCAAGTTATGGAAAATTTTGTAAAGAATAATAAGCCAACTTAAAAGGGTTGAATGGTAATTTAACCACGGAATGAACTTAAGAATTTGTAGGTGGACAAATGAGAAATTTATCCTTACACAATAATGTTCTTGGAATGTTAATCGTAACTAAGATGTAATTAAAGAAAAGATGTGTTGTGGGTTTGCCCATCCTTGAGTCCTTTTTTTGTGGTTGGGTCATTGCTAGTATTCATTCATTAGGAAAAGTGTGGCATCGACATGCCTATGTTGTTTTCATGTGTCTATGTGAGTCGATGACTTATGTAATTGTTGTATGCGTGTCGAGTTTCTGTATTTAGAGCCCTTGCTATGTGTTGTGTAGTGAGAAATGTAAGTCAAAAAAAAATTATCCTAGTATTTTCACTTTGTTGTAATTGTGTGTGTAAAATGTGGGCATTACATATGGTATTAGAGCGAGGGTTCATGCTCTCGAACCTCTGGGATGGATTGGAGTTGTGATGATTTTGCATGATGTTGGTGGATATTGGAAGAGTAATGTGATATATGTGATGTGAACTATGTCGTAATTGTGAAATTGTGAACGCACATGTTGTGTATGTCACTTAGTGCGTATTTGTTATCATATTGATGTGCTTGTGATGAGAGTATTCACTCTCTATGTTGTTGATTCAATGGGGAATTTAGGTGTAATGTATTGCCTTGTTGTTTGTGAATGAAATGTTATTGTGGATTGCTGAGGGTTATAACATTTTGGCTTTATGTGATATGAAGGTGTATTGATGTATTGCATGACAAAATTTATGTAAAGTGAATCACATTTTATCGTGATGTCATCACCATATTGGGATTAGTTGTGTGCATCATCATGTTGTTTTGTAATTGACTATATGTTGTAATGTTAGACATTGCATTCGTCATACTATGATTTATGTAATATGTGATGATTTGTCATGATTTAGGGGCATATAGTGAGCGTATGATCCCTATTGCATAGTGATTGCAATTTGGTTGCAGAATGTGGTAATGTGATGTATTATAACCCATGAAAGTAATGATTGTGTTATACCCCATATAAATACCATGCGTAAGACACTATGGTTAATTTGTGTGAATCACCATTGTGTTAGTGATGTAGTTATGTGTATGTTGTGAACCTTACACTAGATGACCCTAAGGGGATAAACTGTCAAGAGTGTATGTGTAGAGAGAGGAGGTGTGGACCAGGTTTTCATAATCTTGAGCTGAGTACAAGTGAGAAAGTGGAGTCTTATATAGACTGAAAACCCACTTTTATCTATTTAGTATACTTTGAGCTTGCTCAGTATATTGTGGGTGCGCACCACCTTAGGCTCAACTTATGCAACTAGTGTCCCCTGCTCTTTCCTATTAGATTGTTCATTGAATAATCCTATGTGATTTTGACTATGTTGATCCTTGTGGGAGTATGGAGGGATGAGTCAGGAAGAGATGATGATAATTACATTATTTGATATACTCATTTTTGGTTACATGTATATTTTTACAAGCTGAGGATCGATGTCGAGTGTCAAGCAACTCAATGAGTACCCCTTTGGTGGCGGTATGAGGCCACATAGTGATTGTTATGTTCTATTTTCTCAATACATATTTTATTCGTAAATTAATCATTATCTCTTTTATTGTTAGAACCAACCATTTTCTTGATTGACATGTTCTTATATTTTGGGCATTTATTCGGTTCTTGCATTAACATTCAAAATTTTCACTAACCATGGCTAATCCACCATTTTTTTTCTTAGATTTAAACTTTCTTTTCACATTTAAAATTTTATAGCCTTTCCCAAGGCTTTTGATTTTTCCACTTGACATTTGAATGGATTGGTATGCTGGTTCTAATGTCATAATGTGTTGGGGATAGGGTCATGGGATTAACCATGGAGTGGTTGAACCTATGGGCCCACTTCATTATATGGGGGTATGCCCCAAGGAGTTATAGATAACTAGCGGGTTGTTGAACCATGAGTTATTATGTCACTTGGGTTGGGGTGACAGGGCTCTATGTTCCCAAGGCCATAAGATGACCCAGCCTCATTAAAAGGAGAAAGGAGATGGGCCTCTATGGTTGAGTGACCTGATATTCTTTATGGCACTCTATGGTTGAGTGACCTGATATTCTTGATGGGGCTCTATGGTTGAGTGACCCGACTTGGTTTTGGCACTATGTTTCTTTCTCTTTGGAGTTGTTTGAGGTATATGGATTTGTTTTGTGATGCTTCAGGAAATATATATGGAGATTGTTTCATGTTGTTTTGTGATGTGTGGAGTTGGTGTTATGAGTTATGTGTACTCTTGTGAATCTCGTTACACATTGTTATGTTTGAGGCTTGACGCTCCCATTGGTTGATATATATTTTTGGATATCTGTTTGGAACTATGTGGGTATAGTCATGGTTTTGAGACATGTGATACTAGTTACCTTTGTATCAGTGTGATGATTATGTTTGTTCGTCATATGTCCGTACTAGATCTATGTCTAGGACATAATTGTTGGAAATTCTTTGCTATGTGGACTACTTGTTGTCATTCCATGGAGGAATTAAAAGACCTTGTGATGTGATACAATCATGAAAGTAGGTAGCAAGATGTCTCATGGGTTGTTTGTGTTGTGTTAAGTTTTGTGTGACATCTTGATGTTAGTTATTGTTGGGCACCCATGAATATAAAACAACTAAAAAAAAATTCTAAATAATGAGTATTAAGATTTTGGGATTAAGAATTACTAGTAAAGAAAGAATAACTAAGTAATAATGTAAACTAAAAAAAATAAAAATAAAATAATTCCGATCTCCTCAAAACATTAAGAAATTATCAAACATTTCCCTGTTCCGTGTGGTTGCACTTTCCTCTTAGTAATTTCCTTCCTTGTTGACGTCGGACGTTGATTGTCTCCTCCTTGCTCAAGAGTACCTCTTTTAATCTTGACCTTGTGTTGCATCGAGGACGATGCTCTTATAAGGGGAGGGAAATGTAGTGCATAGTGAATGACCTGTAGAAAAGAAAAGAAAATAATAATTAAAATAAAATTGTGGAGTCCATTGGTGGAGATGTGGGGGAGGATAGTGATCCTTGTCAAAGCCACTTTCGCAGGTGCAACAGGTATGGATGTGACCCGTCGACCTACTTTTGTTTCCATTCACAATAATTCATGCCTTTAATTGAACTCTCTAACTGTTTCCATGAAGAAACCAAAAGCACATGTTGTGAGATTTAGTAGTATTGGATAGTTTCAGCGATGCCAGAACATAAGTCATGGGTTCCTCATGAGGCAGTCATGCCGTTTCACCTATGCAACACATAGGTCTCTAACCCAATCAGTTGCATTTACTCTGCATACTCCCTTCCTGTGCCAAAATGTGAGCTCTAGAGTAGAGTATGCACATCCATCAAAGCATAGTGGAAATATGATTTTCTTTCCAACTTTCTCTCAACCTGTGCCAAAATGGTGGTTTTGTCATATTTTGCAGTTGCAAGTGCTCTGGCAGGTCTATATGCAAGTGTGGAAATGTGCACTTTTAGCATGTGCCAAAAACATGAGTGCAGGAACCAGGAAGGGACATCCATAAAATCATAAAAGATAGAGGGTTTTTTCGGTTGTGCAGATGGAAATGCGCAGGGTAAGGGACATTCCCTGTTGGGAAAAATGCCTGAAGGAAATGTGGTTTGCAGCTTTTACACAAATCAATGTGCTTAGGGTGCTTTATGATGGTTCAAAGAAATGCCTCACCAGATGTCATCTCATGGAGTGCCATGGTTGCGGCCTGTGCCAGCATCCTCCCAGCCTATATAAAAAAATGGGGAAGCTCTAGAACATGGTAAGGATGTCCATCAAAGCATATTGGAAATCTGATTTTTTTCACTTTGCTAGCTTCCTCCCAATCTAGCGCAAAATGGAAATTTTTTTCACGTGAACTATTTTGAATGAACGCCTGAAATAAATGTGGTGCCATAGAATGCAATGATAGAATGATTTGCACACATCGGATTTTTTATTAATGCTATAGAAACTTTTGAGCAAAATGTAACTGGCATGTTTAAAGCCAGATTTCATAACTTCTGCTAGTGTTCCCATCTTGTGCCTGACGCGAGTTATGGAACAGAGTATGGGATTGAGTGAAGAAATAGTGCATGGTATGTAGATAAGAGTGTATGGATGTGTTAAAATGATTTGAGAACTTGAAGCAAAGGGTAGTGGCAAGTGTAAAACAAAGATCCTAAATCTGTAGCAGCATCTCCTAGTTTTGCCAAGAGGACAACCTTGAAATGGGTATGTACCCATCAAAGCATAGCAGGAAGTGGGTTTCTCAGTTGTAGTAGTTTTCTGTACCTTGGAAGAAATGTTCATAAAAGGGATAAATGCGTACAAAATTCAAGTGGAGGATTTTTGAATGCACGCAACCTGCTCGACAAAATGCTTAAGCGAGATGCTGAACCGAATCCTGTGGGTTTGATCGACTTCATTCCTCTAGGCATGGTTCATCTCTCCTTACCTTTCATAATTCTCATGCTTTAGTTCTCATTTGCAACTTAATAGAATTTTAAAATATTAGGATTATAATATAGTTAATTGTTTATATCAACTCGTTGCAAAATAATGAAATGTCGTGTCGTAACTCACGAAATCAAAATAACTCTTTTGCATTAAACCATGAACTTCCACCCTCATTCTGAGGTGATTTAGAAAACTTCCTACCCAACTAGATCGCTACAATATTGTTTTATCGACTAGATGAAATTGACTTCCCAGTAATAAAGTTGATCATCTCCTTGTTTAAATAGATAATTTTTGCATTTTTCGAGACTCATTAAGTACCCTTCATAACTCTGAAAATGAGATGTTAAGCTTCATTCATGTACCTTGTTATGTGAGGAGTCACCTTGACCTTTGGATTGACCCCAAATGAACATATGTGATCTTTTTGATGCTCTTATAGGAGCCATGTTACACTATTTTTACAATAGTAGAAAGTTGTTAAATTTAGAAAGTTGGCTTTCATTTTGAACCACCATTTGAAACCTAGATAGAGAAATTAATATCCGTCTTCGTAAACCTCTCGTGTTTTTACTAGACAATTACATGGAACTTTTAGTTTAGGTAAAAACACTTTTCTGGATAGTTTGACAATGGCATTTTTAGGCCTTTGGTCGCAGTTTGACAAGGTCAAACTAGACCAATTAGGACCGGTGGCTTCAAAAACTTGTCACCGTTCGAAGACTATTTTCCAGTTCTAATTTTGTTCGACTCTGTTGAATTCTCATTATATAGGAAATTTGTAGTAAGTTTCTCGTTGCGTTCAACCATCAAACGACAATTTTGGACGTGGTTTTTTGAGTCCTCAAGCTAACTTTTTTTCATTTGCACTAGGTCAACTACGACCAGTGGCCCCGGAAAACTAGCCACCAAACGTAAATCGTTAGCCAGTTCTAAATTCCGTTAGTTATTATGAACTCTTGGTATATAAGCGGACACGTAGAAATTTAACCATGGTGTGTTTTCTCATCAGGAGACAACATTTAAAAGTAGTTTCTTAGCCTCCAAGCCCGTTTTGAGCATTTTTGTAGTTAGTAAGAAAATGTGAAAATAGAAAGTTGTGGGACCCTCATCGGGTTGCCAAACCACCATGGAAACTTTTGACACATGTAAATAACTATTTAAAAACTCTATGGTGTAACTTGTGTGAAATAGAACTTTTGACAAAATGGTGTTATCTCTCTCTTCCCTTCTCTTTCTCTCTCCTGGGTTACAAAATGAAGTGAAATGAAATGCATTGAATACATGTCTCTAAACCTTTTCTTTCGCTTGCAAATTGTAATTATTATTATATGTAAATGGGAAAACTAAAAATGTTAATTATGTTGGATTAGGGTGGATGCCATGCCAGCGAATTATCATTGATTTCATGCTCACGTGGTTTTGTAGGATGAAATAATGATGATGAAAAGGTGATGTGTAATTCATTAATTATCATTGAAATTTATATAGTTCATTTTTAAATGAATATATGTATAATGTAGTCTCATGTTACAGAAGGTTATATTTGATAATTTGTTGATATGTATGAGATGCTAGTTTTAAGGACATCTAGGAAATGTGCATTTAATCATAGGTTCAATTTGATTCATAGTACACATGGTAAAAAGGTTTGATACATATATATAAGGTAAATGAATTTGAAGTAATATCTTGTAGTGCATACTTAGTGTCCAATAAATGATTAATGAGTCATCTTGTGCATTCATACTTTACAAATGTAATAAAGAGATTTAATCAAAAACACTCTACCCTTGTATAATATCGAGCATGACTTGTTTTCATGTGTGATACTCCTTACCATAGAAGACATTGAAAACCGTAGAATGAAATTAAACTCTACACTCGATGGAACCTCCTAGTTTGAGTAAACAAGAGCCCAAGAATGGGTTTATCACCTTAGTCAATATGTTTAGTGACATTGTCATAAACCTGTTTGATAGGAGCGACTCAGTCAAACTTCATTTGGAGTAAGTAAAGCTAACTCTTCCTTCATATCCTAGTGGACTACCTTGTCTTCCGAAGATAGATTTAGAATTAAATTTCTTCATCGAATGAAATCCTTGTTGGATTCAAAAGACATAAATGGAGATCGGATATAGTTGTTCCTTGCCTTGCACTCTTGTTAATGAACTCCTTAGCTCCGCTCAACTAAATGTGTTACCTTGGTTTCTATCAACATAACATCTTGGTCCTTTCTTGAAGGTGGTTTAGCATAAATTTGTCCTCTCGCTTAAAACTCATATATAGTTGAGGGGTAGACCCTTAGGTGAAGTTGGAATAAATCTAAACCTTAGTTGATTTGGATGTTAACTTAGGGTTCATGTGTAGCTTCAAGTCTTCTAATCATTTATGTCTTCAAGAGGTTAGAAAAACACTTCGTAACTCCTTTTACAAGACAATGCTAATAATAAGACCATAATGTGACATAGAAAATAAAGCATATAAGAGTAAAAACAAGATTTGAGGTTTGGAATAATGCCACTCTTGGAGACCTTATAACTCAATTAAATATATTATTTTGTTTCAAAGAATATGAATTTCCTTGGTGTGATCAACCTTCAAGAAAACAAAATACATATATAAATCAAAATGGAATTCCACAAGTCATTGAATTAGAATAACTATGGTAGGGAAATAACTATACCGTGATCGAGGAATGTTTTGGTAAAAAGCTATCTTGTATCTAAATCTTCATTAAATCCTAATATTGTTATGGACACCAAGTCACATTCACTTGAGTTATAAGAGTAAAAATGTAGACATTGAATATATGTTTGAGAAGAATATTCTTAACATAAGAGCAAGATAATTAAGTACTTTATATGCATTTGAATTATGCCAAATAAGTATGCAAGTTATGGAAAATTTTGTAAAGAATAAGAAGCCATCTTAAAAGGGTCGAATGGTAATTTAACCGCTGGAATGAACTTAAGAATCTATAGGTGGAAAAATGAGAAATTTATCCTTGCACAATAATGTTCTTGGAATGTTAATCGTAACTAAGATGCAATTAAAGAAAAGGTGTGTTGTGGGTTTGCCCATCCTTGAGTCCTTTTTGTGGTTGGGTCATTGCTAGTATTCGTTCATTGGGAAAAGTGTGGCATCGACATGCCTATGTTGTTTTCATGTGTCTATGTGAGTCAATGACTTATGTAATTTTCGTATGTGAGTCAAGTTTCTATACTTGGAGCCCTTGTTGTGTTGTGTGTAGTGAGCAAAAGTAAGTAAAAAAATTATCTTGGTATTTTTACGTGTAATTTTGTGTGTAAAATTTGGGCATTACACTTATCATAGAAAGAACATTTAGACAGCTTACCAAATAACTTCCTCTTTCTCAGGATTTCCAAAATGATCCTCAAGTGCTCATGGTGTTCCTCAACACTCTTAGAATATATGAGAATGTCGTCCAAGAATACAAGCACAAATTTGTCCAAATATTCTTGAAAGATATTATTCATTAGATTCATAAAAGTCAGCAGGTGCATTTGTCAACCCAAAGGGTAAAATAGTAAATTCATAATGCCCATACCTTGTCCTGAAAGTAGTTTTATGAATGTCTTCATCTTTAATTTGCAATTGATGATAACCAGACCTAAGATCTATCTTAGAATACACTGATGCACCATGCATCTGATCAAATAAATCATCAATTCTAGGAAGTGGGTACCTATTCTTGATTGTCACTTTGTTCAACATCCTGTAATCAATGCACAACCTAAGTGTCCCATCTTTCTTTTTCACAAAAATTACTGGTGCTCCCCAAGGAGAAACACTTGGTCTGATCAACCCTTTTGATAAAAGTTCTTGCAATTGTGCTTTAAGCTCTACTAATTCTATAGTAGTCATTCTATATGGTGCCTTAGAAATAGGTTCTGTTCCAGGTTTGATCTCAATTGTAAAATCAAATTCTCTTTTAGGTGGAAGACCTGGTAATTCTTCTAGAAACACATCACTGTAGTTTCGTAACAGCGGATAATGATCCAAGAGATCATTGTTTTCTTCTGCAGATTCATAAATTTTTACTACATACAAGGTACAACCTTTATTTTTGGCCTTTTTAAGTTACATAGCAGTCAATTTCCTAGCTGAAATTTCACGTTTCACACCTTGAATCTCTATTGTTTTCTGTAGGTCATCTAAACAACTAATATATTTCTCAAAATAGTCAACTTTTGCTTTGTGATCTGCTAGCCAGTTAACCCCTATAATTACATCATAAGATCCCAAAGGTGCTACATACAGATCAACCTCAGTGGAAAAAGTGGGTAATTCAAGGACTACTCCAAAAAGACACATACTAACTATATGAACAACATTATTCCCATAATGTACAGTCCATGTTTTATCCATTTTTCTAGCTTTTCATTTTAGTTTTGATGTAATTTTATTAGAAATAAAACATTCAGTAGCTCCTGTATCAAAAAGAATAGTTACAGGTATACCAAATAACTTACCAGGAACTTCTATAGGCATGACTTGCTTTTCAGCCTATTTGTCTATTACGGTAGCATGTATCTTGTGTTGCTGATCATGATCATCCTTTTCAAAGGAAAATTATTTGCATAGTGATCCTTGCCGTAGTTATAATAGCCTCCTACAGGTCCCTTTTTAGGCTCAAAGTTATTTCCAGCCTTAAAATTATTATTTTGACCTCCATAGGACTTCTGTCCATTATTGTTGTTCTTTACAAAATTGCTCCATGTATTTCCAGCAGGCTTATTCATTGTTGCTTTCTTGTTGTTATCAGTTGTAAACTTATTTTTATTACCAAATTTCTTCCACGGTCCCTTCTTTGGTGCAAGAGAGGTGAAGAGGAGTTTGGAAATTTCTTCCTTACTTCCTCTTTGTGAGCAGAAATTGCCTTCAATTTTTGTTCCTGCCTTATGGCTTTTTCCACAACTCCTTCCATCGTGGTTGGACTGTGAACATCCACCTCTCCTCCTATTATGGGACTCAATCCCATGATGAATTTCCTTATTCTAAACTTTTCATCAGTTTGATACTGTGGGACATACTTAAGGAGTTTAGTAAACTTCTCCCAGTATTCCGTTATAGTTAGCTTCCCTTGAGCTAAGTTCTGAAATTCTATCATTTTCTGGTCATAGTAAAGTTGTGGCAGCCAGCGTTGCCTAAAATAGCTTTTGAACTGATCCCAGGTAATATTAGACTCATCAATATTTAACTCAGCCTTTCGGTTGTCCCACCATGAAGATGCCTCATGAGAAAGCTGATATGCTCCCCATATCACTTTCATTTCCTCGGAGAAGTTTTGTATAGCAAAATACTTCTCCATTTCACTGAGCCAAGTTTTCAGCTCCATCTCCCAAAGTGGTGCCATCAAACTTAGGTGGACTTATCCTTTTTATGTCATTGGTGAGTTCAGCTGCTAACCTTTCCTTTTTGTTCTCTGGTGGAACAGGCACGTTAACATTGTTATTATCAACACCCAAATTGGCGTTGTCCTCAGGAGGTGGTTGATTGTTATTACCAGCATCATTTTCCTCCTCATTACCCATCACTTGTTGTTCCAGTACAACCAAATGATCTCTTGTGTCCAATAGGGCAGCAAGGATCTCATCAAGTTTTTGGGTTGTTGCTGCTCCATCAATAGGTGGAGGGTTATTCGCAATGTTTCCTCTTGTTCTAACCATTTTTTGTTAACAAGAAAATTTAAGTTTTTATCAGATTATGGACTCAATAGGTCCAAGAGCTTGACCTTCAGCTCTGATACCAAGATGTGACATTCCCATTTTAGGACTTTAGAAACAAGAGAATTTTTTTAAAGCAATGTTCTTTGTTCTAAATAATACATCATTTAGAACACACATTCTATGCCAATCAATCTTATAACAAATAACCATATGCAACTTGTAATGACTTGGTATCTTCCGATCTCTCATTTCATGACTCGGTTTCAATCCGATCTCTCATGCTAATCTGAACACATAGTGTATACTATGTATACTTGGTTACTTACCCTATTCCGGGTTCCGAGTGATCTATTTAAAGAACCTATCTAAATATTTGTTACCAATATTCATCCGACATCACGTTCTACTAAACTAGGTGATATAAGACAATGCAACCAGTAGCTTGCGATACTTTGGCCAAATATTTTCAACATACTATCTATGTGATTATTCCTAGATGACATACACGTCAATGGAATATGTCCTTCACCTCACTCTTCTATTATCTAGAATGGTCTTTACTGACTTCTGTCAGTCCACTTGTCCAAGATTTTATCCTAACCCAGATTAGTGACATGATATAGTATATTGGATCATTCACGTTAACTAAGGGTATTTAGACATATTCAATCGACTTAAGTCGATTGAATTGAATGTTCCTACTTACCCCTAGATAGTGAGAGTCATCCCCTAAACTAGATCATATTTCTAATTCGCCTAGAAGGAAACCAAGTACAAGTCCCCAACATATGTAGATCTGGATGGTCAAATGCAGAAGGGTGTTGCCACATGTCAACTACTAAGACTGTATCTTCAAGAAGACCATAGTCTTCTCGAAGGTACAGCTGAGTTTTGCGGCGTGTGTGCCAACATCCACTAGATCTACCTCATCGAGATGTACATACTTTAAGGATAATGTTAACATTTAGTTAATTAGTGGATTAATATTCATTTTACATATCCTTGCAAATGTTATAATCCACACTCCTTAAGTTCTTTTCCAAAATCTGATTCAATTAATCATTAAAGAACTTTACTTAACTTAAGATTTCTTTTTAAGTTCATTTAATTGGCTTAACAAGCAGTTAACCAAAAATAGGACAACAACATCATAAGTTCCATTTAAATGCAACTTATCCATTCAAGGAGGTGTAGTAACCACATAGGTTTACCTAAGTAGACTTCATTGAAATGAAGTCTAATGAATTAACAATCATATCACCTTTCCTTTTTGTTTACATTCTTTTGAGAGAGGAAGAGTCTTCCTCTTTGTGATTAAATATTAGTATTTATCACCCTTATTATCTTTTACAATTTCTATAGTTTTACTGCATGTTTATTACACATCACATTACCATGTTAAATTGTTTAGATAAAGAACATCATATTCTATAACTTATCAAGTTGTATCTTAATTAGGAGTTTGAACTAAATTCCCTTATCCAACTTATCAAAAGATATCCAATTAAGTATGTAAATAATATGAATAATATCAACAAGATAGAATTCCATCTCTTTCATAAAGATACAAGATAGTTTACACAACCTAATGCAAGTAAGTTTCCAACTTTAACTTCATCTTTGTAAACTTATATAATTACAATACTATGCATTTTAGGCATACCGCCAATAAACAACCTTCCTTCAACAAGAATACAAATTGTCTTTTTTAAATACAACTCATGAAAGAAATGATAATTCTTCACAAGAATCAAACTTAAATCAGCCAATGTATCATATAAGTTTTGCCTTCTTTTACCACTTACGAAATCCATCTACAAAAATTGCTAGCACGGGTCAGTTCAAAGAACTGAGCATGATAAGTACCAAACATTAAAACTAAATACTTTCCACTAATTGTTCCATTAAAACAACTCTTCTTTAATGAAACAATTAACATATCATACACAAAAGCATAAGTAATAACAATTAGAAAAGAAGTGCATTAGTAAAATTGAATTCACCTTTTAAGAGAAGGACAAAATATTTTCCACAACATCTACCTTACCAATTAAAGTTTAATTAAACTTATCAATTATCTTTTATACAACAATAGATCATCATATCCTTATTTCGATTCTATCATCTTAGAACACAACATTTATCTTCACCAAAGACAAAATAAGTGTTTACATTTCCTATTCCACAAAACCAGAACATCTAATCTCTTCCTACATTACTTCTTAAAATGAAATAAATAAGGAAGACAAAACAAATATAAAATCTCCGTTTCACGAAAGTCAATTATTTTGTTTCATTGTACTTAATAAACAAATTCCCTTTCTAATCCAAACAACTTAGTTCCTATAGTAGTTTCCAGAAAAGAGAGAACAAGATCATTTCCAAGTAATAAGAAGGCATACTATAAGTCCCTTTTGCATTCCTTATTATATAGAAGCATAAGTTTCATATTTTAGTTTAGAATAATATAAACAAAAAAGTACAAAAACAACACACTTCCCCTAAGGATTCACAACTTCCTTTCTTATTTTTAAAAGACGGTAATAACTTAACGTACCCAATAAGAGTAGAGACTAAAATAGATAAACAACTAATTCAGAAGTGCTTAAGAGCTCAACAAAGACTCGAAACTTCCTTGATAACATTTCAACATTTTATTATAAAAGCAAACAGGTCTTGGTTCCAAGAAGGACAATAATCCAAACAACTTTCACCATTTCATGTTTCCAAAAATGGAGACCTTGCTCCAACAACACACAACCCACGATGTGGGTTTCTTCAAAATAGTGAAGAATAGACTATCTCCAAATTACACACCATTTCCAAATTCAAAGAATGACCTATTCATCAACAAGACGTTTCGATAAGATCTTGAAGAGATCTTCATAACGATTTAGAAAAACCAATCTCCTAGATCTCTTTAAGTAGTTCAAATTTAAAAACAAAGTTCAGAACTAAAACATTTAAGCAGGTATAAGGAGAATCCCAATTCCATATCAAAACTAAATTGAACATATCAATAAAAAAACCATTCGATATCAAAGTTCAAAACCCAAATCACCATATCGAACACATATTTCTCATACTGGTTCAAGACTACACAAGTGATTAATCACGGTTTCAAGGTAACAACTAGTTCCCATTCCATTTTACATCCCAAAATGAAGGAGACTCAAACTAGTTCAAAAATGAAACACGAGCATCAAACAAGAATTCAGAACCATACGAGGAACGATATACGAGTACAGTATAATATTTAACTCCCCTGAACAGTCCATAATAGCACAAGAAAATAAGATATGAGTACAGAGCCATGTACATACCTCAACAACAGTCCCGAGTTACCCACTATCCCATTCCTTAGTTCAGAGCAACAAGAACTATAGTGCAAGATTTTATCAACACGAAACCCGAATACAAATTTAACCAAAACACGAGCCCAAAACAAGCTCAATGAAACACGGGTTTCAAATACAGGTTAAAGCGAAACGCAGGCTCCACACAAGCTATAGCTCAAATGAACATGAGCTTCAAATATAATTTCAAGCCCCGAACTAAAACACGAACTCCAAACAAGATCATAGCAGAACCCTTATTTCCATTAAAGTTCAGAACATCAAGAGACTACATTACTAGCTCTTATCCGACATGAAACTGATTACAACTTATTTCAAACACGAGCCCATTACAACTCATAGAAACATGAGTTTAATACAAGCTTAAGCCCAACATGGCCAAATACAAGCTAAAACAAAAACACAGTTTCATTACAAGCTACGGCTCAACACGAGCTTCAAATACAAACTAAATCTCAACATGGTACATGAGTTCAAGCTTCAAACAGGAACAGACAGAACCCATATTTCAATAAAGTTCCAGGTCATGATATAAATAAAGCATTGAAGGTCTGTTCCACTCAACACCTCATATTCTAGTTCCAAAAGACAAGTAGAGCTACAAAATCGAGAGTCTCATGCATGATTCGCTAATACCTTACAAAAAGAAGTTTCCAAACTTATCATTATTTATAGTGGGTTTCATACCCAAATTTCACAAAATATCAGAACCCAACAAGAAAATAACCAGTTAAAACATGCAATTCAAGAATCTCATTTAAGTAGAGTTCATTTAAAGAAACATTTTGAAGAAAGCAAGAAATCTTAATGGTTAGATCCTATCATGCCTAATAGCACTTCTGCCAAATCGAAGGAGCTTCCAAGATGAGCTTCCAACTTCCTTTCTCTTCCACGCAAGATCAAACAACAAAAAATTTCCTCAGAATGCCTCTTATATTTTCCCATGATCGAAAATAGATCAGAAGAGCCAAAAATAACAACAAAGTGCAAGTCAAACTGTTGGTTCAAAGAACTAGTTTTCCCCATGCAAAGCAAAATCCGGAGAGAGTGTGAAAACAAACAACTTCCCCAAAATTCACCTTCCAAGTTTCCAAGGTTGTTTGAGTACCTAAATCGAGGCCATTTAATTTCATTAAATGTAATTTTCCCACTTATCCTTATTTGCCACCGCCTTCCAAATCCGGTGATCACCAAAACAAACTTAACATGCATTTCCAAGTTTAGTGGAGCTTCCACTTAACATTCTGCCAATGCCAACTAGCCCCTGCCAAAACTGGCAATCCTTGAGCATTAAAAACCTTATCACCAAATAAATTCCCCTTTGGAACCATCACCTAGGACATGCGACCATAGGCCCCTTTGCATATAGTTTAGGATAGGTCATTTTAAAAACTTAGGTTAGTTTAATTTCCAACTTTATAGTTCTAGGAATTTAACTAGATTAATTCTCAATTATATAGTTTTAGGAATTAAATTAGATTAATTCACAACTATACATAGTTTTGCAAATAGGTTAGATTAATTTCATAACCATATATAATTAGGCATTAGATTAATTTAATTAGTCTATCAACCTTAGGAATTCCATATTAAATTTATTTAGCACAAAGGCTTAGGTTAGGATAGAATCCATTTAAATAACACAGCTGAGAAGTAAATAATCTTACCCAACTTAGGATTTCAAATCCTTCTTAAGTCGTGAAATGACTGTATTTCATTTACGCTCGAATTTCCTACCAAGATCGATCTCCAAAGACCCAAGCATAACCAGACAACTAAATTGAAACACGTTCACACAAGGTCAAAGAACTTGTAACAACAAAGTTCAGTCCATTATGTTCCTTAAATTATTGAATGTCAATTTACCGTTCATTCAACAAAGAAGATTTTAAAACACTCCTTGGATCAATGGAATTGATCCAAGGATGAGTCAGATTAAGAGTTAGGTTTGCAACTCCCAAGCAAGACTACAGCTTACCTACAAGAAGCCATTTTATTTTAGTCAATTGATCTAAAGAACATAAATGATTTATTCATTTCAAGCATGATTTCCTATAATCAAAAGAACACATCTTTATAAGGAGAAATCACATGTCAACACTTGAAATGCAAAGGAGGAATATAACAACTGACAAGGGTGTTACAAAGGAGTTTATTGATTTTGTGACACATTGCCTTGAATGTCAACATGTTAAAGTGGAACATATGCACCCAATCAGTTTATTATATCCTTATAGCATACCATAGTACAAATGGCAAGTAATAAGCATAGACTTTGTGAAAGGGTTGCCTATGTCAAGAAATAAACATGATGTTATTTTAGTAGTTGTTGATAAACTAATAAAGGTAACACATTTTTTACCGCTAGAAATCTAAAGGATGATTTTCCAAAGATTGACTAAAATATTTGTACACAAAATTTTCAGATTACATGGAGTACCTAAATTAATCATATCGAATAGAGATCCTAGAATTATGTCAAGGTTTTGGCAAACACTTAATGCATCTCTAGGAACTAAGCTGAATTTCAGTTACGTGTTTCATCTCGAAACCGATGGACAAACTAAAAGAGTTAATCAAGTTTTAGAATATGTGTTCTACAAATGTATTGTATGGATCAACAGTATAAGTGGGAAGAATACCTTCCACTAATTATGTTTGCATATAATAACACATATCATGCCTCTCTTAAGAAGGCACCTTTTGAAGCATTATACGAAGAAAATACAAAACCCTGTTAGCTAGGACAACATTGAGGATAGAGAGGTAATTGGACCTGAAATTCTTACTAAAATGGAACAACAAGTTAAAATGATTCATGAGCACTTGAAAGAAGCAACAGATAGGAAAAAGAGTTATGCTAATTTAAAGCGGGTTGACATGAAATTTGAACTTGGTGAGAAATTAGTTATTTGGTTAAACCAAAAAGAGCTCAATAAATTTTGGCAACGCTACCAAGTTATCACCTCTTTATGTGGGACCCTTTGAGATAGTTGAAGTAATCAACCATGTAGATTACCATTTAGCATTACCTCCCGCTTTGTCACGAATGCATGATGTTTTACATATTTCTTTGCTTGAAAATACATTTCAAATTTATCACATGTGTTAAATTAGAATTCCTTGCAGGTCTAAGACCCAGGAATAATTGTGGTTAAACACATATGAGTGTTGGAAAATCACCAGTTGCATTTAAGAAACTGTGAAATAATTCAATGTAAGGTCTAGTGGGACCAGTTTAATGAAGAAAGTGCAACATGGGAAAACCTGGAAGATATGAAAACTACTTTTCCATATTTATTCGATCAGAATTGACTATGATGAGTGATAAAATTTTTGATTTTATATTTATATGACAATAAGTCTACCAGTTATGGACATACAACTATTTATTTTGAATAAACAACTATGTGAATGCTGATTTCTGGAAATTTAAATCCTGTTAATGTTGCAAACCTATGTTAAGAAAGTGAATAAATTGATTATCCTTAATGCAATGTTTAAATGAGATAATCATTGCAACAATGATTATTTTTAGGAGGGAAGTATGTAACACCTTGGACAAACTGTTATATTTCTCTTTGCATTACAAGCGTTGGCATGTGATTTTCTTGAATGAGGTGTGTTCCCTTGATTGTTGAAAATCATGCTTGTTATGGATAAATCATTTTTACTCTTGGATTCTTTAGAATGGAATGATATGGCTTGCAAGAATCCATTTTCACTTCTTATTGATAAGCTGCAATCTAATTTTTAGAGTCGCAAACTTATCTCTTTTACTGACTCATCCTTGGATCAATTTCAGTGATCCAAGGAATGTTTTAAATCTTCTTAACAGACTGAATGGTAAATTGACATTCATTAGTTGAGAGACATAGTGGACTGAACTTTGTATGTTACAAATTCTTTGGACTTGAGTGAACATGTCTTCATTTAGTTGTATGTTTGTGCTTTGGTCTTTGAGATTGATCTCATAGGACATTATGGGCATAAATAAAAATAGTCTACTTCAAGACTATGAAGGGGATCAAAATCCTAAAACTAAAGGACTATCCCAACGGTATCCTAAACTAGGTAAGAGTGCCTACTTTCTAGCTACGTATACTTAATTGGGTTGTAATCTAACCTAAGCTTATTATTCTATTTTCATTTGGAATGGTGTCCTAACCTAAGCTTTAGTGCTAAATGAATAAGGGAGAAAGTTTGCTAAGGTGATACTAGACTATTTTAACCTAATGTCTAATACTATAAGGAAGTGAATTTAATCTAACCTAAAGTGGGTACTACCTATGGCAATGTTTTAAGACCTAAGGAAATTATTGTTAGACTAACCTAAGTTTTGGGGACATCTATCCTAAACTATTTAAAAGGAACCTAAGGGTCGCATGGCACTAAGGCGACGGTTCCAATGGATTTGATTTGATTTGATTGGGTTTAATGCAAGAGGTACTGCCAGTTTGGCAAAGGCCAGTTAACTTTGGTGGAGGCTTACGTGGAGGCTTCACTAAATTTGGAATTGCATGTTAACTTGGAAATGGCATTCGCCAATTTTGAGAGGTGGTGGAAAGGAGAGATAAGCGGGAGATTTGGGATTAATGGCATTTATGGATCTTGGTTTTTGTGTGCAAACCATCTTGGAAACAAGAGGTGGGTTTGTGAGAGGTTGTTTGGTTTTGCATGCCTCACGAATTTTTCTCTGCATGGAGCTATCTGGTTCTTTGAACCAATAGTTTGACTTCTTCTTCTTGGCTATTTTTATTTCTCTGGTTTATTTTTATCAGGAAATGTATAAGAGGCATTGGAAGAAAAAAATTTGGTTTTTGATCTCTCGTGGAGAAGAAAAAGAGTTAGAAGCTTGGCTAGAAGTATCCTTCAAATTTACTGAAGCTAATTATCAAGCATCTTTGAGGCCCTACCCATTAAGATTTCTTGCTTTCTTCTAAGTGATTCATTAAAAAAGTCAGCTCTCATGAGATAAATATTTGCATGATTTTTCCGTTAGCTACTTGCATGTTTTTTTGAATCTATGTGGTTTTTGGAATACAAATCCATTGCTGGAAATGATAGTTTTTGGGAAACTTTCTCTGTGTTAGTGTAATGGTGGCATGCATGCGAAACTTGTATTGGGAGCTTTGTATTTCATTCTGAAACTTGTTTACAAGGCTGGTGTTGACTGAACAGGACTTCGGTGCCTTATTTTATTTGTTCTAAACTATTATTTGTAGTCTTGTGTTTCGTTTGAGCTGGTACTGGAGCTAGTATTGTTTATAATTTTTATTGAAACTCATGATCGACATTGTACTCATTTTTAGTACTTGTGTGAATTGAACTTGTAGTCGAATCGATGAGTTTTGTTTTGTACATGTACTCTGAGCTGGAAGTTTTATTCTTATTCAAGGATTTGAAAATTATTGAACTCGTATTAGAGCATTGGTGTTTTGTTCTGAGCTTGTATTTAGGGCTTCGTGTTTCGTTATAGGCTCGTATTTGAACTTCATGTTTGTCTGAGCCAATATTAGAGACTTATGAAGTTTTGAACCTTTGTTCGAAGCTCGTGCTCGACACTGTACTGGTATTCCATTCTTGTGTGTTTCAAACTTGTGTTGGAATCAATGTGTTTGATTCTATACTTGTATTATGAGTTAGATTTTGTTGGTATTAAGGATTTGAACCGCTTTAATCTCATTTATGGGTACATTCTCTGCTCAAAAGGGTCTTGAGATATTTTTTGTTTTGTTTTGAAGTAGACCTGGTAATCTCTTTTGAGATCTTCTTGTAACTTCTTGTTGGACTGATTGTGGTACTTCTATCTTTTAGACTGTACTGCCTTCTTTGAACTTGACAGGGCGTGTGAATATGAAGTGTATCCTATTCTTCTCTGCCCTAAGTGAACCTGTGTCCTGTTGAAGGCTTGACTGTTATTTTAGAAGGATTAAAGGACTGGAATTATATCTTGATATGGGTTTGGATGATTTTTAGTTCGTTAGGAATAGTCATTAAAAGTTTAGAGGTTATGGAAATGTAGTATTTACTCTCCTTCTTGTTATAGATGTTGAAACAATTACTTTTCCTATCATAATCTCTTAACTGGAATTCGAGAGTCTTGTGGTGATTCTGTTTCAGTCAAGTTGGAAGTAAGATTGGAACATCTCTTGACTTAAACATCATTGGGGTTTCTTACTCTCTTCTGACCTTCTTATTGGTTTCTTGGGTTTTATTTGAAAGTTGAATTTAAAACCTAGTATATTGAATTTTGTATGAAAGGATATATTTTATCTCTGTTCAGATAGTTTTGTATTATTGTTCTTATTTTGATCATGAACTACGTACTTCTTTGTATTGAGCTATTGAAGCCTTGTAATGGGATTTTAGTTCTTGAGTTTGTGATTACTTTTGAACTTGTACATCTTTTATTGTTTGAGGATTTCTACTCCTTGATGGATTCATTGAATGAATCTCCAAGTTTTATAGAGAAAGGAACATGTTCTCTTGGGGACAATATATTGTTTAGGGACTGTACTATGAATTTTGTTCTGAGATTTGAATTGAACTTGAACTTGGTGAATGGAAATAGGTAAACCAGTTTGTTAGATTTGTAATGGAAAAATAGAAGTGTTCTTTCTTTAACTGTACGTTCAGTTTTGTGTTCTCTTTTGGGAACTAGGTAAAGAGTTTCTAAGTTTGAAATAGATAAGGAATTCATTTCATAGTATAAATGAAATGAATTTGGGATTGGACCTTTTCCAATGGATGTCCCTTCTTACTATTGTTTTGGTAAGTTCATTTGATTGAACTTTTCTATTTTTGATCTTCTTCTGAGATGGAAAATTTATGGTGGAATGTTTGGTTTCATATCTTTGAATTATATCCTCTAACATATGGGAGTTAGTTTTGACTTGTGGGGGAACTATTTTGACTCTCTACCCTACTTGGATTGATTTGGGATTCATGTTAGATGCTTTCCCTTAATGTTGAATCCTTATATCGTTATCTTTGATCTGAGGCAGATTCATGTGTTCCAAACCTATATTTGTCTTTCAGATGATTAGTGTATGAGGAATAGTATGTATTGATTCTTCTTCTTTTTCTATATGGAAAGATGAAGCATTCTAATATGAGCTATGCTGTAATTAACTTATTTTTCTACTTAGTAAAGATAAATGTGTATTTCTATTCTTATAGGACTATGAAACAATGGGATGACAAGACCTGTTGATTGTTTTAAAGTAAATGATATGATCAATTAAACCTTGTGATATAATTATGATGTTGCGGGTTATATTATGTTCTTTTCTTAAAAGTGAATTCAGACTCTTTAATGTACTTCTTTTCTAGATGTTATTACTTATGATTATTTGTATGATATATTAATTGTTTCATTAAAGCGAGTTGTTTTAATGGAACAATTAGTGGAATGAACTTTACTTTAATGCTTAGTGCTTATCATGCTCAGTTCATTGAACTGAACCATGCTAGCAATTTTTGTAGATGGACATCGTAAGTGATAAAAGAAGACAAAAACTTTTATGATGCATTAGATTATTTAGTTCAGGGATCTTCTTAAATTAGGTGACATAGGACAACGCAACCAACAACTTGTGATACTTTGGCAAAATATTTGAAACATATTATTCATTTTTATACTCCTAGATAACATACTCATCATGGGGAATACATCCTTCAACCCACTTCATCTGTTATCTAGAATTGTCTTCACTAACTCATATCATTCCACTTGTTCAAGGTTTAACCCTAAGCAAGGTTAGAAATATAGTCTAGTGTGGAGGAATTCTCGCAGTGGTCGAGGGTACTATTATCCAAAATGTGCCCCCTGCTCATTTTGTGGCTAACTCCTCTCATTCTTCCCTCTCTTGTGCTTGATCACAAAATTTTACTTTTCAGGCACTCAAAACCTTCCTGGAATGACACCATTGGATAGAGCTCTTTCTTAGCTTTCCGAAAAGGTAAAGTTTTCCTCCTAACTCATGTATTTTTCAAGTTATGGCTCGGCAGAGTTTTGGTGGGAAATTTTCCCCTAGAAGGCCCGCAACCAATCGGGAACTCGCCATGTGTCCAGGCCAAAAATATTAAAGCGACTGATTTGGCCTGTTTTGCCCTAAAACTTCAAATCGCCATATCTTTCGATCCAGAGCTCGAGTTTTCATGTTCTTTATATTAATGGAAATCTAGTGAAATTCTCTACAAGATTCCTGGGTAAATTTTGCATTTTCATGGAGTTTGGAAAGACAAAATCAAAAACACTTTTGGCACGTGGTCATGAATAGAAATGACATTTCAACCACCGATTTTAATGAAGAATGGCTCGCATTCTCTCCCAGCATGGTTAAAAATGTCAAGGAATGGGTCTGTCAAGTCACCCATGTTGTTTTGATGGCATTTTGGTCAATGGTTGAATCCCTTCCACGTTTTCCGTGTTTCTCTCTCCTGGGCTCATCCCTTGCACTGTAAAAGCCAGATTTGGCTCATTTTTCAAAGGGTTGAACATTTTTTGTGTATGGAAAGCTCCCTTTTTCACCTTGGAAGTGATTTAGTGGAATAACAGACCTTTTCTAGAAACTGTAACTGTATTTTTGCCTTTCAGGTGTTTGAATGCAAGTGATTTTGATGTTAAAATAACAATACGAGACCACAGTGATTAGTTTTTATCCTATCTTTGGTGTTGTTTGCCTAATTTCTAACACTTCATTATAGCTATCAGTTTGTGCATGTTGTTTTTGTTGCATTTTATGAACTGTGTCAATTTGCAGAAGTAAAAAATGCTCACCACTCCTTTGGTGCATCACCTATTAGCATTAGTTTTAGTTCTTTCTTTTTGCATTTTCTATCCTTGTCCCTTTGAAATTTAGAGCAGATTTAGGAGTTTAAACCTCTACATTGTGCAAGTAAAATAGCTGATCAAAGGAGTTGAGGAACCAGCCTCTAATCTGGAGATTTCTCTTCCATTTTTGTAAGTCCCACACTTGGGAAGAGGATTCAATGTTGTGCAATCACACTTGGATGCTAGTATGATCAAACTAGAAATTTGATCAACATCCAGGGGGTGCTGCTGATTTGCAACAATAGTTTTGGCACACCTGGGTGGGACCTTAGAGGTCTTCCACTTTATCTTTGATAGGTTGGTGTGTTCCTGTTAAAGATTTAGCCTTTTGGAGGCACTTTCAAAAGCACATCTGGCGACTCCATCTGGTAAACAACTCATTCTCTAAGTTGCAGACCTGTTTTCCATTCATTTCCATCCATTATTCTTTCCATCATTTTCATTATTTTCCATTCCATGAAGTTGTGCAATCATGAATTCATTTCCATCATGGAATTCACATTTACAACAGCAGTATATCACACCTCCAACATGTTTTACAAATCCTCCAAATCAGCATTTTGATCAAATTCAAAATCAGCATGTCTACCCATATGAGAAGCAGTGCCAAAGTCAGTTTGGATATGAAGCATGTCAAGCACAAGGGTATGCTGGTTGTGAGGGCAGTAAAGAAGAAAATGTAGATCTGCTGGAACAAATCCAAAAGATGGAGGTAAACATGGTGCAATCCAGGGCTCAAGCACAAATGAAAGCATTTAGAATCAGTTGTAGAGCACCTTGTCCATGGGTGGGACCTTTTCCAAGGCATTACAGCCCTCAAGAGAAGCTAGACTTCATGATTACAACACTACCATTGCTTGCAAAGTGGACTAAAGGAATAAAGGTGTATGAGAGGAGTATTCAACAACCTTGTCAACAGGTAAGCACACCATCTCATGCCTTTTCTCTCCCTCTTTCCCAATCTGTTTTATCTCAGCAGTGTCAAGTTTTAAACTCTCCATCTGCTATCCCAAGTGTTGAATCCATTTCTCCATTCCCTAGTCTTCCACCCCATCTCAATTCTTCTGTCCTTTTCCCTTCCAAACAACCATTCCCTCCAAAGAAACAAGAGTTCCTACCTCCTCCACCACCACAAAAAATTACAAAATCAATTGAGTTACAATCCACTTCTCCTCTTGCATTCCCAAATCCATGTTGGGAGGATAAAAATCAGAATGCCAATCAAGGAAAATAATAGCAGAAAGAAGAGCCAAACAAGGATGAAGAAATTCAAAGTTTGAAGAGTTGGGCTCTTAAATTTGGGATGAAAAATATCCCCTTGATGGTTAAGCCTTTAGAAAATGTTGGAGTTGGAAAACAAGTGGTAGTTAGGACTGAATTTGCTTTGCAAGAAGAGAAGAGTAAAAATAAGAAGCGAGATCAACAATCGGTTTGCTCATAAAGTAGTTTCCATGTTAGCATTCTATTTAAAGAGAATGCTGATTCAATCAAGTTACACAATTAGCCATGGAGGAAGAAAGCAATCAAGAAGATCCTATAGTCCCAACTTGTCCTCTACGAGTAGCAGATCGAAGAGTTTGACTTAATGAACTTCGTGCTAGAGGAAGAGTTCTATCAAGAACAAGATTGTCTTCAAGTAGTAGAAGAGGGAAAGCTACTCCAAATCCAAAAGAAGAGGAGCACATTCTAGTTGTGGAGGAGAAAATTATAGATCCAAGGTCTTTGAACACAAGGTAGGCTACAGGAGAACCTTCAGTTCTTCTTTCTACTTCATCCCTCTCGTGTTCTAGTGCTTTGAAGAAAGTTTGATCTTTCAAACTCAATGTTGGAGCATGAAAGAAACCATGATGATCAAGTTACTGCATCAAGAGGACACTATGGAGGAAGTTGAGCATTTGCATCAGGACAACCATGAGGTAGTGTATCTGTCAGATTTGGAGGATTGTTTTGATGAAGAAGAACCAGTTGAGTTTCCACCATTCTCTCTTTCATCTTCCACGTCCCAAATACTTGAGCCTGCTGTCATGAAGGAGAGCATTCATTTGCAGTAGCCTACATCTTATAGCAGCTCTTTGGAACCAAGATTGGAAGATTTTAATCTTTCATGTTCTTCATTGGAGGAAGAGAAAGGGAAAAAAATTCCTACCATTGCTTCCACATCACCCACCCAAGAAGGTCTACAAGAAGACTCCATTTTTGGAGTTGAAAATCAGGGCAATGGGTATACTCAAAGGACCATACCTTGCCCAATAAAGTATCCGGCTTCATTGGAACAAAAGGAGAAGTCACAATCAGTCATGCTTGCTCCTAAGCATGAGGATGAGCTACAAAGAACCAAGGATCAGCTGTCATACCTCTCCAATCCAAATGTAGAACAACTAAAAGAGGTATTGAATTTTCCTTCACCTGATACCTTGATGATTTGGGTGGAAGACTAGCTTCTTGTTGATTTTCCATTCATCCAATCAGCCATGTTCAATGCCAAATCAGTTGCATGGTTTCCAATTTTGAAGAAAGGAAGCTATTTTGCCTGCACAACCATTGCGGGTTTGTTTAGCCCACTTTTGCTTCTAAAGTTAGAGTAGGATAGGTAGTTTTGCTTTCAGTAAAAGAAGTGCTTGTGCACACTCGCATGTTCCATTTTGGAGCATGTATGACCCTTTATTTTTGTACATAGTTTTTGTGGTGCTGGTTTTGCTCTTGCCACCCATTTCAGTGGGTTTCCAAGTGGCTCAGAGAGGAGGTTTTCAAAGTTCAGATCAGTTTGCAGGCTACAACTCATGACTCCATGCCCAATGGATGCTTCAGGCAACTGGTAACTTCATCCAGCAGGCAGATGACCCCTATGAGTCACCAAAATTTCTATCCAAAATGTGCCCCCTGCTCATTTTGTGGCTAACTCCTCTCATTCTTCCCTCTCTTGTGCCTCAATCACAAAATTTTTTTTTTTAGGCACTCAAAACCTTTTGGAAATGGCACCATTGGATAGAGCTCTTTCTTAGCTTTCCAGAAAGGTAAAGTTTTCCTCCTAACTCATGTATTTTTCAAGTTATGGCTTGGTGGAGTTTTTGTGGGAAATTTTCCCCTAGAAGGCCCGCAGCCAATCAGAACTCGCCACGTATCCAGGCCAAAAATATCGAAGCAACCCGATTTGGCCCTCTTTTTCCTAAAACTTCAAATCACCATATCTTTCGATCCAGTAAGCCGAGTTTTCACGTTATTTATATCAATGGAAAGATGGTAAAATTATCTACAAGATTCTCGGGTCAATTTTGAATTTTGGTCTAGTTTGGAGAGAGAAAATCAAAAATTCTTCCTCGTACGTGGTCATGAAATGAAATGACGTTTCAACCATCAATTTTAATGAAGAATGGCTCGCATTCTCTCCCAAAGATGGTTAAAAATGTCAAGGAATGGGTTTTTCAGGTCACCCATGTCTTTGTTTTGATGGCATTTTGGTTAATGGTTGAATCCCTTCCACATTTTCCCACGTTTCTCTCTCTCCCAGGCTCGTACCTTACCTTTGTAAAAGCTTGATTTGGCTCATTTTTCAAAGGGTTGAACATTTTTTGTGTATGGAAAGCTCCCTTTTTCACCTTGGAAGTGATTTAGTGGAATAAATGACCTTTTCTAGAAATTACAACTATTTTTTGCCTTTCGTGTTTGAATGCAAGTGATTTTGATGTTAAAATAACAATACAAGCCACATGATTAGTTTTTATCCTCTCTTTGGTGTTATTTGCCTAATTTCTAACACTTCATTAAAGCTATCAGTTTGTGCATGTTGTTTTTGTTGCATTTTATGAACTGTCAATTTGTAGAAGTAAAAATGCTCACCACTCCTTTGGTGCATCACATATTAGCATTAGTTTTAGTTCTTTCTTTTTTCATTTTCTATCCTTGTCCCTTTGAAATTTAGAGTAGATTTAGAAGTTTAAACCTCTACAATTGTGCAAGTAAAATAGATTATCGGAGGAGTTGAGGAACCAACCTCTAATCTAGAGATTTCTCTTCCATTTTGCAAGTCCCACACTTGGGAAGAGGATTCAATGTTGTGCAATCACACTTTGGATGCTAGTATGATCAAACTAGAAATATGATCAACATCCGAGGGTGCTGCTAATTTACAACAACAGTACATAGACATACTCAATCAACCTAAGTCAATTTCATGTGCCTAGTTATCCTAAGTCATCATAATTAGACCCCGACACTAGTTAATGCCCCTAACTTTATCTAGGGCTGAAACTATGATCAATCCAGTTTATGTAGTTCTAGATGATTAATATTTGAAGGGTGTTGCAACATGTCAACTGCAACACAATATCCTCATGAAGACTAAAGTCTTCATGAAGGTAATGTACTATAGTTTGTGTGGGCCAACATTCGAACTTTGATTTCACCACATTTGGATGAACATACCATAGAAAGAAGTTAATGATTTATTAATTTTTCCTTATTAAGGGTTAATTATAGTAGCCCTACTTGAATAACTAGGTTCATTAACCATTTTAGTTACAAGTAAAAACTATAATTAGAGTTGATATGTAGATACATCTGCCTCCTAACCATTTCATAATTTTGATTTTAATCCATTAACATTTTAATTTATGTTTCACATAACATATTTAGCATACATAACAATGTTGTTATTTACTCACCTACTCAAGCCTTAGCTTACATAAGTTCATAACAAGTTCTTTTATATTAGACTTTAATATAATGAAGTCTAATCCTTTTTAATTCCCTTTCTCTACATTCCTAATCTAGTTAAGGAACTCTTCATGAGAAAGCACACCATCAACTAACCAAGGATAACATTCATTTATTTCCAAGAGATCTTAAAACAGTCTATTATTCATTACATATAAGTCATCTTCCCTTTTCCTTATATAGTGTTAATGACTATTTATAACCCCATAACATGTTATAAGTTATCATCATAGTTATATCCACCATAAACATTTTCTTTAAATATATTCAAAGTGAAATAATTGAGTATCCATGCAAAAATGTCAACTTAATAAGTTGCATTTTCACTAGAGAGGGTAGTACATCTAGTACCCCCAATCTCTATCCATTATATTCCAAGCCATAAAAGAGAGTTATTATCTGAGAAGTAGAGAATTACTTAACATTTCCACTTACTGAATGTCAAAAGGAATACATCAAATGCAACAAATTTCACATATCTTTTATTCATCAAGAAGATTCATATATTTACAAGTCCAAACACATCAGACATTACTAATGTCAAACAACAATACTTGAATAAATTTCAAATACAACTTTCTTTTCCATAAAATACATTTCAATCATGAACCATATTTCATCACAAAAATCCAGTCTCTTGGGTAAACAAAAGTAAGTTCCTAAATATATTTCTTCCTTTCATCACATACAAATTCCATCTAAAAATATTTCTAATGGACATAGTTCATTGAATTGAGCATGATAAGCTGTAAGCATTAAAACGATGTGCCTTTAGCTAATTGTTCCATAAAAAGAACTCTGTTGTTATGAAATAGTCAAGAGAAATTAAGAAAGACATAACCAAAGGGAGTTACCACACTCAAATAAAAGATAGAGAGAGAGAGAGAGAGAGAGTTATACCAAGCAAAAGTAAGATGGATTCATGAAGAAAACAACTTCAACCTTCCATACTATAACTTATTAACAAAATAATTACAACAATAATTCAGATAAGTAACATTTCTTCATAGTTTACTATCTCTTTGAAACATTTAACTACATGTTTCCCTTCTCAGTTAAACTTATTTAACAAAAGGAGATAACTATCCTACTATCCTCTAAGCATAGTTCAGTTGAAGATAAAACAACAATAATACCATCACAAAATTTCCTTCATAAAAAATCATCCTAAAATCAAAGATGTCAGTAATCAGATCTAAAACATAAGAGAAAATTTGGGGATGATTCCAAAACATCATAACCTAACATGTGCTTTTGATTTGAGTATCCTAATACTCAAACCCTACATATCTACAACCTAAGTAAGGTCCAAAAATTTAAAGTATACCTCATCAAAAATAAAAATCAAATTGGCATGCTAATGGGACTACACACACTCCCAGAAGAGCTACAACAACATTATTCTTAAGTCAAGAGGAAAGAATGGTAAGATTTAACATTCATACACCATTTAATCAACCATCCCAGTAAATTCCACAAAACTCTAGGATTTACCCAAAAAATAAATCCAAACAAACACAACGATCCATTCAATTAATTCCCTGCTACATGCTATACTGCCTTAGCACAACTTGAACCTAATTCTTCAATACATGACCGAGAGATGTATGAAGAAATAGACCATGGAAGTACAACACTTAGAGCTGAAAGAAGATTAAATAGAGAGAGATTAATTCCTCTTAGTTCTTCCATAAATAGAAAGAGAGGAAGATATAACCCAGAACATAAACCGACAAGTTTAGTCCCTTACTGTCCCACTCCAAAATCCCAAACAGAGAACTATTTAGGGATCAAATTGAATGACAATAAACCCAAAGAAGGGAAGAAAATATGAACCAAAAACATCCATTACCTTTCATCATTCAAGGGGACAATATAGATAACACAAAAATCCACAAGAAAAAAATTAAACATTTCCCTACTAACGTAGTCATGAAAGGAAGATGATTATCTAAAGGGTAAATCAACACAGTCCTCCTATCTTAGATCTATCAAAGGGGAAAAGTAAATAATACGATTTAACCAACCCAAATAGGAGTTACCATTATTTTTCATCAATAAATTATCATTGAAAATTTGAATAGAAAACAAAATAACATCTCCCTTCATTACACTTCCTCAAGAAACAATTCCTTTCAAGAAGCTGACATGATTATTCTAACCAGACCCTCAATTAGAGAACTAAAAAGTTTCTAGTAAGTCCAGATAGACAAGAAATCATTTCCACACAAAACCTAGAATAATTAATCTTTCCACAAAAATCACAAAGACAGATGACTACAATAGGGAGGATGAAACAAGAACCCGAAGTCACAATCACAAAAGTGTTAAGGAACCGGACACATTCACAAGTTTTGAACCTTCTATCCAAACTTAGAAGAATATGAAAAATCCAGAGTCTCATAAGTTTATCCTTCTCAGTGATTCATTCAAGGTCAATCAATCAATCAAATGCATAGACATTTTAACACTAGAAGTTTTACCTCAGTGTAGAAACAAAATAAGCAACAAAAATTTCCACTCGGTAAGCAATCAAGTTATTTTCCACATTTTCACAATTCAACAATTTCTTCTATAGTTTTAAATTCATTGTAGATCTCAAGATGAAGAATTAATGCATAACCCAATAATTCAAAACAAGAAAATCAAACCCCAAATTAGACTTTCACCAAACAAGTGGAGTCATAAATTATTCACAATAAACATTACAAGAATTAAAAAGTAGAGGTCAATCATCCAAACACAAATAAAATTGTTTCCAATATTAGAGTTGTTTTTATGAATCATTTAAGTAAAATCAAAACAACTTAATGGGTAGAGCCTATCATACATGATAGCGCTTCTCCTTTACTAATTCGCAGGAGATCCTTAAGAAAAAATTCAATAGCTTCTTCCTTGCCATGAAACTTCAAACGAACCATCAACACTTCCCCTTTCTTTATATATTTTTCCCAGTGTCCCATAAAATTTCAAAGCCATGTACAAATTTCAGTCATGCAAGAATTACAGTTATGCAAGTTTTGAACTAAAGAGCAGGAACAATCTCATGCAGAGCTTGGTTCACAATGAACCAAAAGATCAAAAACAACCAAAACCCTCATGCACCTTCCTAGGTGGTTTTCACCAAATTCAAAAACATTAAATGCAAAGGATTGTCAGTTCCCTCCATCTTCCATGCCACCGCCATCTCCACTTTTGGCAAGACTAAATTCAAATTTGCATGCAACCAAATTCAGTGGAGATGCCAACTTAGATTTCCCCAATTTTCCAATTCCCATGCCAAAGTTGGCGGTAGGAAAAGATAAGAATGAATTAAATCTCATTTAATTACCTTAAAACCAATGCCACCAACCACCCAATGTCCATGTGTTCCATAGGCCCCCTCTAGGTTAGCCACATTTTAAGTTAGGTTAACATTAGTTTAGGAAATCAACATAGGTCCATAGGTAGGTCTCTAGTTTAAGTCACAACATCTTAATTTCAAAATATCAAAGAGACATAGGTTAGACTTAGCTCTAGGACATATTCACTTAGCATTAAACATATAGTTAAAATAGGTTACCGTTCAAATCAAGCATTACAATCAATTAAATGAAGAACCAACCATGACATCGTATTCAACATACTACAGGGTCTAAAGACTTTATCAATTCTCCAACACAATCTGAATCCAGCAATCAACTGATCTAACAGACTTGGTTGTTATGACCACAAAATCATGAATTAAAAGCATACCTTGGATCAATGGAATTGATCCAAGGTAATGTTGTTTTGAAGGAAGAGTTTTATAAAAATTGAAACCGAATTTCTCAATTCAATTAGCGAGTGAATTATGTATAAGGAGGTGGGTAGCTCTTATTAAATATAGTAAAACATGACATAATGTACCTAGAAAAGGATGAATTATTTTCTACTGCAAACATGATTTCCAAAGTCACAAGAGTACACCATCTTAAGACCAAATCACCTATCAACATTTGTATCTTCTAAAGTAGAAGTCATCTTAGGTACCTATCATGCTAGAGGCATTACATACCTCCCTCCTAAAAATCATCATCATCCTCGATGATTAACTTAGTCAATAATTTCCATAAATAATATAACCAATTCATAATTTCTTCATTCATAAGTTCATAACAGAACCAGATTTGAAAATTTCAAATTTTCATAATTATTCAACATTAAAATAGTTGTTTCAATACTAAAGAATTTAGTATCTTCCCAAAATTGGTAGGTTTATTGATATATAAAGAATTAAATCTTCAAGTTTTATCAATCAACAGAATCAGTTCTATTCAAATAAATATGGAAAAATAATTTTCATATCTTCGAGGTTTTCCAAGTTGGTTACTTTCTTCATTAAACTAGTTCCACTAGACCTTTCATTAACTTATATGGAAATTTCTTAAGTGAAAATGGTGAGTTTACAACACTCAAATGGGTTTAACCACAATTATTCCCGGTTTGTGGACCTAAGGAATTCAAATTTAACACATATGATTAATCTGAAATGTATTTCTTAAGTAAAGAAACATGGAAAACATCATGCATTCATAATAAAGCATGAGGTAAAGCTAAACAATAAGCTACAGGGTTGATTATTTCAACTATTTCAAAGGGTCCCACATAACAAGGTGATAACTTGGCAGCCTTGCCAAAATTTATAGAACTCTTTTTTGGTTTAACCCGCAAAAAGACCTTCTCACCAAGTTTAAATTTCTTGTCAACCCATTTTAAGTTTGCATAACTCTTTTACCTATCTTTTTCTTCCTTCAAATGTTCATGAATCATTTTAACTTGTTGTTCCATTTTAGTAAGGATTTCAGGTCCAATTACCTCTTTGTCCTCTATGCTTATCCCAACTAACTAGAGTTTTGCATTTCCTTCCGTATAATGCCTCGAAAGGTGCCATTTTCAGAGAGGCGTGGTACATGTTATTATAAGAAAATTCAACTAATGGAAGGTACTCTTCCCATTTATACTGTTGATCCATGCAATACATTCGTAACATATCTTCCAAAACTTGGTTAACTCTTTCAATCTGCCCATCTATTTTCAGATGGTATGTGGAACTAAAATTCAGTTTAGTCCCTAAGGCTGCATTGAGTGTTTGCCAAAATCTAGATGTCATTCTTGGATCTCTATCTGATATGATCAATTTAGGTACTCCATGCAATCTGAAAATTTCATGCACAAATATTTTTTTGCTAAAACAGTGAATCATCCTTAAGATTACCAAGTAATAAAATGTGCCACTTTTGTTAGTTTATCCACAATAACTAAAATAACATCATGTTTATTTCTTGACATTGGAAACCCTTGAACAAAATCCATGCTAATTACTTTCCATTTATACTGTGGTATGCTGTGAGGGTACAATAAACCAACTAGATGTATATGTCCATCTTTAACACATTCTAAGTAGTGTGTCACAAAATCATTCTAAGTAGTGTGTCACAAAATCAATCACGTCCTTTTTCATCCCTTTCCAGAAATATTGTTGTTTTATGTCAACAATCATTTTAATAATGCCGATATGTCTAAAAATGGTGAATTATGAAATTTAGTTAACAATTTTTTTCTTAATTCATTTAATGAAGGTATATATACTCTATTTTCAAACCTAAATATTCCTTCGACATCAAAGTGAAAACCTTTATATATCATATCATTTAGATTTGTAGCAAGTGTTGTTTTTTACTTGCTAAAAAAAGAATCCAATTCCATTATAATTTCTACTTCATCCTTAAACTGAGTTATCAACGTTATAAGAGAAAAAATATGTTTCCTACGACTTAGTGCATCTGCCACTCTATTTTCCTTTCCTTTAATATAACTTATGTCGAAATCATATTGAGATAGAAATTCTAACCATATTTGTTGTCTTGCATTCAAATTTGGCTGAGTAAAAATATACTTCAGCCCAAGATGGTAAGTCTTTAATTGAAAAGGTCTAACAAGAAGATAATGCCTCCATACTTGAAGTGCATGAATAATGGTAGCAATCTCTAGGTCATGTGGAGCATAGTTCAGTTCATGAGACTTGAGTTTTTCTACTCTCATAAGATATAACGTGCTCATTTTACAACAAATTACCTCTGATACCTTCCCTAGATGCATCTGTTACTACAATAAAGTCTCCATTAGGATCAGGTACAACCGAAATAGATGCAGATGTTAACTGATCCTTTAGAGTCTTAAATACATATTCACATTTTTCATTCCACACAAATTTCTTATCTTTCTTTTTTAACCTTTCAAAAAGTCTTTACAAAATTCCTATAGTAACCTAAGAAGACCCATGAATCTTCTAACTTCATGTATATTCTTAGGTGCAGCCACTCAATGATTACAACAATTTTTGATGGGTCTACAACTATTCCATCTTTACTTATGACATGTCCCAAATAGTGCACTTCCATCTCATAGAAGGAAAATTTGGACAACTTACCATACAACCTTATCTTTCTTAAGATTTCCAGAACTATTTTCAAATGCTCATGATGCTCATCAATGCTTTTAGAATATATGAGAATATTGTTAAGAATACAAGCACAAATTTTTCCAAGTATTCTTGAAAAATATTATTCATTAAATTCATAAAATTTGTAGGTGCATTTGTCAAACCAAATGGTAAAACTGTGAATTCATAATGTTTGTACCTTGTTCTAAAAGTTGTTTTATGAATATCTTCATCCTTGATTCTTAATTGATGATATCCAAATCAAAGATCTATCTTAGAATACACTGATGCACCATGCATCTGATCAAATAGATCATCAATTCTAGGAAGTGGATATCTATTTTTGATTGTTTCTTTGTTTAACATCCTATAATCGATGTACAATATAAGTGTACCATATTTCTTTTTCATAAAAATTATTGGTGCTCCCCAAGGTGAGACACTTGGCCTTATTAAACCTTTAGATAATAATTCATGTAAGTGTGACTTAAGCTCTACTAGTTTAATGGTAGTCATTTGATATGGTTCCTTAAAAATAAGTTCCGTTCTCAGCTTGATTTCAATCATGAAATAAAAGTCCCTTTTCGGTAGAAGACCGAGAAACTCTTCCGGAAACACATCATTGAAATTTTGTAACAGCGGTATCTATCCAAGAAATCACTACTTTCATCGGTTATATCAGAAATATTTACTTTGCAAAACAAAGTGCAAAATTTATTTTTAGCCTTTTTAAGATGCATAACTGACAATTTCCTCACTAAAATCTCATGTTTTATCCCTTGAATGTCTATTGTTTTATGTAGGTCATCCAAACAACTAATATGTTTTTCAAAACAATCAACATTTGCCTTATGTTCAGCTAGCCAATTAACACCTATGATTACATCATAAGATCCCAAAGGAACAACATAAAAATCAACTTCGTGGAAAAACTAGGAAAGTCAAGGACTTCTCCAAAAAGAAACATAATAACTATGTGAACAACATTATTTCTATAATGTATAACCCATGATTTAGCCATTTTTCCAAATTAGCTTTTATTTTTATGTTTGAAGCTAATTTAGTAGAAATAAAGAATTCAGTAGCTCTAATATCAAAAATTATAATTATAGGTATACAAAATAACTTACCTGCACTTCTATAGGCATAACTTGCTTTCCAACCTATTTGTCATACTCTTAGATGTATTTTATGTTGTTGATTTTTATCATGCTCCTCGTAGAGGACATTGATTTGCATAATTATCCTTACCACAATTGTAACAACCTCCTATAGGTCCTTTCTTAGGCTCAAATTTATTTCCAGCCTTAAAGTTATCATTCTGACCCCTATAGGACTTCTTTCCATTATTATTGTTCTTGAACAAGTTATTTCATACATTAGTTATAGGTTTATTTTTTTTTTCTTGTTATTATCAACAAAAAAATTGTTTTTCATACCAAAATTTTTCCATGGTCCCTTTTTGGGTGTAAGGGATGAAGAATAATTTGGAACTTTCTTTCTGATTTCTTCCTTATGGGAAAAGATCAATTTCAATTTCTGCTCCTACCTTATGGATTTTTCAACAACCCCTTCCATAGTGGTTGGGATATGAACATCCACTTCACCACCTATAATGGGATTTAATCCCATAATGAATTTTTGTATCTTGAACTTCTCGTCAGTTTGATACTGAGGTACGTACTTAAGGAGCTTAGTAAATATCTCTCAATACTATGTTATAGTTAACTATCCTCGAACTAAGTTATGAAATTCAGTCATTTTCTTATCATAGTAAAGTTGTGGCAGCCATCGTTGCCTAAAATAATTTTAAATTGATCCCAAGTGATGTTTGTTTCATCAATGTTTAACTCAGCCTTATGAATGTCCCACAAAGAAGATGCCTCATGGAAAAGCTAATAAGCTCCCCAATTTCTTTAGCTTCTTCAGAGAAGTTCCTTATTGCAAAGTACCTCTCCATTTTGTTGAGCCAAATATCATCTCCATATCTTATTGTAGTGCCATAAAACTTGGGTGGACTTATCCTTTTTATGTCATTAGTGAGTTCATCTACCAATATTGTTTTTTATTCTGAGACTGATTAGGAGCATTTGCATTATCATTGGCTACATTATTGTTATCAATGCCCAAATTCCCAACATTGGCGTTGTCCACATGAGGTGATTGATTTTTATTACCAACATCTTCTTCCTCCTCCTCATTACCCATTACTTGTTGTTTAAGTACAATCAGCGGTCTCTTATGTCCAACAAGGCAACAAGGATCTCATCATTTTTTTGCAAGTATCTACTTCTCCACTTGGCGGTGGGTTGTTTGTAGAAATTTCTCTCATGCTTTGACTATTTTCTATTAACAAGAAAATTTAAGTTTTATCATATTATGGACACAATAGGTCAAAGAGCTTTAACCTTCACTCGATACCAAGATGTAACATTATCATTTTAAGACTATAAATAAGGGAAATTTTTTTACATAATGTTCTCTTTTCAAAATTAACATAATTTAGAACACTCATTACTATCAATTCCATCTCATAACAGAAACCATATGCAGCAGTAAATGACTCGGTGAACTACCGATATCTCATTTCATGAATTAGGATCATATTGATCTCTCATGTTAACTTAGTCATTTGTATACTATGTACACTTTGTTCCTTTACCCTTTTTGGGGTATTAAGTGTTTGTTTAAGAGGCCTGTTTGAATATATGTTACCGATATTCCTTTGAAATCCTACTTCTTAAACTAGGTGACATAGGACAATGTAACAAGCAACTTGTAATACTTTGGCTAAAGATTTTAAACATATTGTTCATGTTTATACTCCTAGAAGACATAATTGTCATACAGAATACGTCCTTGACCCCACTTCATATATTATCTAGAATGGTCTTCATTGACTCTTGTGAGTCTACTTGTTTAAGGTTTAACCCTAACTAAGGTTAACAACATAGTCTAGTGCGGAGGTCTACTTGCAATGACCGAGGGTACATAGAAATACTCAATCGACCTAAATTGATTACATGTGCGTAGTTATCCTAAGTCATTATGAGTTGACCACGACTCTAGTTCATGCCCCTAAATTTACCTAGGCGAAGAACTATTTCAAGTTATATTTTATGTAGTTCTAGATGATTAAACTCTCAAGGGTGTTGAAAAATGTCAACTGCAACATAGTATCCTCATGAAGACCTAAGTCTTCATAAAGGTAAAGTACTTAAGTTGGCATGTGCTACCATCTAATTGAGTTCACCTCATCTAGATGAACATACCATAGAAAGAAGTTAATTATTTATTAATTTTTCCTTATTAAGGGTTAATTGTAGTAGCCCTACTAAACAACTAGGTTCATTAACCATTAGGGTTATAATTAAAAACTACAATTAGAGTTGGTATGCAGATACATCTACCTCCTAACCATTTCATAAGTTTTGATTTTAATCCATTAAAATTTTAATTTATGTTTCACATAATATATTCAACATACATAACAATGTTGTTATTTACTCACCTACTCAAGCCTTAGCTTACATAAGTTCAGAACAAGTTCTTTTATATTATACTTCAATAGAATGAATTCTAATCCTTTTTAATTCCCTTTCTCTACATTCCTAATCTAGTTAAGGAACTCTTCAAGAGAAATCACACCATCAACTAACCAAGGATAACATTCAGATTTATTTCCAAGAGATCTTAAAACAGTCTATTATTCATTACATGGAAGTTGTCTTCCCTTTTTCTTATACAATGTTAATGATTATTTTGTAATAATGGGTATCTATCCAAGAAATCACTACTTTCATTGATTTTATCAAAAATATTTACTTTTGCATACAAAGTGTAGCCTTTATTTTTAGCCTTTTTAAGTTGCATACATGACAATTTCCTCACTAAAATATCATTTTTAATCCCTTGAATGTGTGTTGTTTTCTACGGGTCATCTACACAACTAATATGTTTTTAAAACAATAAGCATTTTCCTTATGTTTAGTTACCTAGTTAACACCTATGATTATATCATAAGACCCCAAAGGAACAACATAAAGATTAACTTCAAAAAAAAACTAGGCAAGTCAAGGACTGCTCCAAAAAGACACATACTAACTATGTGAACAACATTATTTCCATAATGTACAACCCATGATTTATCCTTTTTCTAGCTTTTATTTGTAATTTTGAAGCTAATTTAGGAGAAATAAAGCATTCAATAGCTCCAATATATAAAATTATAGTTACATCTATACCAAATAACTTACCCGCACTTCCATATGCGTACCTTGATTTTTAGCTTGTTTGTCACCACACCAGCATGTATTTTATGTTGCTGATTTTTATCATCCTTCCTTAAAGGAAATTTATTTGCATAATAATCCTTGCTATAATTGTAATGACCTCCTATAGGTATTTTCTTAGGCTCAAATTTATTTCCATCCTTAAATTTATGATTCTGACCCCATAAGACTTCTGTCCATTATTATTATTCTTGAAAAAGTTGTTTCATACATTAGCTGTAGGTTTATTTGTTGCATTTTTCTTTTTATTATCAGTCTCAAAAAAAAATCTTCATACCAAATTTTTTCCATTGTCCCTTTTTGGATGCAAGGGACGAAGAATAATTTATAACTTTCTTTGTGATTTCTTCCTTATGGGCAGAGATCGCTTTCAATTTCTACTCCTACCTTATGGATTTATCAACAACCCTTCCAAAGTAGTTGGGATATGAACATCCACTTCACCTCCTATAATGGGATTTAATCCCATAATGAATTTTATATTCTAAAATTATTGTCAATTTGATCTTGAGGTATGTACTTAAGGAGCTTAGTAAATCTCTCTCGACTATGTTATAATTAACTTTCCTTGAGCTAAGTTCTTAAATTCAGTCATTTTATGATCATAGTAAAGTTTTGGTAGCCATTTTACCTAAAATAATTTTTAAATTGATCCCAAGTGATGTTTGTTTTATCAATGTTTAACGCAGCCTTACGATTGTCCACCAAGAAGATTCCTCACGAGGAAAGATGATAAGCTCCCTAGATTCCTTTTGCTTCCTCAAAGAAGTTCCTTATTACAAATTACCTCTCCATTTGTTGAGCCGCTTATCATATCCATCTCTTGTGTAGTGCCATCAAACTTGGGTGGACTTATCCTTTCTATGTCATTAGTGAGTTCAAATGCTAATCTTTTTTTTTATTCTCGGGCTGATTAGGTGATTTGCATTAGCATTGGTTACATTATTATTATCAATGCACAAATTCCCAACATTGGTGTTATCCATGAGGAGGTGGCTGATTTTTATTATCAACATCTTCTTCCTCCTCATTTCCCATTATTTTTGTTCAAGTATAGCCATGTAATCTCTTTTCCAATAGAGAAACAAGGATCTCATTGATTTTTTTGGAAGTATCTACTTCTCCACCTGGTGGTGGGTTGTTTGTAGTAATTCCTCTTATGCTAACCACTTTCTATTAACAAGAAAATTTAAGTTTTATCGAAAGTATAGACACATAGGTCCAAGAGTCGTAACCTTCAGCTCTGATACTAAGATGTAACATTCCCATTTTAAGACTTTAGAAATAAGGGAATTTTTTTACATAATGTTCTCTGTTCTAAATTAACATAATTTATAACACACATTACCATCCATTCCATCTCATAATAGAAACCATATGCACTGTAAATGACTCGGTGAACTACCGATCTCTCATTTCATGAATCAACATCATACCAATATCTCATGTTAACTTAGTCATTTGTATACTATGTATACTTGGTTCTTTTACCCTTTTCAGGGTATTAAGTGTTCTATTTAAGAGGCCTATTTGAATATATGTTATCGATATTCATTTGAAATCCTAATTCTTAAACTAGGTGACATAGGAGAATGCAACCAATAGATTGGGCTACTTTGGCCAAAGATTTTAAACATATTTTCATGTTTATACTCCTAGATGACATACTTGTCATATGTAATACATCCTTCACCCCACTTCATATATTATCTAGAATGGTCTTCATGACTCCTATCAATCTACTTGTTCAAGGTTTAACCCTAACCAAGTTTAGAAACATAGTCCAAGCGTGGAGGAGGACTCACGTGAATGAGGGTACATAGACATATTCAATCAACCTAAGTTGATTACATATGCCTAGTTATCCTAAGTCAATGTGAGTTGACCCCAACACTAGTTCATGCCCATAACTTTACCTAGGGTTGAACTATGATCAAGTTAGATTTTAGGTAGTTTTGATGATTAAACTCTAAAGGGTATTGCAAAAATGTCAACTACAACACAATATCCTCATGAAGACCCAAGTCTTCATGAAGGTACTGTACTATGCAGTTGGTGTGTGCCAACATCGACCAAGTTCACTCATCTAGATGAACATACCATAGAAAGAAGTTAATGATTTATTAATTTTTCCTTATTAAGGGTTAATTGCAGTAACCCTACTAAACACTAGGTTCATTAACCATTAGGGTTACAAGTAAAAACTGTAATTAGAGTTGGTATGTAGATACATCTTCCTCCTAACCATTTCATAAGTTTTGATTTTAATCCATTAACATTTTAATTTATGTTTCACATAACAGATTCAACATACATAACAATGTTTTTATTTACTCACCTACTCAAGCCTTAGCTTACATAAGTTTAGATCAAGTTCTTTTATATTAGACTTCAATAGAATGAAGTCTAATCCTTTTAATTCCCTTTCTCTACATTCCTAATCTAGTTAAGGAACTCTTCATGAGAAAGCACACCATCAACTAACCAAGGATAACATTCAGATTTATTTCAAGAGATCTTAAAACAATTTATTATTCATTACATGGAAGTTGTCTTCCCTTTTTCTTATACAGGGTTAATGATTATTTATAACCCCATAACATGTTATAAGTTATCATCATAGTTATATCCACCTATAATTTTTTTTTAAAATATAGTCAAAGTGAAATAATTGAGTATCCATGCAAGAATGTCAACTTAATAAGTTGCATTTTCACTAGAGAGGGTAGTACATCTAGTACCCACAATCTCTATCCATTATATTCCTAAGCCATAAAAGAGATTTACTGTCTAAGAAGTAGATAATTACCTAACATTTCCACTTATTGAATGTCAAAAGGAAATACATCAAATGTAACAAATTTCACATATATTTTATTCATCAAGAAGATTCATACATTTACAAGTCCAAACACATAAAACATTACTAATGTCAAACAACAATACTTGAATCAATTTCAAATACAACTTTCTTTTCCATAAAATACATTTCAATCATGAACCATATTTCATCATAAAAAGATCCAATCTCTTGGATAAAAAAAGTAATTTCCTAAAGATCTTTTCTCCTTTCATCACTTACAAATTCCATCTACAAAAATTGCTAGCACGGGTCAGTTCATTGAACTGAGCATGATAAGCACTAAACATTAAAATGATGTTCTTTTAGCTAATTGTTCCATAAAAAGAACTCTGTTGTTATGAAACAATCAAGAGAAATTCAGAAAGACATAACCAAAGGAAGTTACCACACTCAAATAAGAGAGAGAGAGAGAGAGAGAGAGAGAGAGAGAGAGATTTATACCAAGCAAAAGTAAGATTGAGTCATGAAGAAAACAACTTCAACCTTTCATACTATAACTTATTAGCAAAATAATTACAAAATTAATTTAGATAAGTAACATTTCTTCATAGTTTACTATCTCTTTGAAACATTTAACTACATGATTCCCTTCTTAGTTATGCTTATGTAACAGAAGGAGATAACTATCCTACTATCCTCTAAGCATAGTTCATCTAAAGATAAAAATAAAATAATACCATCACAAAATTTCCTTCATAAAAAAATCATCCTAAAATCAAAGATGTCGATGATCGATCTAAATCATAAGAGCAGAATTTGGGGATGATTCTAAAAAATCATAATCTAACATGTGATTCTTATTTGAGTAACCTAATACTCAAACCCAACATATTTCCAATCTAAGAAAGGTATAGAAAACTAAAAGCAGACCTTATCAAAAGTAAAATTCAAATTGGCATGCTAATGGGACTACATACAGTCCCCAAAAAGCTACAACAAAATTATTCTTAAGTCAAGAGGGTACTATGGTAAAATTTAACATTCATACACCATTTAATCAACCATCCTCATAAATTCCACAAAACTCCAAGATTTACTCAATAAATAAATCCAAATAAACACAATGATCCATTCACTTAATTCCCCTGCTACAACTATACTACCCTAGCAGAACTTGAACCTAATTCTTCAATATATGACTGATAGATGCATCCGAAATAGACCATGGAAAGAAAACACTTAGAGATGAAATAATATTAAAGAGATAGAGAGAGATTACTTCCTCTTAGTTTTTCCATGAATAAAAAGATAATAAGAGATAACCTTAACATAAACCAGAAGTTTAGTCCCTTACTATCCCACTCCAAAATCCTAAACTAAGAACTATTTAGGGATCAAATTGAATGACAATGAGACAGAAGAAGGGAATAAAATATGAACCAAAAACATCCATTACCTTTAATCGTTCAATGGGATAGTATAGATAACATTAAAATCCACAAGACAAAAGTAAACATTTCCCTACTAACGCAGTGGTGAAAGGAAGAGGATTATCCGAAGAGTAAATCTACACAATCCTCCTATCTCAGATCTATCAAAGGGGAAAAGTAAATAATACAATTTGACCAACCCAAATAGGAGTCACCATTCTTTTCATCAATACATTATCGTTGAAAATTTGAATAGAAAACAAAATAACATCTCCCTTCATTATACTTCCTCAAGAAACAATTCCTTTCAAGGAGATAACATGATTATTCTAACAAGATCCCTCAATTAGAGAATGAAAAAGTTCTAGTAAGTCTAGATAGACAAAAATCCTTTTGACGTAAAACCCAAAATAATTAATCTTTCCACAAAAATCACGAGAGACAGATGACTATAATAGGGAGGATGAAAACAAGAACCCAAGTCATAATCACATAAGTGTTAAGGAACCAAACACATTCATAAGTTTTGAACCTTCTATCCAAACTTAGAAGACTATGAAAATCCCAAAGTCTCATAATTTTATCCTTCTCATCAATTCATTCAAGGTCAATCAATCATTCAAATGCATAAACAATTTAACACTAGAATTTTTACCTCGGTGTACAAAAAAATAGCCAACAACAAGTTCCACTCGTTAAGCAACCAATTTATTTTCCACATTTATACAGTTCAAAAATTTCTCATACTATTTTGACTCTATTGCAATCTCAAGATGAAGAACTAATGCATAGCCTAGTAATTCAAAAAAGAAAATGGAACCCCGATTAGACTTTCATTAAAAAAGTGGAGTCATACATTATTCATAATAAACATTAAAAGAATAAAAATCATAGGTCAATCATCCAAATAGAAATCAAATTGTTTCCAAGAGCAGAGTTGTTTTTATGAATCATTTAAGTAAAATCAAAACAACTTAATGGGTAGAGCCTATCATGCCTGATAGCGCTTCTCCTTTATGATTCGCAAGGATCTCCAAGAAAAACTTCAATAACTTCTTCCTTGCCACGAAATGTCAACCGAACCATCAACACTTCCCCTTTCTTTATATAGTTTTTCCCAGTGTCCAATAAAAGTTCAAAGCCATGCAAAAATTACAGTCATGCAAGAGTTATAGTTATGAAAGTTTCGAATTGAAGAGAAAGAAAAATCTCATGCGAGCTCTGTTCACTAAAAATAACCAAAACCCCTTATGCACCTTCCAAGGAGGTTTTCACCACATTCAAAAACATTAAATGCAAAGGATTTTCAGTTCCCTCCATCTTCCACGCCACCACCATCTCCACTTTTGTGAAGACTAAATTCAAATTTACATGCAACCAAATTTGGTGGAGATGCCAACTCAGTTTTCCCCAACTTTTCCAATGCCCATGCCAAATTTGGTGGTAGGAAAAGATAAGAATGAATTAAATCTCATTTAATTACCTTGAAACCAATGCCACCGACCACCTAATGTCCATGTGTTCCATATGCCCCCTCTAGGTTAGCCACATTTTAATTTAGGTTAACATTAGTTTAGGAAATCAACATAGGTCCATAGGTAGGTCTCTATTTTAAGTCACAACATATTAATTTAAAAATATCAAAGAGACATAGGTTAGACTTAGCTCTAGGACATAGTCACTTAGCATTAAACATATAGTTAAAATAGGTTACCATTCAAAGAAAGCATTGCAATTAATTAAACGAAGAACTAACCATGACATCAGTATTCAACATACTACAGGGTCTGAAGACTTCATCAATTCTCCAACACAGTCTGAATCCAACAATCAAATGATCTAATAGACTTGGTCATTATGACCAAAAAATGAATTAAAAGCATACCTTGGATCAATGGAATTGATCCCAGGTAATGTTGTTATGAAGGAAGAGTTTTATAAAAATTGAAACCAAATTTCTCAATTCAAGCAATGAACTAATTCTGCATAAGGAGGTGGGTTGCTCTTATTAAATATAGTAAAACACAACAAAATGTACCTATAAAAAGGATGAATTATTTTCTACTACAAACATGATTTCCAAAGTCACAAGAGTACACCGTCTTAAGACAAAATCACTTGTCAACATTTGTATCTTCTAAAGTAGAAGTCATCTTAGGTACCTGTCATGCTAGAGGTGTTATATGCACTCTATTAGGGACCCTTAAGTAATTCATCTTAAAGAAGGAGCTACTTAATTTAAAGATGCTTAGTCAATGAGTGATACAACCATCATAACATGAGACAATTAGATACATAGGTCCTATGATTTAATTGGGTGATTTTAAAGAGGATATGTAACAAGGGTGACAAAGCCACACTCAGCCAAACACTTGGGAAGGAAGAATCTAACAAGTTACTCGGAGAAGAAATCCTGATGATTTCTTATGAGAGATGGAGGCACAATGGAGAAATGAGGATGAAAGGAGAAGTATGCTCAGTTATAACTTGCTCAAGAATGCATTACATTAGTGGGAAACACATCATGATATGCTTCTAGAGTGGCATGAGGTAAGTATTTCATTCTCTCATTAGGTTCTCCAGAAGTAACATGCCCACTATTATCCAAGACTACCATGGAAAAGAACCCACCTCTTCCCATATCTAAGCATGTGAGAAGGCTTGGATGGAAGGCATAGAATCTTTACCACCTTCGCTATGGGTGCATAAGTTATATTCCACCTTACAAGGTTGTGCACGCGCATGGTACATTCACTTGGAGATGCACCGTCGAATAGGGAATTGGCAGAGTTTGTGGATGAAATCATTCAATAGTTTGAGTATCAAGTACAAATTCATCAATGGATAAGGCGTTGCAGGTGGTCAAATGCCTTACAATGGGAGATAGTGCTATGATAGAAGATAGGATACTGGAGTTATTGGGTGAACCTAGTTTGGAGACATGTTTTGATGAAGATGAATCTGAAGAGATACAGTTTGAGCATGTGTGCATTGAAAAAGAAAAAGGAAAAATGGTCTATGTGATAGATGGAGAATCTGGATGTTGACCATTCAAAAGGTACACGTGAAGTCATGGAATGTGTTGATGAGAAGGAACATGCCTACCATGAGCCCTTAAAACAAAGAAGGTTAAAATTGGTTCTGAATTAGAACCTAAGGAAGGTATCATTAGGGATTATTTGTCAGAGAAATAGGTTTCTAAGATCATTGACCTTTTACACAAGTTTCAAGATTTATTCCCACATGGGTATCATGATCTCAAAGACGTTTACCACTCCTTGGGGGAAGTGTGGATCAAGTTGAAGGAAGGTGCATGATCGATTCAAAGAGACTATATCAAATTAATATGAACTTGCGCTTATGGTTTAAGGAGGAGATAGAAAATATGATAGCATCGAAGCATCATTGAGGTGTGGAGGAATCGGAATGGGTTTCAATGGTCATAAGCATCAAAAATGATGGAAGGATAAGGATTTATGTTAATTACAGGGACTTGAATGGAGTGTGTGCCATTGACCTTTTTGATCCCCTTCACTAAATAATTTTTGGAAGGATTAGTCGAGCATGAAGTCTATTCTTTTATGGATGGGTTCTCAGGGTACCACCAAGTTAGAATTGCAAAGGAAGACCAAGAGAAGACAAATTTCACCACTAAATGGGAAATTTTTTCCTACACGGTCATGCCTTTTAGGCTGAAGAATGTGCCTATTATGTTCTCATGCATTGTGGTACAAGCCTTACAAAACTTCATCCATAAGTTTCTTTAGGTCTACTGGATGACTGGACTATGTATGGGCTAGTAGAATACTATTGTGAAAATTTGAGGCTGATATTTGAGAGATGTAGGAAGTTGAGGATGTCCCTCAAAATTAAGAAATGTGTCTTTACTAATCCATTTGGAACCCTGTTGGGGCATATTATATGTAAGGAAGGCTTGTTGGTGGATCTTGCCAAGGTTGCAGTTATTGTGAGATTGGGGGAGCCTACCAATCATAGAACTGTGTGTGGATTACTTGGGAATACGGGGTACTACAAGAAGTTTATTAATGGGTATGCCAAGATCACCATGCCCTTGGAAAAATTATTCAAACACAAGAGTTCCTTTCACTGGGGAGAGACGCAGTAGAAGGCAATTGACACATTGAAGGATAGGCTTGTCACTGTGCCCATATTACACTTTCCCTCTTTGGATAATCCTTTCCAATTGCATGTTGATGCCTTAGGGAGAACCATTGGATAAGTGCTAGCACAACCTAGTGAGGGGATTGTTGATCACCCCATTTGTTTTTCTAGTAGGAAGTTGATACCAATAGAACATAATTACACTACCACTGAGAGCGAGGCATTATCAATGATCTACGTGTTGTATAAGTTTAGGTAGTATATTCTTGGCCACACCTTTAATGTTCTACAAAAATCACATGGCACTAAATTATTTGGTAAATAATCCCATTTTTCAAGGGTGCATATGTCTTTGGTCCTGTTATTTCAAGAATTCAAGTTTTTAGATATGGTAAAACTAGGAAAAAGTAACTCATGACCTGATCACTTATCAAGAATTGACTCAAGGGAGGATGCATAGATAATTGTGGATACCATGCCAAATGTAAAATTTTTAGGTTATGGCACGCACCCTCTGACTTAGAGGATATTACAGTGTTTCTTAAAATGGGTGTGGCAAGCAGAAATAAATGAAGCCTTTGGAGAGGAAATAGTTGATTATACACGTCACACCCTATATGTTGATTATAGTAGATTTTTACAAGTTAGGACATGATGAGGTTCTAAATGATGCGTGTTAGAACATGAGTGCATTGTAATTATGGAGGAAGCACATGGTGGGATTACAGGAGGACACTATACAGGAATGCCACCGCGTGGAAGATTCTAATGACCATGGTGGGAAAGTATCTACTAGGATTATATTGAGTTTTGCAAGGCCTATGACCATTTTCAAGGTGCCATGAAACCCTTGAAGTAGGGATGAAATTCCCTCAGACTAATAGCTAGCGTTGAACCATTTGAAAAATGGGTAATTGAATTTGTAGGACCAATTTCACCTACCGCGTGAAGGACTGGCTCATGTTACATCATCACTTACATTGATTACTTGACAAGATGGGCAGAGGCAACACCTACAAAGGATTACATAGAAATAACATCAGTGAGATTCTTATAGGAAAACATAATCAACCGATATGAATGTCCATTGAGTTTAAATATTGATAGGGGAACACATTTTCTAAATGAAATGGTCAAGATCTTATTGGTAGAGTTTATGGTGGCCCATCACAAGACTACCCCTTATCACCCTCAAGAGAATAGAATAGATGAGGCATTTAACAAGATACTAAGTCACACATTGACCAAAATTTGTGATGTTGGAAGACAAGATTGGGATGACAAGGTATTAGCCATTTTATGGGCATACAGACAACCTACAAGAGGTTGAACAAGGCCATAACGTTTCAATTGGTTTTTGGCATGGAGGCTATTCTTCCATTTGAATTTATATTACCATTTCTAGGTATAATGTGTGCAGAGGATTGATGAGTAAGTGAATGAGGAATGGATTGATAAGTTAATGCAGTTGGATGAAAGGCAATCACTTGTTAGATGGATTCATAAGACTAAAAAGGCTAGAAAAAAAAGGCATGGCATGATCGTCATATCAAGAATAAGTAGTTTGAGGTTGGGTAGATGGTTTTGTTGTATGATTCCAAGTTTTTGCACCATCTGGGGAAGTTGAAAGTCCATTGGTTGGGCCCATACATCATCTCATACATCCTTGAGTTAGGTGCATGCTAGTTACAAGCGTTGGATGGGATGAAATTACCTGGCCATTTCAATGGGAGTAGGCTAAATCCCTACTATAAATAAACCTTCCTTGTGTTTGTAAATAAGGCAATATTTCTAGTTAGCTTAGGATTTCTCTTTATGCATTCCCTTTCCTGTGTTCCCTTTCTCATTGTTTTTCCTTTTTGTTTGTGTTGTTTTGTGCCTTGTGCACTGGTAACCACTTATTACTTTCAAAAGGTTGTGTATGTGTAGAGGACCACACATCTATTTTAGTGTGGGGTGGAGTAGTGCGAAGTGAAATACAAGCTGGTAGTAAAAGTTGTATGGCTCTGGATTGAAGGATTAAAGGCGCGAAAGATAGAAGAATGTGCATGGAAATGGTGGACAAGAATTTTTGGTGTCAAGATAGCTTAACAAATACCATGTACAAAGGATAAGAAGCATAGGAACAACATGAGGTAGGCAAAGGAAAAATTAGGTCAAGGACATAAGAAGTGCCTTGGCCTACGAGACGTGCATGTATGAGTCTTCAATCATTAAGGATTTTTTGCATAGTAGAAGGTTGTAGAAGTTTTTCACATAGGATTGGGTACATGGGTAAGGGCACTTAAGGATGAATTTAGTGGAAAAAGCCACATTTAATGCTAAGTAGATTGGTGGGTGGCATAGCATTTATTGTCAGAGAAGAGAAAAAGCTATAAGTATGAAGTCGGGCACATTATTATTTTACCTTGCCATTACGAGATTGAAGAAGCTCTTGTGAACTAGGGAATCCGTGAAGAAATATTTGTGTGAAGGGAGAATCATAGAGATCTAAGTATATGACTAGGATGATTTATGAACCAGAGTGGAAGGAGTACATAGGTGTAGGGAAGAAATTTTTAGGAGTACAACGTCTATGGAAGAATTATTCTAGGTTAGGGTTCTATAGCTAGGGCACGGAAGTAGAAGGATTGTTTCATGGAGTTGAGCCACATGATTGAGTAGAGAAAGGAAGAGAAGTAAGAATATTTTAGGTTTTAACCCGACAAGTAAAATGGCACCAAAGAAGGCAAACATTTCACTAAAAAAGGGCAAGTAAAGTAAAAGGAAAAAAAACTATCTCCACAAGTTTTCATGAGTGGTATGCAGAGATGTAGTACCTAGATGGAGTGTTTAGGGAAAAATGGGTATCCCATGTGAGGAAGATGGTCATGAGGACTACAATCATCGCAAAAGCATCACAAAGAAAGATATGGCATTGGAATTGGTCCATTTGATGGATAAGAAGACACCAAAGGGAATGCCAATCTACATCATGAGGTAAAGGTGAAGTTGGGAAAGGTCAGGTTGATGTAATTTAATGAGTTGCCCTATTTTGGAAAGTTTGAGTGGTTATACCAGTGGTTGATGTCATGCGTGCACAAAGACCACTTCTATTTTGTAGGACAAAAAAATGCACATAACTCCTCAACTCATATCAAAGTTTACTAGCCTAGTTTGTGAAGGGGACTCCATAGATGATGACTTGGAGGATAAGGAGGCCATCAAGGAGATGTGGAGGCCTATGATTACAAAAATGGTTCGTGCTACTTTGATATCATAGATATCCCCGACCTTGTAATGAGGATGTCCATGCACTTGGTTACCAAGCTAAATGGTCAAGAGAGAGTGGACATAGGTAAATAAGGCATGGTTGAATGTATGTCGGAAGATTTCGAAGGAACCATCTACAACTTTTCCACATATATTGTAGATGAGATCATCAACAACACGTAGGAAGGGGATAAGATAATGTTTAGAAATGTCCTTCTCACCATTGTCTTCTTAGATATTGGAGTGTCTAATGGGCCAAAAAAATTTGTATGGGATTATCCAGATGAATATCCCTCATCTAAAAAAATTTTGAAAAGTATACTTGCAATACCATGATGGCCACCCACAAGGCATGCCTGGAGAAATGGTACAAGTGAATGTGTGACACATTTGGGGAAGAATGGAGAATACCAATAGTTTCCCATGCTAGTAGATGGAGAGGCTGAGTTTTTTATATACCAACACTTCGCATTGGCAGATTCACTCTGATAGATGGGACCAAAATTCCATGGTGTAAACTACCTTTCTCTTTCACCATGCAGTTGTTATCCAAATTTTCCCCCTGCTCATTTTGTGGCTAACTCCTTTACATCTTTCCTTCTCTTGTGCCTTAGTCAATATTTTGTTTTCCAGAACTCAAAACCTTCTAGAAATGGCACCATTGATAGAGCTCTTTCTCATCTTTCTAGAAAGGTAAATTTTTCCTCCTAACTCCACGTATTTTTCAAGTTATGGCTTAATGGAGTTTTGGTGGGAAATTTTTCCTTAGAAGGCCCATGACAATCAGAGCCGCCACGTGTCCAAGGCTTAAAAAACTCAGTGACTGAAAGGAAAAAATGGTCGAAGGGCTTGCACCCAATAAAAACGTACCATGTGGCACTTTTCCCCAGGTGGTGGAGCATGCGGAAAATTTGAAAAATGTTCCAAAGACCAAACGGGTAAAATTCAAACTTTTTGCCTACCGATCCGATTTTGGCCTGTTTTTGCCCTAAAACTTCAAATCACCATAACTTTCGATCCAGAGCTCAAATTTTCACGTTCTTTATATCAATGGAAATCTGGTGAAATTATCTACAAGATTCCATGGTCAATTTTGAATTTTGGTTCAGTTTGGAGGGAGAAAATCAAAAATTCTTCTGGTACGCGCCCATGGACAGAACTGATGTTTCAACAACCAATTTTAATGCAAAATGGGTTGCATTCTTCTCCAGCATGGTCAAAAATGTCAGGGCATGGGTTTGTAAGGACCTCCATGCTGTTTTTAATGCATTTTGGTCAATGGGGAATGGCTCCCACGTTTTTTCACATTTTCTCTCTCCTGGGCTCGACCCATGCACTATAAAAGCCAGATTTGGCTCATTTTTCAAAGGGTGGAACACTTTTTTGCACAACAAGCTTCTGTTTTCACCTTCAAGCAAGTGATTTTGCAAGGATTAGACCTTTTCAGGGATTGTAACAGTTTTCTACCTCTTTGGTGTTGGAATGCAAGGATTTTGATGTTGAAAATCACAATACAGGCTCTGTGAATGCTTTCAGTCCTTTGTATGTGTTGTTTGTTTCATTTCAAACCTTTGATTACAGCTTATCAACCTATGCATGATGTTTTATGTTGCAATTTCTAATTTGTGTCTATTTTCATGAAAAAAGTGTTCACCACTCCTTTGGTGTATCACCCTTATTAGTTTAGTTTCAATTTTTACATCTCTTATCCTATCTCCCTGCAATCTAGGATAAAATTAGGATCTTGAACCTCTGCAGTTGTGCAAATAATAGATCTAATTAGAGGAGTTTGAGGAACCAACCTCTAATCTGGAGATTCCTCTCTCATTTTTACAAGTCCCACACTTGGAGAGAGGTTTCAATGTTGTGCAATCACACTGGATGCCTAAAACATCAATTTAGAAACCTGATTTACATCCGGGGTGCCGCTGATTTGAAAAAATAATTTTGGCACGCATGCTGGGTGGGACCTTAAAGGTCTTCCACTTCATCTTTTGTAGGTTGGTGTGTTCCTATGAAGATTTCAGCCTTTGGAGGCACTTGCAAACACATCCGTGACTCCGTCGATCAAAGCAACCCATTTCTGAAGTTGCAGACTTGTTTTTCATCCATTTCCATCCATTATTCTTTCCATCTCTTTCATTCTTTTCCATTCCATGAAGTTGTGAAATCATGACTTCATTTCCATCATGGAACTCACATTTACAACAGCAGCAATGTTTCCCACCTCCAACATGTTTTTTAAATCCTCCAAATCAGCATTTTGAACAAATTCAAAATCAGCATACATACCCATATGAGCAGCAATGCCAAAATCAGTTTGGCTATGGAGCTTTCCAAGAGCAAGGGTGTGCATACAATGAAGACAATCAGATGCAAGATGCTGGTCTGTTGGAGAAAATCCAAAAGATGGAGGTAAACATGGTGCAATCTAGGGCTCAAGCACAAATGAAAGCATTTGGAATCGGTTGTGGAGCACCCTGTCCATGGGTGGGACCTTTCCCAAGGCATTACAGTCCTCAAGAGAAGCTTGACTTCATGATTACAATGCTGCCATTGTTTGCAAAGTGGATTAAAGGAATAGAGGTGTATGAGAGGATTATTCAGCAACCTTGTCAACGGATAAGCACACCATCTCATGCCTTTTCTTTTCCTCTTTCCCAATCTATTTTATCTCAAAAAGGTGTCGAGTTTTAAACTCTCCATCTGCTGTCCCAAGTGTTGAATCCATTTCTCCACCCCCTAGTCTTCCACCTCATCTCAATTCTTCTATCCTTTTCCCTTCCAAGCAGTCATACCCTCCACAAGAGCTAAATGAAACACCCCCTCCTCCAAAGAAACAAGAGGTTTTACCTCCTCCACCACCACAAAAAATTGCAAAAATCAGTCATGAAGGACAACAAAAAGAGAAGCCAAACAAGGATGAAGAAATTCAAATTTTGAAGAGTTGGGCTCTTAAATTTGGGATGAAGAAGATCCCTTTGCTGATGAAACCTTCAGAAGAGGTTGGAGTTAAAGAACAAATGGTGGTTAGGACTGATTTTGTTGCAGCAGAAGAAGAGCAAAAAGGAGTTGCAGATCAACAATCAATTTGTTCAAAATATAGTGTCCATGTTGGCACCCTATTTGAAGGAAATGTTGATCCAATTCAAATTGCAAAAATCAGTCATGAGGGACAGCAAGAGGAAGGAGAAGCTGCTCCAAATCCAAAATAAGAGGAGCACATTCCAGCTATGGGGGAGAAAAGTGCAGATCCAAAGGCTTTGAGCACAAAGCAGGTTATAGAAGAACCTTCAGCTTATTCTCTCTACTTCATCTCTCTCAAGTTCTAAGATCAAGAAGAGTTTGATCCCTCAAACTCAATGCTGGGAGGATGAAAGAAACCATGGTGATCAAGTTGCAGATCAAGAGAATGCCATGGGAGAGGTTGAACATTTGCAGCAGAGACAAAGAATGAGGCAGTTTACACATCCCGATTTGGAGGACTGCTTTTGATGAAGAAGAACCGGTTGAGTTTCCACCATTCTCTCTTTCATCATCCATCTTCCAAACACAAGAGCCTATTGTCATGGAGGAGAGTATTCATTTCTAGCAGCCTGCATCTTATAGAAGCTCTTTGGAACCAAGATTGGAAGATTTTAATCTTTCATGTCCTTCATTGGAGGAAGAGAAAGGGCAGAAGGGTTCTACCATTGCTTCCACACCATCCATTCAAGGTCTACAAGAGAACTCCATTCTTGGAATTGAAAATCAGAATTTTGGGCATACTCAACGAGATCGAGACCTTGCCCAATCAGGTATTTGGCTTCATTGGAGCTAAAGGAGAATCCACAACCAGTCATGCTTGCTTCTAAGCATGAGGATGACCTTCAAAGTTCCAAGGATCAGTGTCATACCTCTCCAATCCAAATGCAGAGCAACTAAAAGAGGTATTGGATTTGTTTTTAGTTGACACCTTGCTAATTTGGGTAGAAGACCAGCTTCTTGTTGATTTTCCACTCATCCAATCAGCCATACTCAGCTCCAAATCATTTGCATGGCTGCCAATTTTGAAGAAAGGAAGCTATTTTGCACAACCAGTTAGTGGTTTGTTTAGCTCACCTTTGCTTCTAATTAGAGTAGAGTAGGTAGGTTTGCTTTCATTAGAAGAAGTGCTTATGCACACTTTACATGTTCCATTTGGAGCATGTATGATTTTTAGTTTGTACATAGTTTTTGGTGCTGCTGGTTTCGCTCTTGCACAGTTCGTTTTGATGGCATTTTGGTGGGAACAACTCCATGTCTAGTGGGATTCAAGCGGTTCAGAGGGAAGTTTTCAAAGTTCGAGATCGGTTTTCAGCTACTAATAATGACTCCATGCCCAATGGATTGATTTAGGCTACTGATCATTCATTCAATAGGCAGATGACCCCTCTGAGTCACCAAAATTTTTATCCAAATGTGCCCCCCGCTCATTTTGTGGCTAACTCTACATCTTTCCTTCTCTTATGCCTCAGTCAAATATTTTGTTTTCCAGGAACTCAAAACCTTCTCGGAAATGGCACCATTGGATAGAACTCTTTCTCAATTTTCTAGAAAGGTAAATTTTTCCTCCTAACTCCACGTATTTTTCAAGTTATGGCTCAACATGAGTTTTGGTGGGAAATTTTTCCTCTAGAAGGCCCGCACCAATCGTGGAGCCGCCATGTGTCCAAGGGCGAAAAAAAAAAACCAAGTGAGCCGAAGGAAAAATGGTTAGGAAGGGCCCACATCCAATCAGAATGTGCCATGTGGCACCCGAGTGGTGGAGCATGAGGAAAATTTGAAAAATGTTCCAAAGACCAAACGGGTAAAAATTTAAACTTTTGCCCGCCAATCCGATTTGGCCCTGCTTTTTCCTAAAACTTCAAATCGCCATAACTTTCGATCCAAAGCTCATATTTTCATGTTCTTTATATCATTGGAAAGATGGTAAAATTATCTACAAGATTCCATGGTCAATTTTGAATTTTGGTTCAATTTAGAAGGATAAAATCAAAAAACACTTCTGTGCGCACCTATGGACAGAATGACATTTCAACAACCAATTTTAATGCAAAATGGGTCGCATTCTTCTCCAAAGAAGGTCAAAAATGTCGTGGCATGGGTTTGTAAGGACCTCCATGCTATTTTTAATGCATTTTGGTCAATGGGAATGGCTCCAACTATTTCACACGCACGTTTCCGTTCTTAGAATAGAGGTGCTTCTATCCTTTCATTCTCTTGAGAAATAGATAAGGGTTAGGGCTAGGAGGAATACTTGTTGAATGTTGGGAGGGTGCATGCGTACTCGTAGAGAGAGAGATCGATCAATTTTGAAGAACTCATTTTTGTCTAGGAAGGACTACCCGTAAGTAAGAATACAAGACCACTAGATTTTAGCTAGACAATAAATGAGGGAACCGCCTTGGCTAGGAAATATTAGACTTCCTTTCGAAGGTAGTTAGTTCCCCTTTTAATATGAATTAACAAAAATGATAAAGCAAAGAGGCTATTGAAAAATTACACTTTAATTACCTTGTTAAAAAGCAATAGAAAAAGGCTGGTTCTAGTTTGAGTCACAAGACTACCAATGCCGATCAATGTATAACCGATCATGCGGTTATACACCGGTACCAGTGCATCAAGTTTCACGATAACCGATATCGGTAGGGGTGGTGATTTAGGGGCTTTCAATGAAGGTTGGCTGTGAGGCGGCTTTGGTGTTTATAAGGTTGGCAAATGATTAGGGGTAGGCAATAGGGTGATGGAGAAGACTCAAAGAGTGTAGGAGCTATTCTTGGGGCAATGTAAGGGTAGAGGAATGATAGTGAGATGTAGGGCTGCTTTTGGGTAGTAGATCTAGGAGTGAACTTATAATTACTATGATTCAGAAGTTCAAGAAATGTTATTTAAAAATGTACAAGACACTACTTACTAGTTCCTGATGAAGATACAGGTCCAAGGATTGTGATGACGAAGGCAGGGCTCAGGTGGGATGATCTGACAATTAAAAAAATGAGCTATCTTCTCTCCCAATGCTTGGATGAGTGTCGCTGTGCTCTAGTTCCTCAGTTGTAGTCTTGGGCTCGATGTCCTTCTCTGTAAACTCTTCTCTTTTCTTCACTTGTCTCTGCTCTGCCAAGTGAATTCCGGATCTTTCAAATGAATTCCGATCCTTTGTTTTTGGTTGGGGGAGGTCATTTACAGGGAACCGATGGCGGTTACGTAACCGACGGCGGTCGAGTAGGAACCAATGTCGGTTAAGTCAAAGTGGGCTATTTTTAGTAAAATAGCCAACTTTCCCTCCTTTTCTCCCGAGGGATTAGTTGTGGGCTTGGTCAAGTCATGATTAGGTTGGTTTTGGTGCGGGTGAGAAGTAATTAGTCATGGGTGTGGATGTAGACCAAGTCATAGGTCTTAATTAGGTTAGTTTAGGGTTAGGGCTAGGTCATGATGAGGTGGCGAAATGAGGTGGCAGGTTTGGAGATGTGGATTTATTAATTATAAGGTAATTAATAAATAATTGTGTAAGGTTTAAGTGGTGAGGTTAGGTTACGAAATGAGATGCGGGGCACAGGGTGTCGTAAGACACAAATTTGGTGTCTACATTAGCCCTTATTGTCGTGTAGCTTGTCTTGTAGAAGTTACACCGACAATTAATAAAAGTGATTTGCCCCATTAAAGGGTATAGGTAATCCCCCTCAAATCTATCACGAATTGAGGCAACGTGAAATCGGGGATAGGGTTGATAAGGATAAATGGTGTTGGGATGATGGTAAGATGGTGGGGTAAGTTCAAGGAAGCGAGACGCATTGCGTTGAAATGCAATAGTGTGAAAAGGGTACATGATTTGAATAAGTAAACAAGCAAGTCATAGGCAAAGGTCGATAGTTTATCCAAACAAGGGTGATATAATCCTGGTATCAAGGCATAGGAAGTAGCTCCAAGGATATAACGGGTAAGGTACAGGAACATTTAGGCATGTTCGATAATGCTAAATGGTTAGTTTGGTTAAGATAAACGTCACGGTCTCGATGCCTCAGGCAAAGTTGGTGGTGATCAATTTAAGTATCCTAAACATGCTAGAACACAAACAGTGAGATCGATTGAACAAAAATCTACATGATGGGTGGAAAAATTGTAATTTACTGGTCTTGGGCGAGGTACTTAATTGGTGCGACCTTGGGTTAGGCCGATTGATTAGGAGGGCCTTGGGTCAAGCTTGATTGGTTGGGTGTGGCCTTGGGTCGGGCCTGATTGATTGGGTGTGGCATTGGGTCGGGCCACATTGGTTGGTTACGCCTTGGATCAGGCACGATTGATTGGGTGTAGCCTTGGGTCGGGCAGCAGATTGGTTGGTTGTGGCCTTGGGTCGGGCCTCGATTGGTTGGTGCGGCCTTGGCTCGGGCCTGTTTGGTTCGTTGCGACCTTGAGTTGGGCCTGATTGATTGGAGTACGACCTTGGGTCAGCCGATTGGTTGGTCATGCGGCCTTGGGTTAGGCCGATTGGTTGGGTGCATCCTTGGGTTAGGCCTCGATTGGTTAGTTGCGGCCTTGGGTCGAGCCTCGATTGATTAGTGCGGCCTTGGTCGGGCCGGATTGGTTGGTTTGTTGCGGCCGTGATTTGGGCCAATGAAGTCAAAATAATGCTATTTAGCAAAGTCGGGGAGGTGACGTGGTGAGACAGGAAGATTGGTGGATAAGGGCAGAAATTTTGGTAAAGTAGGCATGTAACCGATATCGGTTAGTTATGACCGGTATCGGTTAGAAGACCGATATCGGTGTTTTAGGGCACAAACTAACCGATATCGGTTATAGGTCAAAAACCTATAAAAAGAAAAATACAGCGTGTCATTGTCACATTGTCAATTTGATAACCAATACGGCTTGTCTGGGTTTTAAATTGATTTTGTTGAGTTTGTGGGCTGAGTTGGCAGTAATTGAGTGGATGAGTGAGTGATTGGTAGACCCCAGCGAGCAGGAGGTAGAGTTTGATTGGTTGAGGACCCAGCGGAGGAGATTTAGAGCCATGGCATAGCTAGGAGGAGCAGGAGGTGCTGGAGGAGCTGGACCACTGCCACCTATCCCACCATGACGACATGTAGTCGTACCGGTAGGCTCTGAACCCCTACTTATGTGAATTTAATGATTTTAACTTAGATGTGGGTTTTGGGTAGGAATCCCAAATTTAATAAAATAATGAATAAATGGAAGTAATTTGTAAAATGGAGTGGGTAGGTAGGTTAGTTAGGCCAAAATGGCAGGGTGGGTAAGTTTTTAGGTCTTTTGGTGGGTAAATGGGTAGAAATAGGAAAAAATAGGTTTTGCGGGCCGTTTTGGGTTCGGCCCCGGAATGGGATAGTGACCGATGTCGGTCACTAGGCGACCGAGCATCGGTCACCGAAGGTTTGTAGAAATTTCTTTGTGGATAGACCGGCGTCGGTCATATGTCGACCGGCATCGGTACAGAAAATGGGCTTGGGGGACCGATGGCGGTCGAGGGTGACCGGTACCGGTCAGCATGGGTAGGAGTTAGGTTTGTGAACTTTGTGGTGGTTGTTTGTTGTTAGAGTTTTGTTTTTTTGTTTGGTTGGGGGTGAAGGGGGAGGAGGTAGGGTTGATAGGAAAGGTGATTGGGTTGGGGGGGAATGGGGTTGTTGGGGGCTGGTTCGGGTAGGATAGATTATGTGTTGTGTATGAAGTAGGAGGTGTTAAATTGGTGGGGGTAGAGTTAGATGGCTAGAGTAGATTGGGGTGGTTGGTAGGGTGGGAGATAAGTAAAGGAGAAATCGTAGATGTATAGGGTAAGATAGGTGGGTGTAGATGTGTGTTATAGAGTCGGGTTGTGGTTGGGTGGGTAAGTGGGTATAGAGGGTTAAGGTAGTTGTTTTTGTAAAGGGTAGGCCTGATGAAGTGGGTTGTTTTTGCAGCATGCTAGTAGCTCACGATGTGGATTGGATGCCCCCTATCCCAGGCGGATGTGGCCACATGTGACCACAGCGCGATGGGCCATCATGTGAGAGGTTGACTCGGTGAGTCCAAGGTATAGGGTGTGGATAGGACCACGGCACGATGGTTTCCCTCATTGAGAGATGGGATCCGCAACCAATGTCTTCCATTAGAGATGTGTATCACATCCCGAGACGCCAATCATAGGTGAGGTAGTGTTCCAGGTGGATGCAAAGACAACGATGGATAGCATCTGCATGTATTCAGGATGCGGCTCCATTGCTTACCTATCACAAAATGCGAGCATTGCCTACGGCGACATGTATCATGCGCATAGATAGGAGACATACGGCTTACCGTGTTGATGATGATTGGTATCACCTCGCTTCGCCTCCCCGACTAAGAGGAGACCGCTTCCCATGGTCTTTGATGGGAGTTTTGCATGAGATGGTAGAGGAGCATACATGTTATGCTCGGGCACCAAGATATCCGGTTCACCTATCTGAAGCTCAAGGGGTTATCACCATATGAGGTGATTTGGTATATGCTCAACATTTTTGTTACACTGCTGGGCTTATGAGCATATCATCATGCTCGACCGTAGGGTTGCCCACAGCCGTGACAGGGCCACAAATAGTATACAGATATGGATTTCAGAGGTGGTTGGGGGTCGTGGGCCAGCCACGAGTGGTGCTCGTAGGACAAGATGTGGCCTACTATCGTCACATGTTAGAGGGCTTGACCGCGCTCGATATTATATGGAGGCCCTACAGAGGCCATCAGCCCCGAGGAGGAGCCCGAGCACAGCTGCGTTGGATCCAGTATAGTTTCTGGATAGCTGGATGGAGGCCTGGGAGTATGAGTGGATACCCCTAGAGAGGGTACGACGGTAGTTGGGCTTACGACAGGATGAGCCACCTTCCTTCCCACAGTACCATGGAGGGATGATGTAGAGGCACCACTGCCTGCACCACAGCCAGACCCAGACTGGGTAGCAGAGAGACCAGCTGATGATACAGTGGATGATGCCAGAGTGACAGGGGCATTTTTGGTGTGGTGGCGGTCGAGAGCGCTTATGAGAGCATAGTCCATGACAAAGCTATATTTGGCAGCTATGATAGCGGAGAGGACCGTATCTTGGGCTAGTTATAGCTATTACAGGGGCAGCTTGCTGCTGCACAGCATGGGTAAGTGCTGCAGAGGCGCTTAGCCCAAGCACGAGCTCGAGCACTTGCACCATCGGACATCGGCAAGATGCCCACGAGCACCGCCACGAGCACAAAGCGCCAGCCAGACAGCACGAGTATAGTTGCAGCATAGAGTGCAAATACAAGCACAGGGTGTAGCGGTAGGGTAGGGGCCACTACTATTAGGAGTCGAGGGACCAGCCCCCGTAGCCATGGTGGCACGGGCCCGCTATATGGAGGCGAGAGTGGAGGCCCGGTATTATCAAGACGTGCTTGATGGTACCGGGGCTAACTATTAGCCATATGCGGCACGAGCCGAGAGGCGTCTCGGAGCCGAGAGATCACAGGGGCCTGCACCATACCGGTGGGTTGGTTATAAGGAGGAGGCGAGACGCCATAGAGACCAATGGGGACAGTGAGGTGGTGGAGAAAGCCGAGACATCCTGGGAGTAGAGATGGGTTTTGATATTGGATATAGACACCGGTCTCGCGAACCAGAGTATGTATATAGAGGCCTGTGTGCCCACATAGGATTGATTTATTCATTTTTGTTGTATATACTAGCCTCAGTGAGCCGAGTACATTTTGTATAGTTGATACTGGCTCATGAGCCAGAGTATATTTTGACATGAGATATCAGCCTGCAAAGCCGAGTCGAGATTTGGACAGAGACAGAGGCTGCGTGCTGGCTTTGTATTTTTAGGATCAAAGAGGCCCCATGTAGGGCAAGTTGTATATATATATATATATATATGATGATGATGATTTTGATCCACATGGTGTGTATAATGATTGGGTTGATGTATATAGTCAAATGTCTCATGTGTTTTGTTGATGGTTTTTGAAATTTAATGTATATAGATGATGTTGATGAAATTTTGATGATATATGTATATGGGATTCATGATGATAAATATTGATAACAATGTCATTATGCAAGGAAAAAAGGCGGGTACCACCAAAAATTTGTAAAAACTAAAGAAAAGGCCTAGGTTTAAGCAAAAGGAGACATGTGACCGATATCGGTTAGCTAACTGATGTCGGTAGATATATGACCGATACCGGTTAGGTAACCGATATCGGTTACGCTAAAACAAGATTTTCTAAAAATAGAAAAGCTTGGGAGGCAACTTAAGTTCTTATTTTTAGAGTCATGCAACAAGTTAAATACGAGAATGCGACGTTGTTTGACGACTGATACAGGTAATTGCATGGGAGAATTGAGTGATAAGGAGGAAAAAGACAAGTAAAGTGATTGTGGGCTAAGATTAAGAAGGCAGAAAGGAAAGTTATATTGAAGAGGGTGGTGAACATGGCTGAACAAGGCGAATCATCCAGCGGCCAGAGACGAGAGGGAAGATAGGTTCCTCCTCAAGCTGCTGCATCCCAAGAGGTAAAATTTTTGGTTGTAATTTAATTCTTGCATGTTTTATGAATAGGATGAGAGAAGGTAAGTGGGTAGAGATGAAAAAGAAAAGGTGATAGGCAAGGGTTTGGGATGGGGTGAGTGTTATGGGGTAGGTAAGTAGGGGTTTCAGGTATGTTTAGAGGTACAAAGAGGGGTAAACGAGCAAATAATTATCATAGGTGGTGTTTGTAAAGCAAGGTCAGTATATGATTGACAAAGGACCAATATCGTTTAGAGATAACTGGTATCGGTTACTACATGACATTCCGAATGTGAGAAAAACACTTGGGATTTGATTTATTGAATGGTTGTTTGTTGATTTGATGTATGTAGGTAGAGGCAGGGTTGAGGATGAATGATAGTGTGCCAGCTTTGTTGTCACGAGTCCGAGCGGATGTAACACCAGCTGAATGGGCATTGATAAACCGTGTGGGGTTAAGTGGAATCCGCTATTATTCATGAATCACACGCAATCATGCTATGTTGCAGGTGTTGATTGAGAGATGGAATCTAGAAAAGAATACCTTCTATCTGCCAACAGGGGAGATGACAGTGACATTGGAAGATGTGTTTAGAATTTTGAGGCTCCCAATTACAGGAAGACCAGTGTATCAGGTGGGGCCTAGCACGGCGCGGGGAGTGATAACAAGCAGTATTTGGTTCAGCTGCACGAGATTTGACACAACGAGGTTTGACATTTACTTATGGTATAATGTTTGCAGCACACCCTGAGGCAACAAGGTTGGCAGTGGTATTAATGATAGCGGTGGGGTATTATGCATTACCAAGGGTGGATGGGGGAAGATTTCCAAAAGCATTGATGTGTATTATTTGGGAAATGATAGAAAGGAGCGTGACTTTTGCATGGGCACCTGCATATCTAGCTTGAGCCATACAGGGGTTTATGGGCTGCGGCAGTGAAATCACGAGATGACATTGGATTGTGCATACTTATTACATTGTTGGGCCTATGAGCACATTGTGTGTGTGTGACCAATAGGCTGACCAATCCAGGAAAGAGAGACAGGAGTGCAGAGGTTGGGATTCAGACGATGGGTCTAGACAGAACAAGAGGTGAGAACCCGTGCCGTGACAGATGACTTCGAGTATTATAGGCAGATGTGGGAGATGGTGACGATTGCGGATATCCGTTGGAGGCCTTACAGGAACTATATGGTGAGAGAACATAGCTGAGGATTTGAGGGGTGTAGAGCGATTGAGGTGGATCGTGGGGCACAGGCTAGGTGAGTACGAGAGGATTCCTCTAGATCGCGTGTGGTGACAATTTGGATTTGTTCAGGATATACCCATGGCTTATAGACCATACATGAGGATCGATGCTGAGGCATCATTCTCACCTCCCCGGCCGACACCTCTAGAAGGACCAGAAGAGATAGCAGCTGATCGCAGGGTAATGGATGTAGGAGCGACAGAGGCTTATAGATTATGGTGGGTAGCAGAGCTACAAGGTTCACGTGAGAGGGCGAATCAGCCTAACATAGCTATGATTACAATGGAGAGAGATCGCTTGCAAGGTTTAGTGCACCAGCTTCAAACGTGGGTGAATGAGACAACGAGATTGTTAGCGGTTACGAAGTCATGAGTAGAGAGACTAGAGGCGAGATTCCTCCACGTGAGAGGGTGTATTCATATGTTATAGGAGAGATTGGTAGATTAGTGGGAGGAACCAATAGCAGTGGCACCTTTGAGGATGGAGAGGCCAGGCGAGTGGCATCGACGATCACGATCATCACCTGGTTCGGGATGAGGCGCAAAGGTCTAAGTGAATTTCATAGAGGTATAAGAATAAATAAGGATGCCAACACAAGGCGTCGATGTATTTGTTTTAACATCTAAATAAAAATGAATATGTATGTTGATTTGAGTTATGATAATAATAAGAATGGTTGTGTTTTGAATGTTTGTTTTGAAAAAGGATAAAGATGAATGTTATCAAATAGAAATACACAAAAATATTTATATTTACAACACATGATAGGTTATGGTAGGGGATGGTCGAGCTAACCTTGGGAGACCCCATGTCTCCTAAGTGCTACCTACATAGCCCATTGCACAAAGCAAGGAGGGGCCTCAGACCGATGTAGTTCTCCCTTAGGACCAGGGAGAGGTGAATTCAGGAAATTTGGTTATGGTTAGGCAATTTGTTGGTTGGTAAAAATATTGATATTGGTAGGGTAATGTTGTTGGTGTTGGTAAGGTATTGGTGATGTTGGTGTAGGTATAGGTGAAGTGAAAGTTAGCTTACCCAAGTAGTAGGGAACCGTGTCCTAATTAAGGTCAACACATAATCCTAGATTCAAGTAAAAGAGGTAAAAGTGTCCCGTAGTTGAAAAGAGCTAAACAAACCACATATTAACGTAGGATGAGCTTGAATCCCTAGGTACCTTGCATAGGCAAGAAGTCGATAGGTGAAAAGAGTTGTATAATCACAATATATCGGATATACATCACATCCCTTGAGTTTTGTTGCTTTGATGAATGGTGAGGTGAGGTGGTGGTAGAGTGGGTGTGTAGAGAATTTGTTATAAGGTGATTATCTTGACAAAAGAGAACCAAACCTAAATAGACAAGTCCATGACTCAAAAGTGCTTTTGAATCTTTGCTTTTATTTTTCTCGGATATAGATTGATCGATGCGGGGAAGTCTACATGGGATATGTATTTTGTTATTCTTGAGATCTTCATGAAGCTGAGCAATGTGAGAAGCTTCGATAGAGGTGACTTTGTATAGCTGTCCTTCAAGGAGTAGTCTATTTATAGTAGCAGAGATGTGGCTTTGCACATAGCTGTCCTTCGGGCTTGATCTATTTATAATAGTAGATGTGGGTCATGTGCACATAAGCATCCTTCGAGGAGTAGTCTATGTATAACTTAGAGGTCTAGATGTCTGTTTGGCATGAAGCATCTAGTTTTGTAGGAAGTTTGACTCAAGAATATCCCATAAGTGTATAATTGAGAACATGTTATTTTTATACTTTTAAGTCATGGACCGGACTAAAAAAGGGGAAGACATCTTTAAGCGGAGGTGATGACCAAAGCCACGTGAGCTTGATTCTATTTTGAGATCGCATGAAACAAAGTGTATGAGTGTGGTAAATGAACTCAAGGGACAAGCGCAAGGTAGATAAGAAGTGATATAACACTAAATTCAACGAGAATGGCCAAAGATGCAAGGCATTAAGGGGTTCAGCTCAAGTTTACCATTAGCGAAGCTAAGCGGTAAGTTCCTGATCCGTAAGTGTGGTGATAATGTAAGGCCCAATCCAATTAGGAGCAAATTTTCACGTTTGCTCTTTTCTAGTTTGGTTACATGTTGATTCCCTTTGAGGACAAGATCACCAACCTTAAAGTTATGCTCATGAAGTCACTTATCATAAGCACGCTTGATGCGCTTTTGATAGATTTGAAGGTGGTCAAGAGCTATGAAGACGACGCTCGTCGTTAAAGCTCAATGGGCTAACCGCTCTTGGAAATCATCATTGGTGAGAATATCTTGGAGAGATATTCTTAGGGAGGGTATTTGTATTTCGAGAGGCAAGACTGACCGCGGTACCATATACCAAAAGAAAATGGTGTGGCATTAGTGGAAGTATGAATCTTTGATACGATAAGCCTAAAGGAAAAAGGGGATGTGATCGGGCCAATTACTTGAAATCGTTAACGACTTTCATAAGAATTTTGGTTAGGGTTTTGTTAGAAGATTCAGCTTGACCATTTGCTTGTGGATAGTAAGGTGATGAGAAACTAAGTTTGATACCAAAGTTGTCACAAAGGTCTTGTAACTTATTTTTGAAAAGATTTTCCATTATCTATTATCGAGCGATGAGAACACCAAAAGCGACATATAATGTGATGGTTAATGAATTCTACAATTTTTATTTTTGGTTGAAATGAGTAGAATGACCTCCGCCCATTTAGTGTAATATTCGGTCATTGTGATTATCCAACGGTGACATTGTGAAGAGGGCAGTGAATCTCACTAATATGGTTTAAACCCCATTGTGAAAGCCCAAAGATCTCGTGCGACTGTAAGCGGATGGCTAGGGGTATGTTGAAGGTTAGCATGTTGTTGACACATAATACAATGCTTAATATATTCATAGCAATCGTTATTAAGAGTAGGCCAATAATAGCCTAGGTGAAGGATCCGTTTGGCCACAACAGCTAAGGTGACTAAAATGTCCACCACAAATGTCGTCATGGACTTGTTGGATGATATAGGTGACCTCCAGTGCTTAGTTAGACATTGAAGGAGGATGCCATCAAAGCCACGTTTATAGAGGAGTCCCCCGGTGACGATGGCGAATGAGAAACACTTTTTAAGAAAAACACGTTTTTTCGTTACTCATAAGGTCCGAGATGGGAGAATGAGAGGTTGTAAGGTAATTATGAAATTGGTGATACAAGTATCCCGCCCGAATCAATGGATACATTATCTATCATA